>VWYI01026249.1:0-252219 GCA_013399455.1 Anthoscopus minutus | reverse complement strand
CCGGGGCAGCCGCCCCGCAGGCACCGCGGAAGGGATGATCCGAGCGGCGCTCGGTTGGACTCGTAGCTGAACGCGCCTCCATCCCTCCCTCCCTCCTCTTCTCCCTCCCTCTTTTTCTCTCTCTCTCTCTCGGCTCTCCTCCTCCCTAACTCACTGGATATTACCAGCCGCCGGGCTCGCTGCCGCCTCTCCCCCAGCCATGAATCCCGCCGAAGGGGCGGCGGAGGAAGGCGCTGTCCCTGACTCCGAGGTGGATGCTTTCTTCCGAACAGGTAGGGGAGCCTTGGGGAAGGGGCCAGGGCAGCGCCGGGCCCTGCCTCCCCCGCGGGATGCGGGGCTGGCGGCTGCGGCGCGGGCACCGCCAGCAGCGGAGCCGCGGGGAGGGGAGAAGAGGGGATGGAGAGGGTCCCCGGCTGCCTCCTCGCTTTGTCCGCCGCAGCCCCCGTGGCAACCGTACCCTCTCCACCCCTCCCGCCCCTGGGAGGATGCTGGCGCGGGGCTGCGCTCCCACCGCGTCGGGAGAGGACCGGCCAGGCCCCCGCCCCAAGCGGGCACAAAAGCCCCGCGGGGATGCTCGGGGAGAGCTGCCGCGTTGTCACCTTCGCGGGAAGCGGCGCTGGCTGGGCCCCGCCGGGTCCCCGCCCCGGGCGGCGACGGCCACCCGGGTACCCGCTGGTATTTGGAAGCGGAGCTGGCTGCCTGCCCCGCTCCAGCCGGGAGAAACGCCGGGCGCTACCCCTGCCGCCCTCGGGTGGGCAGTGAGTGAGTGCGGAGGCGCCCTGGGCAGCGCTCGCTCGCAGCCTGGCTGCTGGCCGGGGATGCTGACCTCGCGGAGACGGGCTCGCTAAGTACCTCAGGGCGGGGTGAGAGCCCTGTGTTTCACTCAGAGGATGCTGAAGTGCAGCCAAAGTGTAGCTGGACTACAGCAGAGTGTAGGGAGCCTTTGCAAATGAAGCAGTGGTTAATTAAATTTTGTGGGGAACAGGTACGTGCTGGGGTCCCCACTGCATCACCCGTCTGTGGGGTGGTGTTTATGTGAGAGCCCCCAGCTCTGAAGCATGGCTTTGCACAAGATGAGCATCTCAACTGAAACAACTTGTGGTCTGCATGACACACCCCTCCTTCTCTCTCGCTCCCTCCCCGGTCAAAATCTTAAGGAAGTTTTATAATCTACTTGGTAGATTTTTAATTAAAAATTGTAAAGGATTAAGTACTTGTTTCATAAGGGGATTGACCCTTTTGGACTAGGACTGACACTTACAGCCACAGCTGTTTGTCAAGACTGCTTTTCAGCTGTTTTCCTTCTTCTACCTGCTCATTAGCTACACACAATGCTTTGAGCTCCAGTTACAAAAAAGCGATTATGTAATCACCAAAACTTTAAAGAAGTAAAATCCTGAAGGCCTGCAGCAGCTCCCTGCTATGGTAGACTGCACCCCATTTATGTGAAAGCCCTTTGATCTAGAGAATAAGTATCATAAGGTTTGGCTGTGTGTATCTTATGATCCACAAGTCATTAAGGAATTAATGGGGTCATCATAGGGTATTTGCCTGTTGATAGCCTACCTGGTTACAAGATAATTTTCTAGGTTTCAGCAAATGACGGAATTGTTAGAAAAAACAAAAGAATAGTAACCCACTGATTTTCCTTTTAAAAGGAATGTGTTAATTAAGGTTTCCTCCCTACCTTTTCACTCTCCCCCCTCCTTCACCTGAAGCTGAATCATTTTTCTGTGACACTGCCTTCTCAACATAAGCATGTTAACAGAATTGAATTTGGAGAGAGTCAAATCTGTCTAGCTTACATTAAAAAGTATTCCTAAAAGAGGGAAAAGCACAGGGAGCCATGTGGCTCGACGTTTCTCCCAAGCTGCCTCCTTCACCTTAATTTCACCTGTGGATCCATGAATACTCTTTTAACCTGAATTTTACATTTAGCCCTGAGATTTCAGAGAGCCTCTTAACACTTCTGCTTCCTGAGGAAAGAAAATCACAGGAACCTGGGCTTGGGAGAGGTGCCTAGGTCCTATCTTTGCACTGAAGCATGTATACATAGGCCGTCCCTGATGGTTGTCTGCTTCACCTTAACCTTCATCAGAGAAGATGGCAAAATTCTTATTTCTGCATCATTACATAGCATCTTGTGTCCAAAATGATGATGTGGAAAAAAACCCCCAGACTATTAGTAATTAATCCTGGCTGTCTGCTGGCAACATCCCTGAGAAATGGGGAAAGCACGAGCACAGGTATGACCTGTGTGAAATTACAATGTTGGTTCTCTGTGTTGTTTGGGGCCCCTTCACTTGTGGGTTTGTGCACTGCTTTGTGCCTGTGAGTAGTTGGGTTTAGTGGATGGTGGAGAGAGAAGCTGATGTGGGGCTTGGGAGAACAATCGTAGCCAGGACTCAACTGATTCCCACACCTCTCAGGCTGGCAGTAGCGATCCTGTCTGAGTAAGGACTGTGAGATGGGGTCTGATCTGTAATAGCTACAGAGACCTGCATTGACTTAGCATGCTTTTTCCCTTGATACTAGTTTTTTTTCTTTTTTTTCCTTCTATACCTTGTCCTGACTTGTGTTCTGGATTTTTAAAGCATAACCATTGTCTTACATGCTCACATGAAATATAAAATGAATGTATATGGTGTAAAGATTAGCTGTTCTGATAACCCAAGCTTATACTAAACAGCCTAAACTCTTCCCAGATTCACAATTACCACACGGAAAAGCATGAACTCGTAATTCGTTAAAAAAAATGGAGCTGAAACAACTAAACCTCTCTCCGAGGCTTTTAGCAACCAGCTGGGCTTTGCACTGAGCCGGGAGGATCGATAGGCTGCCCCCTGGTACCGGCAGAGGAGGCTGATGCTGGGAGTGGTGCTGCTCACAGAGCAGCTCCCCCAGCAGCACCCAAACACTCGAGGTACCTGTCCCTTAGCATGGGGACGCCTGAGGTAGCAGGTTTCTGAGCTGTACCTGGAAAGGCAAATTTGGAAGAAATTAACATCAAGTAATAAAGGAAAGTCTGTTCTGGTGCTTACACTGATGAGAACTAGGAATGACTTTTAAGAAAAGGGTGGATTTAACAGCTGTGTAGTTGATGCTGGCAGTCAATTAAAACCTCCATGGAGTCAGGCAGGAAAGGGACTGTTCTAATTTTCACCATCAAATATAAGCAGTAAAAAATTCAGGAATTCTCTTTCAGAGAATCAATCCCATGTAATTGGGATAAAATTAACAAGCAGAGGGATGTGAAGGGCAGAAATTGCTATTGCCATCTCCAGCTCTGATTTCTAGGATAACACCATCTGCTGAATTGTAGCAGCAATTTCTGCACTATGTCTATAGCTTCTGTTTGAATATAAACCTGAATCTATGCCTAGGTATGCCTTACCAAATTTCTTAAGTCTGTTTTTGACAGGTAAAATATGACCAGGCTCTCTGAAACTCTTTTAATAGTCCCTATGAAATGTGTACTGAAACTCTTTTATTGTGTGGAATGGAATCCAAATACTTACAGTTTCAAACAAAGTAAGTAGCTTTCAATGTGTACAAATAAGAGATATCCCTTGAATACTGACACGGAGAGCAAGCTTTAGCTTTCTGCTTAAGCTGCAGTAATTTCTGCAGTGTGTTTTGGATAAAGGGGTGAAACACATAAGGAAAGTCTTTACCAAAAATTTAAATATTTATAGAGGACAGTGATAGAATTTAGCAAACTACCAATTGCTAGCAAAAGTAGTCATCAATATCTCTTGTGCACTAGCAGGCACTGTTTTATTTTCTAAATTTTTCTGGCACTTCAGTGTAACTCTGATTATATCTGATATGAAGATGCTGACTTTGTCATCGATACTTCCTGTGAATTGAAAATTGACCTTGTTCCATCTCCTTTGGTTGTGATGAATTATTCTGTTTGCTCTCTGCTTTTCAGCCAGCCATACTTCTAGCGTTGTTCATTTGTGCATGAGTGACTGGCAGTTCTGCTATTAAATAACTTTAAAATGATTGGCATTGGCCAGGCTGTTTGAACAAAAGATGTGCTTGAAATGATGTCAGCAGTGAAGTGCTCCTCGAGGTTGATGGACTCAAGTGTCTCCTTGTAGAGCAGGTGAATTGATTCAATTGAGTTGTCACTGGGGTGAGGTATTTGTGTGGTGCCTGGCTTCCTTACCTTGAGACTATAATTCATGAGGCCTGGTGTGGTAATGTGTGCTGCTGGTAAAGGAGGTTCTGTTGCAGAAAAGACTGTCAGGTCTGTCGTCCCATTTGGAAAGCTCTTGTCTTCTTTGAGGTAATGCTTTTAATCAAAATCTGTACCACTTTCTGGAGGCTTTGACCTCTGACCCTGTCAGGAATATGAGTTTTGTTGTTTCCTTTATTTATTGTCTAATGTGGGTGATTTTTATTTTTTTTTTGTGTGATTGACGTGGAGGGGGAGTTGCTGTTTTACTACAGATGGGAACCCAGGTCCCCCCCAAGCCTCCCCAGTGCATGGGAAAGGCTGTGGCTGTGTGCCTCTGCCCTGTGGTTGTCCTGTCTCCACCTCAGGACTCTGAGGCAGATCTGCTGCTTCAGGAATTTTTGTGTAGGCATGGGAAAGGACATACAGGTGACGCAAGAAGTCTTGGTGTGAATGACTGTCCTCTTCCCTCTCATGTCATGAAGATGCTGCTAAGAAATGGGGCAGAAGTTGCTGGATTGTGGTCTTGTGTCAAAAAGGAGGGATCTCTCTTTGTCTGGAAGGAAACTCATTTAAATTAACAATTTATGTTCAGAGGAGCATTCTTTCCTGTACTCCTTCCTTCTTTCTCATACAGAAGTATGTACAGGGCAACAGGGATGATAGCTGATAGTTATTTACAATGTGTTTATTCTGGATGAGATTGCATTGTGTTATAGGCCAGTAGGAAGATACTTATTTTATTTGATATTAATTCAATTAATGTTGAACATAATTACTTCCAGAGGAAGGGGCTTTTCACACCCAGCTTCTGTTCAGAGCTCATCTGTACTGAAGTTCACAATCCTTGATTTCCAGGTTAAGGTGCAATAGGGAACATAAGCTTAGAACATGGACATTAGTGAAGTGCACAGGCACTGTAATAAGGCTTGATATAGCACTTACAGAAATTATGGGGGGAACCTGTTGCCTACATTGTGGTTTTGGGTTGAAACTCTGAAAGAAGAAAAGTAATCCTGAAGTCATCACGAAAGGGTAGCCCTCCTAGTGCTTGTGTAGACCATTTTACATGTGGACTTAGATGGTCAATGTCAGTCTTGGAATGATGATGGGCTTGGATACAAGTGAGCATCCAACCTTGCCAGCAAATATAACTATCACTCTTTCTTACCACCTGCCTCCCGTACTGTATTTTATCAAGTCTCATAATAATAACCTGCTGAGGAAGCATGAGGTTTTAAAAATGGGAGTGGCTTTGATGGGTTTGATGGGTTTTCTTTGCTGTAATTTCCAGGCACACCCTCATGTTAAAAGTCTTTTAGGGAGTCCTCTGGCTGCACAGGTGCTCTGGGCCTCTTGAAGGTTGGGAATGAAGTATTCTGTTGTTTCAGCTGCTGTGACCTTATGGTCTCTGGAAAGGCTGATTATGGATGTAGAGCAGCTTTATTGCTCCATGGTGACATGTACCATACAGTACCCAGTGGTATTTTAAGTACTTCATAGTTACATCAAAGAAAATACTTATGGAGTATTAGGCCTTATAAACTCATAGTGCTGTGCCTTTTACGGCTGGAACTTAAAGTCATGAAATGACTTAGAGGTATTTGTGCTTTTGTTTGATTTGGACTGGTGTCCTGCTTTTAATATTTCTTTGGATAAACAACTCCCGTTTTACAGCCTTGCATGGCTCACGCACCCTTGTTTAACTGATGGGACTCTGCCACTTGGGGAATTTTGCCTAGAGAATCTGGCAAGAATAACAGGGAATATTCCAATACACGTTTTTCAAAAGAGAGCTGGATATGAAAAGAGAAGTCAAATATGATTGTCTGAATGGAGAGCCTTAAAGTGTAAAGGACTGTAAAAAAAAGAAGTCATAATATTTTGAATTATTTCTTTCCCACTCGCTTCTAGGATGGATTGTGTTACTGCTGTACAGATCGAGAGAACTTCAGAGGAATTGCTTGGGAGTTTTTGCAGATGTAACTGAAAACAGAACTTGGCCCAGGCACTGCAATGGCAGTCATAAATCTAGGTTTAAGTCAGTCACCTGTGTGATATGTGGCCTGCAGTGTGCTGAAATGGGATT
Source organism: Anthoscopus minutus (assembly GCA_013399455.1). Lineage (NCBI taxonomy): Eukaryota > Metazoa > Chordata > Aves > Passeriformes > Paridae > Anthoscopus > Anthoscopus minutus. Next base: position 245,947 of record VWYI01026249.1, on the reverse strand, counting down.
TAGAGCATTTTGTGCTAGGAATGTAGTAACATCTCAGCAAAATATCTCAGTTTTCATGTCATATTTCATATTTGGTTCAGAATTATTCTTGTATTTGAATCCAGGGAAAAGACTTTCCTCTGTTTATAAGTCATTGTGAAAGTCATTAACCTTTGTGATTACTGTAGATTCACATTAGTTTCAGTTGTTTTTCATTTATTATATTTTGAACTATTCAGTGAACATTCAAAGTGATATATTGAAACTATGTATGTTCACTGCTGAAGTGTTAAATATAATTTAAAACATTTGTTGACGTTTAAGTAATTTCTGTTACTTAATCAAGGGCTTAGAAGATAATTCTATTTCTACTTTTAAATATAAATATTCATTTTGTTTGCTCATTTTCATTAATGAATGACTGGAATAAATTGTGGTTTATTTGGGTTCTTTGTCTTATCAATTTGTGGTTTTCTTACTAAAATGTAGGAGTGTTTTTTGTTTCTTTCAAATTGCACAAAATGAAAACATTCAGGTACATAGGTCTAATTTGTTGCACTTCCACTTCAAGGCAACAAATTACCTTTAAAACTAAAAATGAAATTCCTTTTTTAGTAACTCTAATTATGTGAACCAGCATTTCAGTTTCACTGATGGAACAAAGCTACCATAATTAGGCAGACTGTAGTTTTTAGTGTAAGGTCACATCTTTGCTGAGAATAATAAGAGGAAATGATCTTCAATTTAACATCTTGGTGACTGGCAGACCAGCTGCTCTGGTCTTATTTTAGTGAAGTGGTCTTGGGAAAAAGGGTGAATGTATGTAGTTTGTGAGAGAAATTAAATTAACCTCATTACATAATTAGTACCCATGTAGACACGGTAGAGTTTTCAGGTTTTTAAGATACTTTTTTTGGATGCGGGGAGGGTGGTTTTGATGTGTGGAATTATCTGTGTTGAAGTGGTAGAAGATATGCCTTATCTTTAAAATTATAATAATAATAAAAACATAACAAGGAAAGATTTGACTCCAAAATGTTGCTCTCTGCTGGGGATTGTGACCCTTTCTTTGCCAGGTGACTGCTTGGTGAAGCAGTAAAGGCAGCAGGTCAGGCATGCTCCAATGCAACTGCCATAGAAAGGGCAGTGATTGGCCCGGGTTGGTTTGTTACCCAAAACTGAAAAATATCTGTATCTCTCTATATATATACATATATCTCAAAAAGTGCTTTGTATAGGTTCCCCTGTAATATCGGTGCTGCTGGCATGGTTCCTGGCTCCTGGAGCGTACCCTGGTGCTCCCGCTGTTTTAGTGGCAACTGGCAGCCTACCTTGGGAGCAGCATGGTCAGCTGGAAACAATAGTGTCTGATTCTTGTTTGTCAGCAGGGACAATAGCCCCGCTGATGGGCTGTGGCGCAGGAGAGGGGGCTTCCTTTGTATGGCAGCGCGGGCATGGCAGATGGCTAATTGGACATGATAAACCACGGGGGCAATGGGGGAGAAAAAGGAGATCTGCAGGGATTAGCAGCTTGTATCCCCCACACTGCAGAAAGAATGTATTTTAAAGATGTCATCAACTTTAGTGCTTTGCCATGAATATATCATGCAGTAATGAAGAAGGAGGACATCCTAACTAAAATCTTTTCTCGGCTGATGTGAAGTCTGCTTTGTTAGCTGGGAACAAATCCTGTTACTGTATGGGAAGGTAGGTGTATGCATGGCCCCCAAAGGCACTGGCATGGCACTTAGGAAAATTAGCAGTGCATATTTTTCATCGGTCTTATAAGTCAGTGTCAGACTGTTGTGCCAAACAGTATCCAAACTGAACACAAAGAGTTTTGCCAGCTGTGTTTGTCAGGAGTGGAAAGCTGTGATCTACCCTAGCCTGACTTGACAAGAGATGTTCCTCAGTGTTGGAGCAGTGAAAAGCTAAGCTGATTATCAAATGTGGAATTTAATTATTTAAATATATTTTCTTGGTCTTATTAGAGTATGCACTGTAAAGCCAAAGACTAAGACCCTTGCACAAACAAACTTTGAAATGGTTTAGTGAAAAATGGAACTAAAGCCTCGAGGTTAGGTCTGTAAAAATGAACAGAGGAGTTGGACACCTGTCCTGTGAGGAAAGGCTGAGAGAGCTGGAGAAGAGAAGGCTCAGAAGAGGATCAGTTGCAATAAGAGAGAAAGCATTATTTTTAAAGTAAAAGACAGTAGGTTAAGAATAGAGATAAGGAAGAAATTTTTTATGATGATGGTGATAAAACCCTTGAATTGTTTGCCCAGAGAAGTTGTGGATGCTGCATCTCTGGAAGTCTAGATGGGTCTCTGGGTAACTTGAGGCAGTGGAAGATGTCCCTGCTTGTGGCAGGGGTGCTGGACTAGATGACATTTAAAGGGCCCTTTCAATCCAAACTGCTCTCTGATTCTAAAGTATCCTAGGTAGTTTTTGGTATGCAATGTGTAGGCTTAGCTGATGGCTTTAGCAGCTTCAAGCTGTGGGCTGTCCCCAGCCTGGCAGCAGAAATCAGAAGTTGATCCTAATAAATTCAATTAATTTTAGTTCCTTCTTTTCCTCTTGCTGCCCCCCTCCCTCTTCCCAACCAGTTAAACTGAAAGAGAATTCACACCACAACGTTGAGAATAACTTCACAGAGGAGCTGTGTACGTAAGGCTGAAAAGGGGGGGTCACAAGCATTGGTGGCTGCTGCAGTGAGCAGCAGTCAAGTCATTGCTGGCTGTAATGTAAAATGTTCTGTAAAATAGTATCAAGTTCCTAGAATACTTTGCTATTTTAGTGTCTCCCATAATAATAATGTTATGGCATATAACAGATACATTTAAATTGTAGTAAAAATAAATCTGTGAAAGGTTAAAAATAATAGCTAGGAAGAAATATGCATTCTCTGTGGAAGCAGATTTACTTTCTGTGGAAATATCTGGACTGTGTTTCTCTTCCACTGTTTACTACTGTCTTTTCCCATGGGACAAGTTTAGTGGAGACTCCAGATGAAAACTTTCAGTGAAAAACCGAAAGTGAAAACTTTCACTTTGGTTTTCAGCAGGCCATTCAAGTGCTGTACCTGTCAGTCTGCACAGCTTTTGAAGCTGTAGGTGCCTGAGAATATTGAAAGATTGTGAGTGAATGCAATAAAACTTCCAGTTGGGCTCCTGTAGGACATATGATACTGTCATAATGCTATGATGGCTGTCTACCAGGGTTTATTATTTGTATTGCTGTCTCAATCACTGATTAGTTCCTTCTGAAGCAGATCCTGCATGAGCACTAGACAAAAAGATGATTCTTGCCATTGAGTGCTTATGATAAAAACTGTCAAGTGGACTGTGGTTTCATTTAACTAAAGATTCATTTGTTTTTAAACATGTCTGAAGGATGAGTCTGAGGAGTTGTAGAGTCAAGCACTGGGTGCAGAGCTGAAGAAACAGCTGAGAATAAGGTACAGGCAGAAAGATAGGGAAGAAATGAAAAAACTGTGGGGAAAGCATGGAAGAATGCCATAAAGTTGCCCAACAGAGCGCTTCAGAACTGAAGGGCACTTAGCTGAGAAAGGGATCACAGCCTGCATCCTCTGTGGAAGGGAAGTAGATTATGTCATTGTGGGGAAGGTCAGAAGCCAGAGGAAATCCAGGAATGAGACAATAAGAGGTTTGGTTGGAGTTGTAGCTTTTGAAATAGAAAGCCAAAGGTAGGTTTTCTGACACACTAGAGAAAAAATGACAAATTGCCTGGATACATAGTGAAAGGAAGGAACAGGCAAGCCCTGTGCATGTTCCATGCTCAGGCTAGGTAAGGCATCCATATGACAAAGCACAGGAAAAATAGCAAGGTTTTCTCTCCTATATGTCCCACACCATTGAAGACTGTTATTATCACATTCCAGTCTTTTAATAGTGGTGCACCAGATGCCTGCCTTGCTTTGATACTGTGAGGAGAAGGCATTTCCATATGAAATGAAGACACAGAGCCAAAATCCTTGCGTGTTCTGCTTCGTGTTTAATGCCTCTTGTTCACAGAAATGTGTCATGGAGAGCCATGGAGCTCCTTGGATCTGACTTCCACTTTGTTCACAGCAATTTAACTTTCCTGTTCTGCTTTTCTGTGCTGAGGCAGAGAGTTCAGGAGTGATGCTAATTGAGTCAGTCTGAAGCATTCAGATAAATTTAGTTGGAAGGAGAAAGTCAGGCCTACCGGGTAAATAGTAACGATCTTGTGAGCTTCGAGGACTTAGATCTAAGGTGTGCAACTCTGCCGTTAAAAGCTTACTCCAATTCAACTCAGTCCTTCTCAAAAGTTTGCTGGACTGTTAAATAGGTCAGCTATCTCTTACAGATCCTGCTAGTCTGTAATCTGCCTGCTGCTTCAGGTTATTTATCAGATCCCTAATTAGGCTGTCTTGAACTATTTGAGCCAGGAGAAAGTTTTAAAATGGGTCTTGGTTTAGAGCACCTCTGATGCTAAAACTGGAGGGGAAACCTTGTTGATTGGATGAGCTTAAATCAATTGAAACTGATCCATGTGGTAATGGGAGTTTGTAAAAATGACACTTCCCAGCATATAAATCCTTATAATAGGAAAAAATAGTTAAAAAATAATTGACTTCATCATTTAGCTGTGCAGTAAGGTGCTGCTGGCAGCTTAGGCCTGGTTGCTGTGATTGGGATTGATTTCAGTGTTTGTTCCAGCTTCAGCTCCATCATGTTTTAGCCTGAAGGCCTTATGACGCTTACTTGCAACAGTTCAAACTCAGGGACTGGTAGGTTCTTTCTCAGACAAAGGGCAAGTTGCTACAGTATCCACCTCCAAAATCAAGAAGTTCTTGACATACAGTAGGGTGAACAATAATTTCTTTGTTTAGCCCAGCCATCCTCAGCTCCTCTTGATGTGCGGTGGTAACAGAGATAACAGTAATTAGAAATGATACACAGAATTAGTACAGCATTTCAGAACACTCTGTTGAGTTTTGCAGTCTTTGTGTAAAATAGGGAAGTCTCATCTACCAAAAGGGGTAAATCAGACACAAAGCTGTAGTAAGTGGTTTTCTTGAGATTGTATAGACTTGGTGCCCATATTCTTGAGGAACTCATGTCCTGGTGGTAGAGCAAGCCCTGACAAAGCACTGAATGGCTTCACCTTCTGTTGGCAAACTTTTTACTGTAGGATTTTCAAAAGTTCATGCCTAAGTGGCAGGTGAAATTGGAGAGATGTGCAAACTCTCATCTCTTCTTGAAACGCTTGGTATGAGTTCCTGTATATGGATGCAGCATACCTACTTCAGGCAGGTTTTACTTCTTGAGCTTGGTCATGGAAATTAGATTAACATACCTTGCCTATGTCCACACCAAGAAGTCAAATGGTCTTAAGATTTTTATGACACTTGGCCCTATTTTTAAATATACATAGGTCAGAGCCACAGCTGGTATAAAAAATGGCCCAATGCCAGTGACAGCAGAGGAACTACAGTAACTGACAGGCAGAAATGTTGGCCTGTGTTCAACTGACAGAGTTGTGTGGGGATAGGGCCAAAGAAGACTGATAGCAGAGTAAGAAGATTCCCAATTTAATGTGTTAAGACATCCACATGATTTTGCTCATCATCGTGGTACCCAAATGCTGACAAAAGAAGGCATTGGGCTCTGGGTCCATTCTGCTCACTCTTTGGTGAGGTCCCTGTGCTTTTTTGGTGATGAGCATGCTGCTGTGAAACTTATATCTAGTGAAATACTAAATGTAAGAGAAATTTAATGACATGATATTAAAAAGTTCCACCTACCTAGGAATGCTTTGTAGCCCAGGTTTGCTAAAATATTCCATATTTCACAGAGATCTCTCCATGAAGAGAGTGCTGTCAGGAGCCATTTACAGCTCTCATCCTGCTTTGTGGTTGTTGATGAGTGCCAGGTTCCTTTATGCTGCAGTCACCCACGCTACTATAGAGTTTGTGCTGGGGTGTCTCCTGTGAGCGTGTTAGTTACTGGGGACATGGGAAGATACTTCCTGACTGGCTCTGTACAGCCAGGTTTAATAAACCTATAACCATACTATATGATTTCCTTTCCTTGGTCTCATTTTTCCTTGTACATTTTCTCTTGGACTGTATCTAGCAAATGTAGAATCTGTATGTTGCTATTCCAAGTGTTTGCTTAATGTGGCTTTGTCCAGGGCAGAATAAATACCTGTGGCCTTCTGAAGAGCACTGATTGATTGCACATCCCACCTATATTTGCCCAGTAATGTTCTTCATGTAACATGTGAATGAGACAACTGCAGAGATTTCTAATAAGGTGCTACTACGAAGAGTAGTTCTCACACTCACCAACAGAAAGTCACGTTGCATCTTCCTTTGGGAATATACAGGCAAAGGAAAATTTCCTCTTTGGAAGTTATCTTTAGAGACAGAAGCTGTGGGAGGTATAGCACGGGTGGTGATCAACAGACTGAGGTCCACAGAGATTAATGTGAGAGCTCCCTTCCCCCTGTAAATGCCTCTAGTGGGTTGACCTTGGCTGGTGCCTATCAAGCCGCTCTGTCACTCTCTTCTTCAGGCCAGGAGGAAGAAAATAAGATGGAAAAAAACCCCTCATGGAGTGAGGTGTAAAGGTGGAGTAAAGGTGGCTTGATAAAGAAAAAGCAAAGGTTGGATGCAGAAGCAAAGGAAAACCAAATGTTTTAATGTCTACTTCCCATGAGTAAGCAATGTACAGCCAATTCCTGGAAGGAGGGCTTCAGTGTGCAAAACGGTTGCTCCAGAGGACAAGAGTTGTAAATAAAAAATTACTTCCTTTCTTCCTCCTTTCTCTTAGCTTTTATTGCTGAGCAGACATGATACAGTATGGAATATCCCTTTGGTTTGGGTCCTCTGTCCTGGCTATGTCCCTTCTCAAGCCTGCTGGTGAGGGAGGGAATGTGAGAGACAGTGTTGGTGCTGTGAACACTGCTCAGCCGCAGCCAAACACTGGTGTGTTATCAACACCTTTCTAGCTACCAGTGCAAAGCACAGCGCTGTGAGGGCTGCCATGAGCTGGCAGTGTGCCCAGGTAGCCAGGGAGGTTGGTGGCATCCTGGCTTGTGGGAAATAAGCATGGTCAGCAGGGCCAGGGAAGTGATTAATGCCCTGTACTTCACACTGGTGAAGCACCTTGAATCCTATGTTCAGTTTTGTGCCCCTTAAGACAAGAATTAGCAACCCCATGCCTTGGTTCTGTTTCCTAGATGTGTCCAATTCAAATGGGCCTCCAATTAGTTGTACTGAATGAGAGAGTGATGTGGGGGGAGTCTATCACTCCTTTTCCTCTTGTCCTGCCCCTGGAATGTGCAGTGACTTCTCTTTGCACACAAAGTAGGTGAAGGTCAAATGGTCAAGGCAGAGACTTTATACAGTTTAAACTAAAAATCTGGAAACTAATAGGATAGCATGGAGGGCAGTCTAGAAGTGCAAGCAGGACTGAAGTTTTTTTGGTGTGATTTTGTTTTGTTTGGTTTTGGTTTTTTTTGTTTATTTTTTTTTTTTAAGTCTGACATGCAGCTATGCTAGCAGCTGCAACTGACTTCTGGAGAGATCTCCTCTCCTGGCTGCCTTTTTACTCTTCCAATCTCTGTCCATATTTTCCCTGAGAAGTGTTCCAGGAACTGCATTTAAACCTCCCTAGACATTACTTTTCCTTTTGGTGTGAGGACACCTTGCAAAGAGTGGCATAGGGAGGAGCCTGAAGCAGTTAGGTTCCAGAGGAAACCAGCTGTAGCACTCTATTTTTAAAAGGTTATTTTGATGAGTTGTGTTTTATGACCTGATTTTAGCTGGTGTTGAGCACCCACATGTTATATTGTTGCAGCCTGGATCCACAGGAGTGCCCGTGTGTGCTGTTCTGCCATTGCAATCCTATCTGCTTTCTGTATCAGTACCAAATTATTCTCTCCATTCTCAGTCCTACTCTTCCTGTGTGTCAGTAGGGGAAAGTTGCAGATCTTCTGCTGAGGAAAATAAAACTTGTTACTTTGCAGTTTCTTGGCTGTCCTTTTTCTGTTCAAGCACTGGGAGTTGGGGCTGTCATCTTTTGTGAAACATTATTATACTTATTTTGACTATCTTAAAAAAAATATTTAAAAATCTTCTATGACCAAAGATTTTATGCAAGAGTTTACATAAGATTCATCCTTAATTTTATTATAGAGTTACAGATACAGGTACTATATTAAGACTTTAAAACACCAAACATCCAGACCTCTCAACTACATCCTTAATTTTATTATAGAGTTACAGATACAGGTACTATATTAAGACTTTAAAACACCAAACATCCAGACCTCTCAACTACAGTGAATAAAATTTGAACAACCTTGATTCAGAAAACCAGGGGATGTTGCAGCATCAGTCCCTGATGCTTTGCCTGGGCAGATTCTTGCACAGCTCTTAACATCAGTGGCACAGGAGCTTTACAGTGGGGTTTTGACAGGCACCAGCCTGAGCTTGTACTTCCTTGTAGGAGGCATTCAACATGTAGGAGTGAATATAAACCTTGTATTCAGTCTCTTGAAACTGTCTCAGTATTTCTGTTGTATAATTCTACACAATATTTCAATTGTGCTGAAATAACTTGGGTTGATTCTCAGTCTAGGAACAAATGGAAAACTGTAATGGATGGCTTTGGATTAGGTATTGATGCTCAAGAAAGCTGTCTAAGTGACACACTTTTACACATGGATAACTAAATGAATATGTTAATTTGTAAGTTTAGAACTTGTCATGAAGGTTTTTATCATACTGAAGTCCTGCTGAGACTCTGCTGACAAATGGGATTTTTAGATAGAAAGCCTCCATGGATGAGTAGGTGCTAATGGCTCTGTTGTTGGCACCCATCCATTTCAGCCCCTAAGTGGCACTTAGATATTAGAAGTGCACTTTTTTTGAAGTTAAGGCTTGAGGTTCATGGTTTTGAAGCTGTTGGTGAAAATTAGACATTCCCTGAGCAATTTCTGGAAAGGAAGGCTGCATTTCTGTGTCTTGCCCAGATTCCTCTTGGGGTAGCTATATGTTTCTCATGCTTTTCCACATTTCTGCTCTGTGGTTATACTTTGCAGAGCTGGTGTGCATGAGTAGTTGCTGAATTTGACTGCATGAATTGCTGCATTTTCATATTGAGAGGTGATTTGTATGTGTGACTCTTCCAACGGGCTTCAGTGTGAAGATCATATTCTTAGCACATCTACTTGTCTTTGCACAATGTCCGTTGCTTTAGTCAAGGTAAAATAAACACAGTCTCTGGCAGCTGTGTCAGGAACAGCACATGCAGACACTGTGTCCAGGCACCCCATCCTTCCCGGCTGCTACCAGAGCCGTCCGGGAACACACGGGCTTCCCCTGCGTCACGCCCTCGCCTCTGTGCCGAAAGGAAACCTCCTTGGATCTTCAGCTCTTCCTGTCCAGCTGCACATGGGCCCAGCACGTCATAGCTCATTGTTTCAGATCCCAAAGTGCTCTGCAGCACGAGAGGAGCTGGAAAATGTTACTTTACTATGCTGTTATTGTTATTAAAGAACTCAATAAATGGTTAAGCACCATGTGTTGGTCGGACAGAGCTTCCCTACTTATGCTGCTTGATAAGAGGCTTGTGAGAGAACACCTGCTATTAAAAGAAGGGGAAAGGCAGGCATTGATTGTCTCCAGCATCCCAAATCACTGGGTGCTTTTTCTGGTGCTGTCTGGAATTGAGTTCCCAATATCTCAGCTCTATCCTGCTTTTTTGTGTATCATGTTCTTATAGGGTTAAATTAGGATGCAGAAGCCAAATTGCAAGCTCTTCTGACAAGAGCTCTTGAGCTTCTGCATCCATAACTTTCCTGAGACTCCCCAAGGAAAAATCTGGCATGCTTTATCTGGCAGATAGCTCAACTGATACTTTTAAAGGTTTACTTTCCTGGTGTCAGTGTATCTATGTGCATCCAGAAACGTTCATCCTAAAGTTTTAGGTGTCCTCAAGTTCCATTTACAAGAATTCTATTACATTTGCAGTAGAAATGCCTTAGCAATTAGGCAGTAAGTGGGCATAAAGTGGTAAGGAGTGCAGCATCTGCACAAGGTGAAACAGCTGTACCTTTTTGGGTGGGAATCATAATTTGGAGAGGGGAATCCAGGCATCTGATTTTATGCATCTCACCTCTTCTAATCCATGCCATACCAGAAGATTCCTCAGTTATTCTCGTTACTCTTAAATATCAGTTATCCCCTTGTTGTGAAAACAGATCCATTGCAGAACAAGGATTTTTTTCCCTTAGAGTAATCCTAAGAGAAGAGATTGCTGCTGTGAAAAGTAAAGCTCTTGGTGTTCTTGTTCTGTGTTGCTCTTGTCATCACTAAATCTTCTCCTGTTAGACCATGAGCAGCCCACATCATCACCGGCTTTCCCTGCTGTTGGAGCCTGCAGTGAGACAGTAATTCTGCATTTACCATCACAGTGTTTTCACATACAGTATGATTTTACAAATCTAATATTATGTTTCTCTGCAGGAACAAGAGCAACAACAAGCCAGCTAAATGGCATTGTTAGTGGAAGTAAGCAAGTATCATGCCATCTTACAGTGCTGGACAAACAGCAGGCTAATTTTTGCTGTGTAATACCAAGGTTGTAGATAAGTTTACAGAATAATGTAAAATTCTGGAGATGAAGACCCTACTTCTGCTCTGGCCCGCTGGATGACATTAGGGAATTAGTGTTGCTCTGTGCCTCAGTTCCCTTGGAGAGTTGGGTAATTGGCTGTGAATAAAAAGCCTCGTAAAATAATAACACTTAAAGCAGTGAATATAACAGTTACAAACATAGAACACTGTCATCATCTCCACTCCATAACTGTGAGGAACTGAGGCAGAAAATGGTTTGCCAAAAGCTATTGATGTAGCTGGGGCAAGAGTCCTCATTAGACCTCTGGAGTTGGGGGCTGCCTGCCCAGCCTGCAGGCTTCGTGCTGCTCATGACCCTCCTGCCTCTGCCATCGAGCACTGCAGCCTTGGGGGAATGCACAGGACTTCGGTGTGGGCAACAGATTTAGGCCCATTCCTTTCACTGTTTCTGTCGAGTGATTTGGAAAAGTAATGAAATGTTTTTTATCTAGGAAAAAGGTTTTAGAGTCCTCTGTTTTTGACAGTCATCTGCTAAAAAGTACAAAGTATATGGGACAGCATTGTCCTAATTAGTTTTCTGTCAAAATTAACAGCCCTTGAGTTCAGTAGGAACATATTTAGGCCAATAGAGTGTCTTTGAAAAACTCACAGGACTTTTTGAATGTGAGTTTGAAGCTTCAGCATCCTGGAACCTCCTCTGAGTAGTGCTTTCCTCTTCATATAAAACATTCTCCCTCCTAAAAAGCCTGTGTCTTAGTGTAATTCGAATCCATCTTATTTTAGGGTATATATTTAGTATCCAGCTGATTTTTTTCCCTCTGAAGTTCTTGGATAGCAAGTCCACTAGGAAATCTCAGCATTGCCAAACCATTTAAAGACATTTGGAACTTCAATTACCTGCTGAACTCTTAAAAAGTAATTTGGTAATGAAAGCAGCGAATGCATTCTGCAGTGTTTAAGGATTGCTTACAGAGATAAAATGGTTTTGGCTGTAGGTCAGATAAATACTTTTATGATGAAGCATATGTGCAACCAGTTTTTATCCTTTTTTTTTAAATGAATCTGAAGAGTTTAGTCCTTCAGAATATCCCCAAACAAATTTTGGATTACTAGACTCTGTGTTGTTAAATGAAGAGAAGCATTTAGTAATTTGTACCCAAGGAACATCTTTCATCTTGATGTATTTTACAAAGCTGAATATGTTCAGTTCATCGAAACTTGTGTGAAACAAGGAAATGTAATTTCCCATTTTAGAGCTATGCTAGCCAGCAGCAGGACATGATCTGATTCTCAAGGCAGGCTGGTAGCAGAGATTCCTGGAAGATAATATGGGGTGGCATGCCTAGGTAAGAAACTTGGGTAACAGATTCTTGGAGTCTTGCTATGTTTGACATTGGCTCAGATGTGATCCTGGTCACAAATCTGGTGCCTCTTGTAGGTGAACAAAAGAAGGATGAAAAACTGTTTGCCTCCCACAAGTTGCAGATTGTGTTTGGACATGAATCCTTTATGAGTTTTGCCCCTGCCTGGGAATCCAGACAAGGGCTCTGGTGTGTGTAACCACAGCCGGCATAGAGGAAGAGAAAGATCTGAACTGCCTTGCTACCAAACAGGTAACACACAGTGTCTTTCTTGTGAGAGAGAAACTTCTCAGCTCTTCTAGTATGCTTCCATTTTAAAATGCACATTTCTGGAGTTGGATATTTGAAATAAATACCCACATAGCTCTGCTTTGAGAGGTGATTATGGGTTACTGCCTATCTTGGTGTGTGGCTATGTAGTATTAATATGTTTGTCCTAGTCACCCAAAATGAAGTATATAGCTGAAAAATGAAGACCATTAGTACAAGAATTTGGGGAGGGAAAGAGGAGAAGCTTAAATTGTGATAATGGAATCTGAAGCTGTGTTTCTGAGTTTCCTGTGAATCATATCCTAACTTTTTACACTCCATAGTTTATCTGGGACACTGAATGTAGCCTCATTTGCCATTTTTTCCCCCTGAACTACATCATCTACAGCTGTGGCCAGATGTGCTACTTTGGCTTGCAACTGAGCTGGGTTCACAGGTTTTGAACCCAGGCCAGGCTTAAAGTGCCTGGGCACTGTCTCCACTGCTGGGGGTTGGCGTCTGCAAATGTAGTCCTTCTCTAACCTAAATCAGTCAAAATGATCTGGGTTAAAGAAAACCCTCCATGCTTTTAAATAGAAAGTCAACCTGGATCATTTTGACACAACCGGGTTAGGGAGCGACAGTGTACAGATATAGTGACAGATTGGAGGGGCAGAACCCAGCTCTGCTGCAGCTGAACCCTGAGTGGGACCATAGGTCAAGTGACACTGTTGTGCCAGAGTTCCGGAAGCTGCCCTGACTTTTGTCCTATACAATAGTCCTGTTTGTAGGAAATAATGAAATAGGCTAAGGGAGAGAAATGCAGCTGGTGTTTCTCAGTTTTAGCTTCTGATGGACAGTTTGTAACCTGATGCCATCTATTGTAGATCTGTGTTCCTGCCCAAGGACCTGGTAATGGCTGGATTTTCCCTATAGGCAGTTTAGAGCAACTTCAGGGTTCTACTAGACTATGCTTTCTTTCCTGGGCTGTAAGGAAGCTGCTACCCAGGCAGTATTTTCTGTATAACATCAGTAATTTTCAGATGTGTTTATGTACATGAGTGACACACATGTAATCTGGACACAAGAGATGCTCTGTGGGTTTTCACAACATTCTAAGCATTCTGCTGGTAAAAGGCAGATACAGCAAGACTTTCTGCAGAAACTGAATTAAAACATTTGAGATTGTAGTTCACAGAGGATAGAATGAAAATCTCTTGGGCAAATTTGCAAGTGTGTGTGTGTTTGACATTAGACTTGACAGTGATCTCATTGATTTCTGCTGGGCTCAGACTCAATTACTTTGGTTTAACATCAGTGCATTTCAGAGCAGAGTTAGACCTGGTGAAAGTATGGATGATTTTTCTTTCCTCTTGGAGAATCTTTTGGCAGTGGTTATGCAGGTCATGTCCACATGCTGTGACCTGTCTGCACAACAAACCACCACTCTATCACTTGGCTTTAGGTATTTCAGATACCTTCAGCTATGCAAAAGCACTTTCTCACCTTGTCTTCCCTCCCCAGGAGATACAATCCCCTTGTTCCATAGCACACACACTGAATGCTGTGGTCCAGCTCCTCACCAGGCCATTGTGTTCTTGCCATCATGTAACCTGTTCTCCTTCACTTTCTGGTGGGGGCAACAATAGGAGACTCCTGGTTTTGTGTGTAGACTCATTCAGGAGAGTTGAGCATCCATATAAATAAACGGAGGGAGTTCTGCTGCAGTGAGGTGTGTGGTGCATGGTGGTGAAGAGAGATGGCTGGGCCATTGGATGAGGTGCTCCCAAAACACTAAGGCCCATGCCATCAGCTTCAGTAGTCCTGTCTGGTGCATGTTGCAGGTGTTGTTGATGATGACTTGTGACAGCTTCATGTCCTGTAGCCCTCAGGCTCATGACAACCAGAAAGAAAAGGCTTTCTCTTGTCGGGGATTATTTCCAAATGCATTCACAGCACAACGCAGTGCTACCTCTAGCTGTCTGAGGCGAAGACTTGACCTCTCCTTGTTTCACCTCTCATGACATTTACTCATAACAAACAGGCCTAGATGTTGCAGTATGTTTTTCTGGGTCATTGAATGCATTGTATGCTTGTCCTTCAAAGAAGAAATACAGCATCATTCATCTCAGCCCATTAGCTTGTTTTTGTGAGTTTTAATTTTGTTGAATACCCAGTCAATGGGTATTCAATGGGTATTCAATGACTTTTATACCCAGTCATTCTGGGGCCTTGAGGGGAAGCCTTATGAGGCCTTTGGACAATTCTCTCAGGCACATGGTGTGACTCCTAGGGATGGTGCTGTGCAGGGACAGGAGATGGGCTTGATGATCCTTATGGGTCCATTCCATCTCAGCTTATTCTGTGATTCTGTCAACAGGCATTATTCATATGGGAGAAATGAACTGATTCCTACTGGAAGCACACTTCCTCATGCACACACTCCTGCAGGGCTCTTGCATGAGGCAACAGCCATGAGTCCAGCCCAGAGGGTCAGCTCCCGTGCCGTGCAGTCTCTGAGGGGCCAGGGTACAAAATCCTACAGCAGTTCTCGGGCACCAGTGGGGCTGAGCTGTCCCAAAACAGTCTGACCTTGGGTGGTTGCATCTGGAAAATCTACAATTTCTCCTGTTTTATGAGCAATTCTCTCACCTGAGGCTCTCTGGTCTCCTGTTTGCTGTGTTATATGCAGACACAAGTCTACATGCAGCCTACAGGCTGTCTCTAGCATATTGGAAACCTCTTTGCATGGTTTATCTTAACATCTGGAAATGAGCTTGATTGACACAAAAACACAGAAAAACTGCATCCCAGATGCTTTTGCTATGATTTGGTTGTGTTTCCTGTGAATACTTGGCATTTATAGTACTGTCTGATCTCCTTCAAATCATATACCTGCCTGGAGGCTAGGACCCTGTGAGCTCATGGCTTGAGCTGGAATTTGCTACCTTCAGCCTTAAACACTACTCTTCTGTAACAACTGTCTTTTATTTGTAGAAGCTCAGTCCAATTTCATGGTGTGCAGGCTGTTTCACGTACCATTATATATGCTTTTTCTATGCCATTTCTACCTCTCAGTGCAATGGTCTCTACATACTTGTCCTGTTCTGTTCTGGGGGTAACAATAAAAATGCCCATGTTGATGATTTGAGGAGAAATGTCTTCAGCTTTTCTTAAAAAAAAAAAAAAAAAGAAAATCAGATAATTTGATGTGTTTGGACAAAAACACTAATAACGGAAAAATTTTGTTTGAAAACTACCCATAATATTAGAATAGAAATTATTACCTAGTAAGTACTGTACATTTTCCAATTAAAATAATGCATTATCTTTGAAAGCATGGGGCACTTTGTTTATTTTTCTGAGTCAAAGACATATTTCATAGTGAAAAGAAAGTTTTGCTAAAAATTTGTTCAGTCCTGCTCCTCCAACTAGTTCCTTAAGCGCCTCCTAAAAAATGTTTCCATCCCCAGTAAAATATCCTGTTTTAATACTTTTGTTCAAAATGAGGTCTGATAAGATATTTACAAACAAACAAGCAAGCAGGCAAGCCCATGACCTGCATGTGCCAGAGTTAATGGAGCTGTCAGCTATGTTCGTGCCATGGTGATTGATGGGTGCTCTGATGGAATGGCCTCTTCCCTCTCTTTCTGTCTTGTCTGCATGTTAATGTCTCCACTCACTGAATAATGATGCACTTTAATACAGATTTGTCTTATTTTTGTTTCTGAGAGCTGTCAGGGCCGGGGTTATGTCTGTGTTTCTTTGAAGAACCTGTCATGCTTCTGGCCAGGAGGAATTTTACCTGGAGATGAGATGTCCTTGCTTTATGGGAACACCAACCAGTAAAACTGGTTGCCCTGTCACGTTTCAGTGAATCTGCAGATTTGCTACCAGGGGTAGATGAAGTCCTTATCTTGGAATATATAGGATTGCATGGATGTGCATGGGTATGCCTGGCATTTTGGGTTGTTTTCAGTGTGACAGAGGTGTGTGAGGCAAGAGGGGCACACAACAGGCTGTTAGTGGGCTTCTTGCAGGACTTTCCCCCGGCAGCTTGTGGGGGACACTCCACAAAAGCAGAGTGTGGGTAGAAAGGTCTGTGCCCATCTTGTTCTGAGCTCCTGAGCCAGCTTGTGGGGGCCAGTGTGGGCACAACCAGCACAGTTGTATGTGGCTCCCTTGTGGATGTGCTGGTTGAGTTATACCTTACATGATGGAGTCACTTGGCTTTACACTTTATGTACAGGCATCTGAAGCTCATGTTAACCATCAGAAGCTACATTTCACTGTATTGACATGATTCCTTGTGTAAAGTTATCCGTAAGGGTGATTTATTTTTACCCATGAATCACATATCTCAGATATATAGATTGCAGTATATACAGTATTTTGTAGAAAGCTTTAAATCCAATAGGTCTCAATGAATTTTAAATGTTTTGAGTGTTTCTGTTGATAGTTTGGAAATCAGTTAACACAGCTTAAATAGTCATCCTCCCCAGTTTTTTCCCCAAAACAACTCTAATTTTCTACAACTTCCTAAAAGAAGGTTGTAGCAACATGGGGATCAGTCTCTTCTCCTAAGTAACAAGTGATTGTACAAGAGGGAATGGTCTCAAGTTGTACCAGAGGACGTTTTTGTCACTGAAAGCATTGGAAATTTTGTCACTGAAAGCATTGGAACAGGCTACCCAGGGAAGTTGTGGAGTTATCCTTAGAAGTGTTTAATATGTGTGGATGTCTCACTTAGGGACGTGGTTTTGTGGTGGCCTTGGCAGTGCTGGGTTAATGTCTGGACTTGATCTTTGGCCTCTTTTTTAACTTAAAAAATTCTATGATTGTAGAATTTCAGGAGTTCAGATCTTTTTCTTATCACAGAGATGGTCCAGATCAATTTTTTCACTTCCCTGTGGAATGAGGCAAACAGGCTGCCTTCTGCAATGCACCTCCTGTTTTTCCTACTTGATATACCTGTCTCTAAAATAGGTATTTATGATAGGGCCAGCTCAGCATGTTATTAAATTATGAGCCCTTGGTTACATTGTTAGTAAGAGTAAATATTTTAAAAGACAAGGGCAATTTAGAGATCCTGGGTTAGGTGTAGCAATTTAAACAGGAAAAGTCAATCGATACTCTGAGTAGCATGGGCCAAAACTAGAGATTTAATAGTGTGGAAGGAAGGGGGCTTCAGGGACATCTGCCACCAGTGTATAAGGGATTGATTCAAACACTGCAAAAGACCTTAAGATACTTGGGTCAGCTACTGCTGTGTGATTCCAGTGTGTGAGAAAGGTATATGAGAAGTAGGAGAGGCAAGATTCTCACTCTCTGTTTCTGTTGACAAATATTGCAGAATACACCAGGAATATCCAGCGTATGTATGGGAAATTATATTGTAGCTGCAGTTAATTTTCATGCTATTTGGAAGTCAAAAAGTATCACAGCTCCAGAAGGACAACAGAGGCTGCAGTTTGCAAGCTCTGCTTCCTCCTGCTCTCGTGCAGTATTCATCCACCAAACTGTGCAGAAGGCTGTTAGCCACCAAGGCCCTTGGGGATTTATCTCCCAGGCTGGCTTTGTTTCACTAAGGGGTATGGAGCTTTCATCCCTTCATCAAGCTACTCTGGAGAGGTTTAGTGTTGTGAATATGCCCGTGCATGGTACAGCTGTCATAGTCCTGCTGCTCGAGCAGAAATTTATGGCAAGAAAAGACAGATACATGTGGTGTTGGGTTATGAGACTGACAGATTTGCTGTCATGTCTCATAACAGTTTAGGTGAGATAAAGCTGTTTTTTATTTATTTTATTTTGTCATAGAGTGCAAAACTTGAGCAGAAATTAGGGATATTTAACAGTAAAGGGAGCCTAATTTTCCTATTGGTGTAAATGTGGAATTTCTCTACTTGATTAAAGGTGATTAACAAAACCATCTCAGCTAAGTGATTCAGAGGAAGCAGACAAGGTACAAAGCCGTGACAAGCACAACCTCCAGCATTCCAGGGACAGAGTTCCAAACCTCACTTGGGACCATGGGAGTCATACTTGCCTGCAATGGGTTATCACAACTTTATTGAAATTGTTTTAATGTGTGAATTGTTGTCTTCCCTCCAGCAGCTGCCAAATCCCTCCCTTGGGTAACTTCCGAGAGCAGTCTGATCCTGATGCAGAAGGCCACTCAAGCCTGGGCCCCCTGAGAGGTTGTTGCAAATGGCCAATCACGTGGGAAGATGTGCTGCACCACATGAAAATGAAGCAATTAGGGAAAAACCTGGAAACGGGGTTTTAAGCCAAGATTTGGAATAGTTATTACCAACTTCTTAAATTTCCTGGCCCATGCTGGTAGTTCCTGAAAAGGAGTTGAAAAATTTGGGCTAGTCCATGTTGTAGTGCCTTTTGTAGTGTTTTTTTTTCTGTTTTTAGTTTTTTGGGGTTTTTTTAGTATTTATGGTTAGAGAACATATATGTGACTATCTGTGTCAGAAGCTGTTGCCTTAAGCAAGCCAAGTAGTGAAATAAAGGTCAGGGGTTTTCCTTCTCCTCTGCACCTTCACAGTAGGTCTGTATGCCCATAACCTGTCCACTGAATGTGATTTAGGATGCCTAAGAGGAAAAGGATATTTTCCTGTATATATGAGTATATTTCTGTCTCTGAAGTAAAATGTGAAGAATTAAAAGGGAAAAAATCCATTCATTATGTAATTTCCTCCCCCACTTACTTTATTTCCTTTGAAAAATGTAATCCCTGTGACACTTAGATGTTCCAATGAATTTATTTTAAAAATTTTACAGGTGGTTCCAAATACTTATTACTTCCTTAGTGGAAAATCAGGTTCTAGAGACTTCTTGGCAAATGTCTTTTTTTTTCATTTCTTCCTACATCATGGTCACACTCTGGTCTAATTTATTGTCTAGCTCTTTAGGAAAATAAATGAATGTAGGAAAACTGGGTTTATTTGCTCTTTGCCTGGTTTTGACTTGTCACATGGCCATGATCAGAACCATAGAGAGAGGTCATTGAACTCGTTGTGACTTAAAGCCCCAGAAAATGTGTATCCTTCAGGCTGGCACAATTCCTTTGGGATTGCCTAGAAGAGCTGACAATAGATACAGCCAGGTCTACCCTGGGCATGACTTACATGGGCACATTGGAACACCTTGGCATCAGTGCAGCTCCTGCATTTACCACGTTGCCAGGGTGGTTCCATGTATTGCTATGAGCTGTCTTTTGAAACACTTAACTTCGTTCTGGAGAACTGCTGCCAGATGTTTGGGGTTTTTTTCCCATTACATATCTCATTGTATGTCAACAACTAAACTGCTCTGTGTAGAGATATAAAATAACAGTGCTTTTCTGATAGAGATAGTCATCTGAAAAAGAAACCCATTGTCTTGGTCCAAAATAGATGTCCTAAAAAGGAAAAAATATAACCTTCATGATTGCCTAGAAAATCTTGACATTCACAATTTTTTTGTGAATGGATTTCTTAATTGTTTTGCCCTCAGAGAAACCAGAAATTGAATTACTGCAATGCTTGCTTCTTTTCATTATTTGTATATTTCTGGTACTTCACAAAGAAATACTGGTATTGGGTAAATAGACTTGAGATTTACTTTTTCCTTTTCACCTCTGTATTTATCAGGGTCTTTTGTTTAATACCGAATGTTAAAATGTGTTGAATATCTCTTGGTGCCTTTGGTTCAATCCAGCAGCAGGTTATATTGTCCCTTGGGTAAAGTATTTTGTTCTTAGTTTTCTGAAAGTTAATATCTGCTTTACCTGGAGATTCCCTCAGCTAATGCAGCAATTTATGGTTATGTGTTTTATCCTTTAGACCAGATGGAGTTGTTAACATCTGAACACCTTTAAGTAAAATATGAAACCTTATTGCCTTATTCACTAAGCTGCTGAAATGTACAGGTGCTGAAAAAAAATCGCTATATTGCTGAGCCTTTAGTAACTAATCCAAGTATCACTAGTTCATTAAACAAAACCACAAAAAAAATCCCCACCAGCACTATTGGGTACCCAAAGCAACCCAGTTGTTATAAGTGTCAATTGTGCAATTTGTAAGCAAAACAAAAAGGTCTTGTTTTCTACATTACTGTGAAAATCAGTTTTGATACAAGAGCTTTATGGGATGTTTATGCTAAAAGTTCAGACCACATTTCCTAATATTACACATATATGTACATTTTGGACTTGAAATTGAGTCTGCATTTTGGAAAAGAGCAATAACACAGCTCTCTTAAGCATCTGCAGATTAAGTCACTTGTTCAAGACTGTTCAAGGCTGTGTCCAAGATGTTGGCTGTAGCTTTCAGAGTCTCTGAGTTGCAGCACAGCTCCTACTGGTGTGTACCTGAAGCCTCCTTACTCCCACAGTGGGGGCTGGAGTGGTGGTGCTCATGCAACACAAACAATGAGGTAGTTTTGTCTGTTCTGAAAGAGCCAAGAGATAGAAATACTTCTGTTCCGTTTCATTAAAAATGGCTTGTTGGAGCTTCCACACCAAATAAGGCTGTGACAGCAACAAAAGGTCAATTTTTCTGTGACTTGCTGTCCTGGTTGCTTTTATTATTTATTTTGGTGATCAGGTGCCGTGATAGAGCTGTTCACTTAATCTCTCAGACATGCAACCTAGAGCAGAGAAAATCTGAGAAGAAAAAATATGTTTTCTCTAAACAGTGTAATTGAGAACTTAGAATGGTAAGTGCAGCTCTGGCAGTGATGTGTCTCAGGCCCTTTTGTTTAGCCCCACTTTTGCTCTTCTTGGGGTGAATTCACAATCAGCTAAATTGTGAACGGTGTAAGAAGTTTTCACACTTTAAAGAAGTAATATCTTTGTAGGTTTTTAAAATGTTAGTTAGAATTCAGGTTCCTGACACCTCTAGTTATCTATTTTCAGTAATCCTCCTTTCAGTAAAGTTAATGAGAGCTTTGCCTCTGCCTTTGGTAAGCTTAGGTGATTCTGCAGCAGGGAGAAACAAAGATTCAGTGATTTACTGAAAAAGCAGGTCTGCTGCAACCACCAAAAATCCCCTTTTTCTCTAGTCCTCAATCCTTTCTTTCATTGCTTTTCTAGCAGACATTAAAAGAAGTAGCATAGCAGCAATACTGAGGCTTGCTTAAATACACATCTGTCTGCTGATGTAGCAAAGCTCTGTGCCCTGCTATCTGCAAGTTTTCCCCAAATTACTTGGAGTGCACACACAGCGAGGCTTCCCTCTGCCTCTCCCTGGTGCCATCTGGGCTTTGTTTATCTGTGTGTGAAGTGGGGGGTTTTATGTGGCCTCCCTGTTGCTGCACCATCCTGGTGCATGTGGCTGAGCTAAGTCACACATGGGATGGGTTGGGTGCTGTGAGCCACAGCCCCTCAGCTCTGTGGCTTTCACCAGGAAAGGGAGAGCTCAGTGTGACTCTGCTCCATCCAGGATCAACACCAGCCTCCACTTATGCTGAGCTGCCCTCCAGACTTGGATCTTCCCAAACAGTTTGGATGCTGTTGGGAAGGCAGCTGAAACATTTGAGCTCTTATTTCATGTTTTGTGCTCCACTGAGCCTACATCCACTCTGTCCTTCATCCAGCTCCTTCCACTGCAGTTCATCCACAGTTGTGCCCCTACAAACTAGCCTGTGACAGTCTACTTGGGCTGACTGATTGCTCCTTTCTGTAGTTTTGTCTTCATACCAAGTCGCACAAATGGTTTTTAAACCAAAAGAGGATCAAAAAATGAAACAGAATGTTAAAAGAGGCCACACTTCATGCATGAAACAAGGGGCTGCTGGTCTGCCCTCATCAGATCTGCAGTGTTGCTTGTCCTCCAGAGTACTAGGGCTGAAAAATGTGTTCTTGCTCTCTGCTGCTCCGTGCTGGACTGGGAGGCTACAGAATTTAAATTTTAAATCACATTCCTACAAAGTGATGATACGGAAATATGGAAAAGATATTTATTTGGTGGTTGTTCTTTGTTGACTAGGGCCTTTTTTTTTTTGTGGGTTGTTTCTGTTGGGTTTGGTTGGGGGTTTTTTGGTTGTTGTTTCTGTTTTTTCTTCTTACCAATAAAACCCAATTCTGTTTTTTTTTAATTCTTTAATCTCCAGTCATGTTTTCTTTGAAGCAGAGTGTGACCCAAACTGGACTGCAAAGGCTATTCTTGCATAATCTGCAGGGAGACCACATGTGTTCCCAAACCTCTTGCTTGAGATCATGAGATCTCGCTTTACCCCATCCCATCCTGAATGGCAAGATTTACATTAAAACTGATGAGGGAAATGTATTTCACTGGATTTCCTGCTTTGAAAGGAACTGCATATTTTGCTTACATGGTTTGACATTGCTGAAATTGTGAGAGAAGTTGGACCTTTCCCAGGGTCCCAGTTGTGGAGCCTGCCAGCTCTGCCAGCCACCGTGGGGTTGGCAGTGCCCTCTTGGGAGGTACGTGGTGCCAGGGCATGCAAACCACTGCGAGGCTGAGGATCCTGGCACCACAGGATCTGTGGCTCAGGAGCAGGCTGCCAAGCCACTAGGGCCCCATTTTTCTTTTGGAAGAAAACCAGGTTTTTAAATACTAAATTGCTGCATTAGGCAACAGCCTTTTTCTTCCCAGCTCTAGTTGTTCCTGACCTAGAAGGAAGAGAACCATCCCAAATCCCCTTCTCTCAAAAGTTAACTATTCCTTGGATGTTTCCCATTTAAGTATTTGTTTAATACAGTCCTCAGATCCCAACAGAAGGAAATATAGCCCAGATATCATGAGAGAAGTTCATTTAGTCTGAAATAAACTCAATGAAAACTTCCTTGGTTATTCCCTGAAATATTTCTGCCAAAACTACCACGACTGCTTTTTCAATTTTTGGTATCTGCTATGGTTATAAAACAGTTGCTGTCCCCCATTTAGGAAGCTGAGTGGAATATGTAATATAAACATGCACTTTATGTGTGCAGGCTTATCGGGTACAGCTGAAAGACGAAGCTTTTGGGCTGGCATTGCCTCCCATTACAGAAGTGTTTAATACCAGCCCAACAGGAGACAGAGCTGCAGTCAGCAGTAGGTAGTGATACAGGAACACTCATTAAAACAGGGTGAAAATTATATATTGATTAAAAGTTTTGTCATACTCAGGAATGGAACAGATGGTTGATTTGGAGTCAGGGAAAAGTTATTGGCTCTCAATCATTTATTTATTTCAGCAATTCAAAGATACTCCGTTGAAAGACCTGGAGAATACATGCAGTAATTAATAAGTTGATGAAGAAAAGAGGTGATGCTGTGCATGTCCTGTGAGTGCCCACCAGCAGGACCAAAACACCACGGAGCCCTGGCGAGTTAATTCACAGAACAGCTGTGAGATGTGGGGGATTATTGGTATCTCTGTTTTACAGATGGCACCAAAGCATGAGAGTTGGATGCAATGGTAGGATTTGACAGTAGCTGAGAGAACAGAAATGGATCCAGTTTTCTCCTGCATTTGGAGGGTATGACTGAGGTTCTAAACTTCCACTTAAAGCTGTTGTTTTCATCCTTCCCTCAGTTATCTGGGATAATTGATTAGTGAGATCTCTCCATCCACACTAGACTCCCCTAACTTTTCTTTACTTTTATTTGTTGTCACGTAGTGAGTTTCTCTGTATCCTGGGCATCCTTTCTAACACTGACAGTTTCAGAGGGTGTTTTTTTTTTAACAGTTGAAGACTATCTACATGTCTAAACGGCTCTTGGATTAATTAAAAAAATTTTGAAAGGGCTGAAATTCTCCAAGTTGTTGTTCCAGATTTCTCTTTTAGCTAGAGATGGATTTCTCATTCACCATTGCACTGGTGCATAATTCGAAAAGCAAGGCAAGAGGGATACACAGTTTTTCTATGTGTGTGATAAACTTAGTACCCCTGTTTGCCAGTTCCCAGCTTCCATTTTATGATTTGGAGTTAGTCAAAGTAGTTTGTTCAGCATCCTCATTAGGTTTTTTATGTTTATAACTGCTGATTTAAACAGATTCAGCTTGCAAAGGGCCTCAGAAATCTTCAAAGAGAATTTACCAAAGGTCCAAGACAACAGTGTTCTTCTAATTGTATCATAAATTCACTAGGAGGGACATTACACTTTCTGCTAAAAATATTGTTTGTATGCAACAAAAGAGAGACTTCCAATTGCACATCTATCGGTTCTTCTGGAGTGCAGTTGTTTTCTCAGGATATGTCTTACCTGCAAACTAAAAATTAAACAAACAAACTTGTAAAATGGGCTGAGAAATTGAATTTCTCTAAAAATGCAGGGAATGCCAGGCCAGCTTTTGTGTTGACTAGATGATGTAGAGATCTAAATGGTAATGTAAAAGATCCTCTAAAATGACATAATAGAAAGCCACTCTTGTGATAATTCTGGAGAGATTGTGTTGCCCAGAGAGTAAGTTTCACAGCACTTTCTTGGTGCTAGGAAGCTGTAGCTAAGAGATGAAGACTGGAATTGAAATTCCAGTATTTTGGTCTAATTTTAGGTGTGGAGACACATTTTGGTGAATTTAGAAAATGGAGGAGCTTTCTTGCTGACTAAACCCAGGCTCTTCAGCATCACATTTTGTTCTGTTTCAGCATTGCTCGTCTACAGTGAATCCAGTTTCTCAGTAAAGTAGTGAGTGATATATTAGAGCCACATTTACTGCTCTGGATATTAAAATCCCATGACAGCACAAAGCTGAAAGGAGTGTGCTTTCAATGGATATGTGTATCTAAGTAGGGAAAAGCAGCTTTCTGTCATCCTAGAATTGACACAAACCAGCTTAGTCACATTGAGGCATCACTACAAAAAGTACAAACCCCATTTTGAATGCACATCTTTGCTGTGTTGGGAGGTACAAAAGTCAAGTTAACTGAATGAGGTAATGAGGTAATATGGAAAAGGTACAGTAGGAGAAAATAATTGAAAACAGGTAACTTTTTCCAATACACTTCTTAAGTGGTAAGAGAGGGATGGAGTAATGTCATTAATACACAGTTGAAATTGCTGTGGCTGAGATCTGTTCACAGTGTTGTGTTGAAGCACATGGGTTAAAAACCAAACTAAAACAACACAACCCCCTCCTCACCAACTTTTTAACCAGTTCAATCAGATTAATTTGTATTGTGTTTGGAAATTACAGGCTTTAGCAACAGAAATCTTTTTGTGCTGACTTTTCCTTATTTTGGTGTTATAATTGAAAACAGAGATGTAGCCCAAGAAGGATGTGACAGAGGTTCTCTGGCTGATTTGTGAATGTGGAGCTGTTTATCAGGTCTTACATCCTGACAGGCAAGTCTTTGTCATGTCCCAGTGAATATCACAAAGATATGGTGTTCACCCAGGCATGATTTAAACCAGACAATGGATCCTACGAGGAATTCTCTCAAACTTGGGAATTTCCCTGTTTTACTGGGAAAGCTCAACAAGCTCTTACTGAGTCTTAGTGACATTTGAAGGCAGCCATCAGACTGCTTCCTGCACTGGAAAAAAGCAAGAGATGTTACAGGTGCTGGCATCTCAGGGAAGGCAGAGCAGCATCCAAAATGAATTGCTTGATGATGAATTTGGCACATTGAATAACTGACAGGTCCCAATAGGCATCTTTTGAAAATTGGTGCTTTCAGTAGCTATTTTGTATAAAGGTACAAACAGGGTTTGCTTGTCAGGATTTTACATGTGTTTCTCATAACTTCCATGTGCAGGTATCTAAGGAACAGTTTACAACTTAACAATATGTGAGAATGGAAAATATTATTTTTGTTGTAAGTATTTTTTGGCTGGATGACTGAAGTTTCTCATAAAAGATCCAGTGCTTCTAAGGTGCCTTTGTCTCTGAGGAGCCTCCATGCTTGGAAGTGGATATATCTTGTGGTTCAGGACTGACTGCATCCCACACTCTAGGAATTTCAGATTTCCATAGAAACTTAAATGCAGTATGTCATTCAAGCTAAACAACTTTTGGCCTTTTGAAAGTTTTCACTATATACAGCCTGGGTCTGATCCTGCTTTTACTAAGGCTAATGGGAGCTTTGCCATCAACTTAATAGGAGCAGGAAAGAATCTCTCACAAGCTGTGCCTATCCAAGCTGTAGATTATTTTGCACAAATCAAGGTCTTTGCTTTAGGTTTCTGTTTGTTTGTTTGTTTTTCCTCATTGCTATATTTTTCATTATTATTTGTGTACTATATTTTCATTTTTATTTGACTGAGCTTAAGTGTGCTGTGCACTGCACAAACAGGTACCTGGAGAGGAAGCTTGCCCCAAAGAGCTTGTAATGTAAGTATGAAGATAAGGGAAAGCTGGCAGGCAAAGAAAGAGAACTGTGCAGAAGGGACATGGCTTGCTTGGAATGGCAGACAAGGATGAGGAGTGCAGCCAAGCCTCTTTGGTCCAGGTTCAGTGATCCCAAGCATGCTAGTCTGTTCTTTACTGAACTAATTTTGGATGTATTCTTATGGGGTTGAAGGAATTTTGAAATTGATTTCAGCTGAAGCACTATCTGCCCCTTGCTATTTGAAGGGCAGAAGAAGAAGGGACAGACTTTTGTGTATTGGGGAATTACAGTGCCTGTTGTCATGGGGAATGGAAGCCACACACAGCATTTCTCTTTTTTCTTATCTGGTCCCATGAATAACCATTTGCCTTCTCAGGAAAGCTGTCCTGATGCTGAGTGATTAAATGTGCTGCCTGGTGTAGTGCTAATAAGAGAAACACAATTAATTGATGTTTTTCCTATTGGTGTTTCAGAAATGCCCAAGATCCTTGTTAAAACGGGAGTGAAGTAGGTCTCCAGGAGTGAAATACACCCTTGTAGTTAGTCCTAAGTTAGTCTCCTAGTGTTTTCATTTGCATTTCTTTGTTCATCAGCTTCTGTTGGAGAGAAGGAAATGGATATTTTCATTTGATTAATTATTAGTGAAGGCTTCTTAATTTATAAACTATTGTAAAGTTACTCATTTCATTCCTGTAGTTGTATTTATTCTTTCTGCAGCACTATGGTTTCTGTGTCATAGAATCATATAGAATGGTTTGGGTTGGAAGGGACCTTAAAGACCATCTCATTCCAACCCTCTGCCCTAAGCAAGGACACCTTCCACTATCCCAGGTTGCTCAAAGCCCCATCCAACCTGGCCTTGAACACTTTCAGGGATGGGGTATCCACAACTTCTCTGGGAAACCTGTTTCCTTGCCTCACCACCCTTATAGTGAAGAATTTCTTCCTAATACCTAATCTAAACCTACTCTCCCTTTAAAGCCATTCATCTTCGGAAAAAGAGATTTCTGTTGTTTCACAGGGACTGGTTTATTCCTTGGAACAGTCCTTCACAAGTTCTGCATTTATCTTCCCTAATTCATCTAGTCTCTTCTGCGCAATCCCATTCTTTTTTTGACTACAGGGAAAAAATGGTATCTGTTTAGCATAGAAGAAAATGAATTTACCTGTGAGCAAAGACTGCATTGCCCACGTAGATATATTTATTTTAAATGTGTTAATATCAAACTTTATGCTAGGATAAAAATTCTCTTCTGTTTTCCAAGCTACATTTTTGTGCTAAATTTTGAGTGAAATCAATTCACTGTCGCAATAAGAAATACTAAAACCTAATCTGCTTCCTCCCTGTAGAAAAAGCCACCAACATGTACAACATGACAAACTGGCATTTGCTGTTATGAGCTGTCTTGTGTATGTGATACTATTTGAGAAATGGAATGCTGTGGTGTATTGAAGGGCAATGTTGTAAAAATGCATATGCATGGGGGGTAAAATTAAGGTTGCCTGGGTAACCTTAATTCTGGAATTTCCTGATTTTTGAATGCTATTTTGTGCAACCTTCTCATTGCCTCAGAGTGGTGTTTGCAATGTGTTCTATTTATATGCACATGGTATAAACGAAAATAAATGTTTTGTAATGTTAGTAGTGGATTTCAGCTGGTTATTTATTCTTCATTTCATGCAGGAGTTGTTTTGTCTTTTTAGGTTTTTTTTGAACATTTTTAACAGTTAATATTCAAAATAAAATGGTATGGAATTTGTCTTTTCTGTACTGAAGTCAGCTCTTTCCAACTGAACCTGGCCATGTAAGGGTGAATCAGAAATTTTGCTCAAGTGATTTCTATTTCCTTTGGTACTTTTCTCCTTGTGGAAAAGTGCATCCAGTAGTTCTGGATGCAGCTTTTCAGTGAGCAATATGTTTCTTGTACAGTTTTGCTTTAGTAGAGAGATCAGGATGGAAAACATAACATCCAATCAAAGTAATGTAATCTCCAAGGGAGAAGTTTCTTCAGCTTGCTGTAAGTAGAAATTACGTTTCTTTTTAGCAGGTCTCCTGGATCAAGCTGTTTAGGGCTTCTAAAAGGGAGTGACTGCATCCAAATGGATTCTCTCCAAAGTAAAATGTTCTCTTTTTTTTTTTTTTTTTGGCTGTGCTTTTAATAGCAAAAGTTGTTTTAGCTCTCATCAGTTTCTAAAAAGATAGAAGGGTGAAGTCCACTGAATCATATATCTGAAAATATAGCTGATAAGTAATCATAAAAATCAAACCAAGGAAACATGGATTGGAATGTAACTTATGATGTATGGGGACCTCGAGGAAACAAAGATGAATGTTTTATTGAAGCTGGGAGCAGGAAGGAAGCAGGTGGGTAGAACTAACTCTAAATCAGATAGCAGTAAATATGGTCCTGGTTATTTTTAATATTATGTCTCTGATTCTTCTAATGTTGTGGAAGGTATTTTGGTTTCCTGAGGTCTGATAATTAAACAGTGAGTTCATGTTTGCAGTCAAGACTGATGGTGGGATCAGAATTGCAAGATAACTAAGGGAAGAACCTGGACAGTAATTAATTCCTCTTGACCATTAAACTCAGTAAATCTCATTGCCCTTTGGAACATGAGGAATGAGGGCAGGTAAACACCTTACCAAAGGGGTGTTGGGGTGCCGTGCTGTGGTAACACTTCCATCACTGAGTTAATGGCTTCCAGCAGCCCTGTGTCCAGCCCACTAGAACTGACCTCTTTCTAAAAATGTTTGCTTGTACTGTGATTTAAAATTCACATTCCTCCCTAGCACATCATATGATTTTCTAGCAGGGGTAGAGTGAGTAAAACTGCTCAGGACACTCCCAATATCAGCTGTTTTAATCTAAGTATGAGTAAGGAGTGGTTCGATGTCCTTCAGACCTGCTTTCCAGGCTGGAACATGCTGTTCCTTTTTCCCATCTTGAGCTTTACTATATACTTTGGGCCAAGTTGCTGAAGTAAACACCCAGAGTACCATTTGAGTTTATAGAATCCCAGACAGGTCTTCCTCCCAGTGGGGACTAGGGGAGGGCAGGAAGTATTTTATCATAATTTCCCCAAATCTGAGCACTGTAATCACAGTGAGTTTGAAGTTTAAAAGACACTTAAAAATAAATCATTATGACATATTCTGAAGTGCACAATTAATCTGTCTTCATGCTAATGCCCTGCAATAATGTAAAATGTGTGGTAAAGGAATTTTAGTAGTTGTGGTCCTAGAATGCATGCAAATTATTATTAGGCACATTTGAGTTTTTTGTTCTTCTTCTTTTGATGTCTTGTAAGGCAAGGATAATTCCTGCAAGACAGAGGAGTTGAATCCTTGATTCAATTTGCAAAATGAAATTCAACCTAAATATTGATTTGCTCAGAGTACTATCACAGTGAAATCATGCAATGACTTGCAGCATTTTGTGCCAGCTTCTGTTTCCATCAAGATCACTGGGAACCTTGTCACCAACTTCCTTGGGCTTTTCTCGTGTACTTGTCATGCCAGCATTCCCACTTAGCAGGGCCTGAGGATAAACTGGTTTTGGAGGTGATGGTTCATCGCTCAGAAAGCCAGCAGGGAGAGATGTGAACTTCTTGATGTGAGGCTTTCAGTCACTTCCTGGCTATTTGGAGCCTCAATGCCATGTGGTTGTCACTGCTGAGCTCCTGTATCCATCACAGCTCTTCTGACCAAAGGCCCTTGCACAGATGCACCTCTACCAGAGCAGCTGTGCTCACCCTGCCCTGGAAAAGACTAGCATAAATCTGTCAAGCAGTTTTACCTTTTTTTTTACTTAAACATGCTGCATACACAGCCTCATCAGCACACTGCATTGATGTGAAACCCTTGCAATTGGCACTGCTCTGTGAGCTGGATGAAAGAACTTAGCACATCCCTGGTGGACACAGTGGCAAAATTATGTGGGTATTTCAACACTTCCTTTGTGGTGCTGTAAGCATTCCTTGTTTCCTTTTCTTCGGGCCATGACATGCCTAGTGATCAAGATACAGTTCTTTGTAAAGAAATGAAATAGATTGGTCTTGCCCTTGAGATCTGCTCACTGCACATAGTGAAAGTCAGGTCTTGGGAGTTTGTTACTCTGCTCTACAAGTCCAGCCAAAAGTCCTGAAAGTTTCCCTTGTTTCTGCACTATCAGAACTACTGTTACCTACATTTATCTTGCATAGCCACCTGTATAAACTTATTGTCTTCAAATTATGCTCCTAGTGACACATGTACAACCCCAGAAAGGAAATGGTGTTGGCCAGATGACATGGGAGATATGAGTAATGGATTCACACAGCGCTGAACCTAAAAGGATTTGTATTGTTACTGATGATACATGAGCCAGAAAACAAAAAGTATTTGACTTTCAGATTGAGGTGAAGTTTGCAGTGGTGCTGTTTTACTTTTAAACTCAGTGTCATTTTGTTGTGGTTCTTAGCAGCTGTACAGCTGTGTAGTCCTGTTGTACAGAGTCGCAGTGCAAGGCTGACCGACCCTGCACAGGGAAGATGGAAATCCTGAAAAACAGGAAAGCTCTCTCTAAAAACACAGCAGTCCTCTGATGAGGAGAACACAATGTTTTTCTTTTTTACCTCACCATGAAAATATAAGATGGAATCTGAAAGTCAGGAATTCTTTCCATCTCCTAATTCACAACTTCTAGATCAACATCACAATATGTAATGTTGGAAAATTAATAGCTTCAAGCTGAGTTTTGTCACAACATCCAGAAGTTGGACTTTATGGCCCAGCTAAAGCACAGACAGTGCTGGTTAAATTGTTCTCCTAGGCAAGTCTTCTGGTTTATTTACTTCAGCAGCTGAGTTACTAAATATAATTTTAAGGCCGAAATTTCCACTGTTAACACTTGGATTTACTTTGGTGTAGTTCATTTGAAGGCAGCAATGCCACGTTGTCATAAGAATGAAGTAAAAAGGAAATCTCTCATTTCAAACTAAAGAGTTATCAGGTGCTAACAGTTACAAGGAGAAAGGGCCAATATTTTCAGCGCAGCATTCTAGAAAATTTAGACATTTAAATCCATATATGGACGTGTCTTTAACACATGCCTACTTTCAGACATGCTGAATCCCTGCAGTCCCTGTTGGCATAAATTGAAATCGAGATGTTTGTTACTAATGCTTGTGGAAGGCTGTGGGTCTGCTTTGCACATGTGCATGCCCAGTACTGGAGCATCCAGGACTTAGAGCCAGATGTTGAGCTCCCAGCTCTCTGGGATGGGTGGGCTTGCCATTCTTTTTTTGATGGACTTCCTGTACCAG
Source organism: Anthoscopus minutus (assembly GCA_013399455.1). Lineage (NCBI taxonomy): Eukaryota > Metazoa > Chordata > Aves > Passeriformes > Paridae > Anthoscopus > Anthoscopus minutus. The sequence continues at coordinate 214,146 of VWYI01026249.1, read as the reverse complement.
TTCTCAAAATTTGTGAGCAAATAAGCCAGCTTGAAAGCACAGAAGACTATGACAAGACTTTCTTCAAGTATCATCAGTGCTTTCCTTATCATCTAGGTTCTATCTTCCAGACCCCAAGATCAAGGCCAACATGGGCTATTGGCCCAATATGAGATGTACCTTTTCCTGAAATAAGTAGCTTCTCTTGCCTTTTGAGTATCCTCAGCCTCAGGAACAGCAGACAAGGACCATTATTCAAACATGGCTTGGCACAGAAACACAGCTTCACTAAGCTTCCAGGCTGGCTACATGTTGGTTCAGTTGAGCAATTTTATAGAAGGCTGATGCAATTCTTTCTGGTTTTTTTTTTTCCTTGTAAGGGAAGAAAAAATTAATATCCTTTGGATTTGGTTGGAAGTTAAATGATCCTCACTACAGTATTTCCCAAACTACTGTGTAATCCAAATAAGTCTGGATTTGAACTCCTGTAAGAGGCTTAGTGATATCTGAGCCATTGTTTTAACTTAATGCTGTCTGGTGGGTTGATTACACCTAGTGTTGTAATGCTCAGAGGTTTGTTTAGCTTGTTAAATTTTGGATAAAGAAGATAAGGTTCCTTTCATCTCCTTTAGAAATTAACAAGTCCAGCAATTGCTCATTTAATGATACAACAGTTTGTGGTGTGTCTCAGCACACAGGCTTTTCAGGTTGTATTCCCAATTTGCACTTCTGATCAAGGATCTGTATGATTTTGGTGGATCTGTGTGCACAGAGACTGATATTTCAGATGTTTTACTTCTTTTTTTTTTAAGAGCCTTTCTCTGTGGGGGTCAAATTCCTCACTTTCATTGCTGCAAATTTACTACAAAAACTATTTTGCAATGGATGAGATTTTTGTAATGGATGAGATTTACTGGTGTAATATTCCTTGTTTGTTCTTGGCTAGCAGCATGATTTGCTGAATGATTACCTGTAGATTCCAGACCTGAATTACATGACTGCTTACACCTTGTGAAAATAAAAACATGTCAAGGGGTCAGTCAAAATATCAACACTGAAACTATTGTTAGTAAACCATAACTGTCAAAGGGTGTAATATTAATGGTAGAGTAACTCTATCATGTAGTAAAGAAACTTTCCCAAAACTTTCCTATCAACTATCAGCATCAGGACAACGTTACAAATTGGCATCATTATAAGTGCAGTGCTCAAGTTGTGCTCAGATGTAAAAGACCAGGGCAAATTCACAGCACAATGATGGAGTTATTAAACACTGAGCCAGATTGTGTGCTAGTTATTACCTTTGTGAATGTGCTCTGATGAAAAGGCGATTTTGGGGGGAGCCAAGCACCTCTCTGGTCACATGGCAGCAAATGCACATGCCTAGTGCCTGTGCAGGGCTCCCAGCATCAGCTGTGTGTCCTGCTCTGTGCCAGTTCTGTCCTTGAGATGCTGGATGGAAAGGAGAGACAGTTTGGCATTGTGAGGGCTTGAGAATCACAAGGTGTTTAATTATAACATCATCTGGCCAGGAGAGACTTAATACCAATTTGACAATTTAAACTGAAAACCAAAGGCACTCTGGGGAAAGATGTGAAATTGATTCCCTCTTGTCATACAGGTATCTTGGCTGATATTTCGGTGACATTTACAGTGATTAAACAGAGAGGATCTGTAAACCTATGATTTAAGGGTTTTTTCAGAGTTATTAAAAAACAAAGTCATTAGGGACTGGGAAGAAAGCTTTTATGATCTCTTTAATCAGGTAGGGAAGACCAGCTCATGAGAGTCTGGCCTTATGGCATCTCTTTTCCTTAAGTAATAACTGTTAACTATATCATCTATAATCTGAACTAACAAAAAAAGTATTGCACACTGGGGAATTGCTCTCTCCAGCCTCACTTCTCTCTGTCATTTGTATGAATAATGCTGTGTCATGTGTTAGCAGAATATGCTCCCCAGGTCCTTGTCTTATTTTGAAGCATCAGCTTGAGTTTTCTTTTTCCCTTCCTTTATAATTTCAGTGCTGTTGCATTCCTGTTGTTTCAAATCAATCTCAGATGAGCTAATGACAGCAGGCAAAGTAATAATTCTGATAATTTTATTTATTCATCATTTGGTGACACCAAAAGCCTTAAAGAGGGTCTGAATTCTTTCTCAGGTCCTGTACAGGTGCTTGCTGCCTGGCATCCAGATTTGAGAATGTATATAAGTGCCAAACTCTTTTTTTTTTTAATGCTCTTAGCTCCCTACAGAAATAAGTAAGTAAGAATTAAGGGTCTAGATGCAGAATTAGATAAGAAAGTTAGACTTTTATTTTCCACTGATTTCAGTAGCCAGAATCTCATAAATAAAGACTTACTGTCCAAGGCAGTGAACATGAAATGGAGTGAGTGCCATAGTTTTGTAAGTATTTTGATAACTGTCCATGAGTAAACCCTTAAATTAATGAGTCACATGTCAAAATGCCATTTGAAATCTGTGCTGTACTGCATTAACTGCTGCAGCTGAGGTGTACAGTGGCCTGACATCAGGGGGACAGCACACCAAATTGTGCTTATGTTTATGCTTATGTTCCAGAACTTGTACAGCTTTTCCTGCCAAAATTATAACCCCTACACCTGGACACTAGTGCTGTTACAGCTCCAATAAAAACATATGGAGCTACTTTTCCAATTGGCAACAGCAGCCTATTTTTATTTGATGGCACTTGAGTTCTAAGTGGGGAACATGCTATTAATAATAATTTACTAAAAATATTTTGTAGTGAATTTATCATTAATGCAAAATGTATTTTTCTATTTTTGGAGTAACTTCTCTGATTGCTCATTGCATACTGGTGGATATTGGGACAATGGCCTATGTAGAAACTTAGCACTCATGATAACAGTTTTTTCTGTGATGACTTTGAAGCTGTTACATTAGGAACTTAATGCTGGTTCCCCTGGTTTTCATGGAAACTTCAGCCTGACTCCATCCTGAGCTGGGAGAGGAGATGTAGCCTGCACACAAAACTGATGTTTCATATTGAAGAGCAGAGCTGAGCTGCAAATGGAATTAAGAAACTTTACCAAATCTCTATTGATGTTTTTCAGTCCTAATAAACACTTGAATACAATTTTTCAGAGTGCTGGTGGAATGAACTGAGATGGAGCTAGCGTACAGCCTGACACCTTTGAAGGGAAATAACTGTGCTCAGTGAAGTAGGCTGATATACAAATAGAGTCAGTTCGGTGGTTAAGAAGGGCAGTTTAGTTACAAACTGAATCTCTTCTGAGGTGTAAATTCACTGCTCTCAGATAGGTTCCTGTGCTGTCAGGTGCCTCTCAAAGCCTAGTGGTAGTTTTGGTGCCATCACAGCAGAGCAGTGGTAGCCACACTAGTGGGGGACACCTGGGGCAGCCTCTTCAAACACAACCTCAAACATGCAGCCCGGTCGTGTCAGCAGCAGAAACAAACTTGTAAAGTCCTGCCTCACTCCTGTGTGCAGTAAATTTAGAGGGTCCCTGCATCATTTTGAATGGATTCCTTATTTGTAGGCAAGGGAGACTATTCTGGAGACCTCTCCTTCCACAGATGTTGTTTTTTCATTAATATCTAAAAGATTATTTGTGCTTCTCAACCTGAACATGGGGCTAAAGTGGTAACTGCTCTTATGCTTACAAAATACTTCAACCAGAAAGAAGAAATGTCTGAATTTGTATAGTCCAGTTTTGAAAAAACATTGGCTTTCCCTTTTTAAGAAGAACGATTTTTGTGTTGAAGGAGAAATGAATAACATTCCCAGACATGGGTAAGTCTCTTACATAAGCCATCCTTTCTTTTCAGATGCCCAGCAGTAAATGATGCAAATGAAAAAGATACAGTGTGGGGAGTACTATTTCAGTGTAATCTTCCACCTCACGACTGATGCCTGAATGATTTTATTATAAGAACAACATGCTTTGGGGCACAGTGTCAGAGAGTCAGCTCTTGCTTGGAGCACACATTAGAATGTCAGTAACTCCTCCGTTGCCAATTGTCCAGAGCAATCCTTCTCCCTTACATTGTAAAACTTTTTCTGTGCTGAATACTACCAGTGAATTTCAAGCACAAGCACACTGAAAAGGCAAAGGCTCTCATGTGGACTGGCTTTTCAGTGGAATTACTAACTGTGACATCTGGATGTCTTCCTGTTAGTGTAAATCAGTATTAGGATGCAGTGTTTGTGGTTGAGTGGATCTTACCAACTTGTCACCAAAAGGCTTTGCCACTGTAACTTGTTTGAGGAAAAGCCTTCAGATGCTCTTTGGGAGGATGCTGTGATAAGGAGGAACGAGCAGTGCTATAGCAGTGCTTTACAGCATTGCAGGTGTGAGGAGGTGAAAAGGTACTGCCCTAGCGACTTAGGTTTCAGCTTTCCCCCAGGAAAAGATTAAAATCTTCCTAGAAGAGTGTGCTGTGTTGGTGCTATATGAACAATTTGCCTGCATCAGCGTGAAAATACAATCTGAGAGAGCATGTGGAGAGATAAATGAGCATCAGGAGATTTGTAGACATACCCTAGGCAAACTGTCATTGCTTTTGTAGTATGTGCTCTCCTGCAGGGTCTGCACCAAGCCTGTTTCGGGTGAAGGACTTCCCACGAGTGCCAGTTATATTTAGGGATATAATTAATGTTTACTGTGTGGTCAGTCCATAACAAACCTTACTTCCAGGCCAGTGCAGAAGTGCTGTGCTGAGTTACAGCCTCCTCCAGTGAGTGCCAAATGGGTGTAACTTGTGGAAATAACAACCTTCCTAGGACAACACAGGGCCTGCTCACCTGCAGCAGCTTGGGCAGCCTGTACTGCTGCCTGCCTGGGGCACAGAGGTGCTGGCTTGAATTCTCTCAGCTAATTTCTCATCATTTTATTTCAGATCTTGAGCTGTCTGTACTGGATGTTGTATTTACTGTGTGTATGGCGGCCAGTTCAAGCTTAGTCTTGAAGGCTCCAGCTGCTGCAAACAATGTTACAAACAATAATAAAAAGGCAAAGAGCTGCTGCTGGGAGAAGTCCAGCCTGTGCCACTGGCCTGGAGCAGCAAGGATGGGGAACCTGCTCTTTGATCTCTATGAATTGTGTAGACCCTCCAAAGAAGAGCAGCCTTCCTCATCCAATACCATAGCACTGGTCCTTGTTTTCTGAGAATCAAATAAGCCTCAGGGTGCCTGGGATGAGAGAAACAGCAGCATGACCAGGAGCAGGAAGGGTTCAACTGGTGTATGAGGGAGACAGGGTTTACCTTGCCATCAACAGCTTGTGAGTTCAGCTATGTTGGAGCAGCTGCTGCAAAGCCAAGGGCTTTGGATGCTGAGAAGCTGGGGAGTTCAATGACGATGCAGTGGCTGTTTTCTGATATGTAGCTCTGCTCACCCGGCTGTGCCAGCTAACAGAAAACTTTGTGTTTTCTTGGGTGTAAGCATGTCTCCTCCAAAACCATGTTTTCTTTCCCTTTCCACCCTTTACCTCTGTCTAGTGCACAGCCCCAGGCAGCAATTGATTTCCTGAGCTTTGGAGATGAACCTTCTAGCACTTTCAGCTTCTGCACTTTTGAACCTCACATTAAAACCTTTACTCTTGGCTGACTATGTAGGGTGCAGCACATTTCCCAAGTCTGAGGGAATGTTGCATGACAGGGAAGCATTGATGTGAAGGAAGTAGTTTTTCTGCCCAACATATAATTAAACTATAGAATTCATTGCCACAGGAGGTTGTAGGAGATTTACTCAAGATTAGAAATGGATTCACAGAGGAATTAAATTAACTCCAGCAAAAATATTTTGCAAAACAATTTAATTAGAATTTGTTTCAGAGAAGAACAGAAAACTGCTGGAAGAGCATCCTGGAGAAGCATCACTTGTCAGGTGCCTGGGTCTTATACCCCCTTCTGTGAGGTTCCTCTGGTTATATCAGTCTTTCCTACAGTCAGGCCTAGGGCTGAACAAGTATAGCATTTCAGCATGGATGTGCTCCAGAATGATGGTTCCTTCATGACTTTTTTCTTTTTTTTTTCTTGTAGTAATTATGAAGATAAAAATCAAAGGGTTAGTAGGATAAAAAAAGGTGAGACATGTGCATGTATATTCTAATTGGTCTCTAGAGATCATCACAGCAAGTTCTCTCTCAAAAGACAACTTCCTGGGGCCCAGAGGACAACTGTTGGGGTTGTGGATGCTGTGTTCCTGCTCATGGCTCTTGGTGTGTCCTCAGCAAACTGAGCTTAGAAGCAATTTTTTTCTGCCTTGACTCACTGTATGTGTATTTCTTGGCAAATTATTCTAAGCAGCAACACATTTGAGAAAATCTGCAAAGTTTTGTTTGCGTTATCTGTGAACAAAATTAGACACTTAAATTGGCAGGTGAATTTGTTATTATGAAGCTCTTACTGGTCTCTGATTTTGAGCCAGGTAGGCTTATTTTTGTAGTTGATATTGCTTATTGCTTATGTACCTTTTAATATTTATTTATATTTATATACATATTTATATATATATTTACTTATTTAAATGCCACTGTGCCTCACTGAACTCATTGAACATGTGTCACCTATTGTAATGTGTACAGAGCCAATGTGTTTTGTTTATCAAACATGGTAAAATACTGATGTGTAAACATATTGCAATCTTGATTTCTTTTACATCTTCTTTAAGCGCTTAACAACTGCAAAACCCCAGCTTCTGGGGTTCCTGCAACTACTTAGGGATTCATTTGAATTAAGATAATTCAAATGTTGGCATGTAACTACAAGTTTGGCTTTTTAAAAAAAATCTTTGCAAAATGAAAGGATTAAAATTTTTTTCCTAATAAAAACAAACAGCTGGGTCTTCCATATGGTATTCTCTTGTAAAATATTTACATTTGAAAGGCGCCCAGACTCCTTGCAGTAGAATGCAATTTAAACAATGAGCCCAAGTGAAAAAAATTCTATCGTTGTTGGTTCTGATTGCAAAGGTTTTTCATATGCACGTTTCTCCTTCTGAACCTTCTGTGCTCAGCATTAGGCTCTCATCTTAGTGCTGGAGGATTTCCCTTGCTGAGTAACTCAGTGTTTCTGTTTCTGAAGAAATAATAATTTTCATCAGTATTTAACCTGATACATGTCAAAGGGTGTGTGTGGAGCACGCTATTGTGAAGGAATTGGAGGGAAAAATGATAGAAGGAATGAACTATTAGTACATTAAGTTCTTAGCAGTTCACTACTCTGAGCTGCAGAAAAGTTGGCGGTAGAAGAGTGTCCCTGGAAGCTCCATGTCTCCCTGGTTAGTGGAAGCAGTTTCCTTGGCTGTGTGGCTGCCAGAGTCTGTCTTTTTTACCCTACTGCAAGTATAAATGTTAACTCTCCAGCTGGAATTGCTCTGTTTGCTTTCACCGTGAAAACAGAACTAACTATTCTGGTAATGTTATTAAAAAATATTTGTCATGTCAAAAAGTCTTGCTGCCTGTAATTATGTTTAAACATCCCAAACTGAATAGCAACATTCAAATTCAGCTGAAGTATTTGATTAGACTCAGTTAATAGTTACTAATGGCTGTGCAGCTTGTATGTGGGACTCGAGGGAGAGAATTGGGGGAATTAATGGCAAGCTTATTTGGAAAGCAGAGAAGTGACTGAAGAGCTATGAGGTCTTGAACCTTGTCCTGTCCACAGAACAGGGCAGGGGGGCTGGTGCCAGGCCTGTTTCATGAAGCAAGATACCTGATTTTATCAGATTAAGGCTAGATCTTGATAGAAAACAAAAGTTTTTATGTCTGATGAATGCAAGGTTGATGTGAGTTGCTTTTTTCTTGCCCTTTTTTTTAATTTTAAGAAAGACTCTGTTTTGTCTCAAGTCCACAGCAGTCTTCACTGTTATGCTCTGCAGTCTGTGGCATTTCAGCAGAAAACTCTGATTACAGCTCCTTCCTGGTGCAGGACCCATCATCTGAGTTTGCCAGACACCCCCAGTAGTTTTCTAAGGCCGTCTTTCTAGGGGAGCTGTATCACTTGTGACACCACCAGTGCTACTAAAGCAATCCACCACTCCCTAATGCAGCTGCAGATTGGAGTTAAAGGTGCATTTCCCTGAAAAGGTTGATGCTCAGGGGAGATTCTGTCTGCATCGATGGAGGTGAGCACTGTAATCATCCTGTGATGCCATAGCAGGGCTTTGGGTGGCTGCATTTAGAGCTGTATTGGTATAAAATCCCACTCCTGGCCAGCAGTTGCTCATAGAGGAGAACTGGTACAGACCTAACTTTGGTAATTAGAAAAATCCCTACAGTTTTACTTTTCATTTTATGTCAGGCCAGTTACTAAGGCCCCTTGGTGTAAGCTTCCCTGCAGTCCATGAGGATATGGAAGTATATTATGAAGGAAGCTGTTTTACCCTGTCAATGCCATCCTGACATCCTGAAAAATTAGTTTCCAGAACAACTTTGTCCTTTCTCCTGTTTGGTTTTGCTTTGGTTTTTGTTTGTTTGTTTGTTTGTTTGGATTTGGTTTTTTGTTTGTTTGTTTGGGGTTTTTTTTCTGTACTTCCCATTCTGATTGCATGCTTTCCTAGCTGTAGGAAAAGAGTATTTCCCTATTGAATTATTTATCAGCTCTGTCCAGTGCATGTTTTTTCTCAGGAATAAATATGAACTCCTACCAGGAAGACCATTTTATGCTTTTTGGCAGTAGCCACAAGATGGTCCAAAAAAGTCCAAGCACTGCATCTTTTTATTATATGCAGTGCTTGGACTTTAGGAATATGTTCTATTCAGAAATAATGTGTTACCAGCACCTTGGGAAGGGCCATGAGACTAAAGAATGCTTGTTCTTGTTACTTAGAAAAAAGGTTGTAAAGATAATGTCTATGACACATCTGATGTTTGAGATAAACTTGTTATTGGAGTGTGAAGCAGTGTGCTGGTTTGTTGTTTGCCGCTTTGAATGGAGGAATTAAAAGTTTTGGATTTATAAATGCATTTTTTTCTTAATTTGAAAACAAGAATCTCAGTAAGTCAGAATACCAGAGCAGATAATCTCAGTGCAAAACTGATGGTTTCCTTGAATAGGTCAGGATGATTGATTGCTGATACAAGTCCTAGAAACTAGTGACCACTTTAAAAGCAGCACAGGAAAGGCACAGCTATGTTATACTGGAAAGCACCTGGCATGATGACATAAAATCCAGAGACCTACATCATCTGCCCATGTTTTTGGACAGGTCTGGAGGAGCTGGCAGGAAGATAATAGCAAGTTCAAGGGGTGCTGCTTACAGCAAAAAACCCCAAAGCAAGGTTTTAACCCCTTGCTGGCTGCTGCTTTTCTCTTTGGCCATGTGTTGCCCTGGAACAGCTGTCAGCAGCTCTGAGCACACCAGGCTCAGTGCACACAAAGGCTCAGCGACACAGAGGTTATGACCTAATGTTAATGGTGCTGCCATTTATTGTGTGGCTGCCATGGGACTTCCCCTGCTTTGTCTGGGGTCCTGCCTAATATTCTCTTTAAAAGGCTTTCTTGCACAAGGAAGAATTATGAAATCAAACTTTCTCTTTTATTGTAGCAGCTTGTGTTTACCCTTGATGTGCTTGCTCAGAAAAGCTATTTTTGTCACCACTGGGGAGAAGAGAGTAGATTCCTGCGTGTCCCGTTTAATCAGAGTTTCAAATGGTTGTTTTCTAGGGGATGAAAAAAAATCAGGTCAGCAGTCAAGGGATCTTTTTATGTTGATGGTGACAGTTTTTATTCTACAGGAGTTATAATCTAGATGAGAGAGGCAAAAATACTCGAGGACAGATATCTGGCTCTATAAAGTAAAAATGTTAAGTGTTGCTGCAAGGCTGAATGTAAGTCTTTTTCACTCGAGTGCTTTACTGTAGCAGTACAATTTTGCATCAGAGAATTTCTCTTGTAAATTCTGCACATCTGCTTTAAAACTTGATGTAGTTTGTTGCTCCCTACCAACTGGATGGTGGGAGGCACTTACTTATTACATGTTTGGGGGATATCTATGGTATTCCCCCAACAAAATGTGAATAAATAAGCAGATCAACTATGATTAATGATGATCATAGTAATAATTTTAAAAATAAGCCCTTAGATGTCTATCTGCCTGTCCTTCTATGTTTCTATCTATCTAAATAGAAGATCTCTTACCTTCAATAAGAGATAAGTCTAATTCCAAAAGGGCAGCAAGGATGGAGCATTGTTCTCCAGTTCCAAGAGCACAAGCCCACTGCTAGCAGCATCTGTTCAGATTTGTCTGTGGTTATTAACTTATAGCTGACCCATAGCACATCTTTGGGCAGTCCTTTTTGGGACAGTGAACAGCAGCAGTGCTCACACATGCTGGCCAATTCATTATAATTAGTTTTGCAAACTGGGAAATCTAGAAGAGCAAAGGTTGATTAAGCACAGGATGATCAGAGCTGCAAAATTCAGTAAAATACTATTTGGTTCTAACTGTGCCCAGGGGATACCTAGGGGAGAAGCAGATTATAGATACATCATGGCAGAGACAGTGCTATAAAGTCCTGTCCAGAATTATTCCCTATGTTTTTATTCAAGTATGGAATTAAACTTGCCCTTTGGTCAGATTTAATTTGAACTTCAAGTGCCAGAATGAGTAATGTATATTTCAGGTTCTTGTATCCTTTGTTTCTAGCTGGTGCCTAAAACTGAGATACCTGAAATAACTATGTGCTTGTTAAAATCTTTGTTAGGTTTTCATTCAGAAAAATGATAAATGGATGGGCAGAAACAGGAAACATTTAAATTCTCTGAACATAAAAGCCTCATGTGGCAGTAGAAACAGAATAGAGGCTTTTTGCCAAATGCCTGGGACAGATGCAGGGCCCTGAGCACCCCCAAGTACTTGTGATGCCAGCACTCAGCCACATGGTGAAATTCTAGCTCGCCAACTTTGTTTCATTACTTGGAGAATCTGTTTCAAATTTACTTACATAAAAACCTCACAACCTATTAAATATGGCTCATTACCAAGTTTAAAGGATATCTGTAATAGATATTTCTCAAACTTGCAGGTATTGGAGGGTACCCTTTGGAGAGTTACCTAAAATGACCCTTTGCATGTTTAAACCATTTGCTCCTGGCGTTGCAAAATGAATTATGAGGATATTTTAAAGGAAACACTTATTGATGAAGACACTCCTGGGATCCTTTAGTTGTGGTTCAGAATTGTCACAAGGATGGTGCTGTCAAGTGTCCAGTGTTTCACAGCTGGGTGTTGCATAGGAGGACCACCATGTTTTATCTCACCAGAGGCACTGGAGGGCCCAGTGCTTCAGGCAGGTGACACTGGTGTGGCCTATTGTTCATCATCAACAGATCACCTTTAGAAAAGCTGGTTGCCAAAATTGGGAGCATGTTGTATGCAAAACAAATCATAGAAAATATGCACCTCAGGAGGTTGCCCTTGCCCAGTTTATCCCCTGCTTCGTGATGAAGGCAGAGACTCTTCTATTTTACCTGGCAGCTCCAGCAAGGAGATGCCCTTGCAGTGGCATCTGTTCCAGCACTTCGTTAATGCACTGTTTGTAAATGTTTTCTCCTAAAACTTTATCTCATTTGCAGAAATTTAAACAGGAATCTGCAAGTTTGAAGCTACCCTTTCATGAATTTGTTTGAAAACCCTTTCTGAGTCTTTCCATAGTCCTCACTGATGAAATAACCCCAGCTCTTTCAGTCTTTCCTATGAGTTTGTGCGCTCTGGACCTCTGCACATTTCTATCTCTGGAGAGGGTTTTAAAAAATTTTTTTCCTTTTTTTTTGGCTAGTGGCAAAGTTGCAGAGTGTTTTCAAACAGTTAATTGGGTAAAACAGTAGGCAAAACTAAAGAATTAACATTTCATTGCTCTACTAATTCAGTTTCTCCCAGGTGGCCCAGTGTCAATTTAATGAATTTCTTGTAATGCTGATGCAAGTGATTGGGATAGTTTCATTTCCCAAATGTTATAATTCATGTATTTTCTCTTTATTCTCTTCTGCTTCATTCTATAGCATTTACTTACTGCTAGTTTTCAGGTGGAATTTTTGGGGAACTGAGAACGAAACAAAGAAAGCCACCACAAGACAGTGGAAATTTACTGACTGCTCTGTTCCTTCCCAGCTGCACACTGATTTATCTCTTTCTTCATCTGCAAGCCAGCTACTCTCTACTTTCTAGCTCTGATTCAGGCCTCCTTTCTGTTGTTGCAGTAGTCTGGGACATAAGAAAACTTCTCTTGAATTTCCTTGCTATCCTAAGACTGTTGACTAATTGTACCTTAGCTTTTTCTTTATGTTAAAAAACAAAAAATTCAGCCACAGAAATAATGTGAACTTAATTCTTTTTTTGCCTTGTGAATGTAAATCTTGACTGGCTGTTTGCTGACACCAGCCATCTTCATAGCTGTAAATGAGAACAGAATATGGCCCTGGTTCTTTGTAGAAGAAAAAAACCCACAAAGTTTGGACATTCGGTGATATTATCTTTTGGTTGCTGATCTGTCTGATGGTTTTCAAATTATGATTTCTAAAAAGTTAGGCATAAGGCATCTGCTGAAGGATTTTTGGCCTAAGCACTTTGGCAAAGTGCTGGTTTTATGGGATCTGTATCAGGGTTCTTGACTGTTAGTGCTTCTACTGACTTATTGTTTCTATGCTGATTTGCAGCTCTGAGTTGTGGTTACCTGCAGTAATAACTTTGGCCTTTTCCACTGAGCAAATGGCCCAGATTCAGCACTGGAGTTGCAGAGAGGTTGCAAATCAGGGCCACATGTATAGACTTAATATTTGCAGGAATATGGATTGAAAGTGCGTTTCTGTCAGGGGAAGCAGCCAAACAGGATGGAGTCCCATGGAAGCCAAAAGTTGGGGTTGTGCAGTGAAAATGCTTGAGTTGCAGTCATGCTGAGATGGCTTGGAGGAGCAGCTCTTACCTAAGTTGGCAACAAGGTTATGACAAAAATCAGCTCAAAAAGCACAGCCCTTTAGGAGAGCAGCAGCAACCATAGCAGTTCAAGTCATTGAGCGAAACAACCTCCTGTGATGATTGCATATATTTTTCAAGTATTCTTGGTTTTGTAGCAAAATGTGAGAGAAATTTTCATTAATCTAAAGCTGTAAAATAAACTTCTTTCATATTTGTGTGCAGCAAAAGAATGAAAGAATAAAAAGCACTAAACTTTCTCAAACTCAGAGCAGTGTCTTGGGAATGATGGAGACCTGTGCATGACTGTCCCTTCTTTTGCAAATTTAGTATCCACAGGGTGCATTGTGGTGACAAGCAGGCATTTCCTGGCTGGGCCTGTAATTCTTAGAGCAAAATATTTTTGCATGCCTCAAATCCATTAAGATCTGAATGTCCTGTTTTTATAGCCAAAGGAAACCATCTCTCTGACCAATCTTTTTGTTCACTTACTAGCTGTGCTTGGCACTTTCCAATCCACAGTCATCAAGTGGCAGAGAATAGTTAGCTTTCAGTCTTGAAAAATACATCTTGTGGAGGAGATTGCATGCTGTTCCTGCATTTGGAGCTCAGGACACTCAGAAATGCTATGGATCCCCAGCTGGTACATGGTGCTATGTATACAGTGGTAAATAATATGTAAGAGGGAGTAAGAGGAATCTGCACCTGAGAGATGGTTGGTTTGAAGGAGCTGATGTTTGCACATTGGGTATTTCAATTTTTGCACTTTGGATTTGCCCTATGGATGCCTAGACCACCCATTTGTGGGATGTGTGTATCAGTTATTTGATCCAAAAAGTTATTAATCCAAAAAGATGCTCTTTGGTTGTCCATAAGCCCACTTGGCAGCACAAATCAAAGCAGCTGGGAGATTTCTTCAAAAGTGCATTCTGGACCAGTGCTGGGGTAGCTGTACCTGCTCTCACCCTTGTGAGGTGAAAGGTCAACTTATCACTCCTTTTCCCTCTAATCAGTGATAATTACTGATGTGGCTCTGAAGGATGAATGCACATCCAAAACTCTCCTTTACATTCTCCTTCCTCTGTGTAACACATTTGTCTCTGGCAGCATCTGTAAAGCTCCTGTAAAGCAAGGGCAGTAAAGTCCCTCCCGCTGTCTGTGGCGGCTGTGCTGTGCCCCTCAGCCAGGCAAAGAGCAGGCACCAGCTTCCCTGCCTGGCCCCTCCACCTTCCTCTCTCCCAGGGACTTGTGTGCACACATCAGCACTGCTCCCACTCAAGTGGTTGCTATTTTGGAAAAGAGCAGAGAGGATATCAACCCCTGTGTGAAGCACTTACTGGAAGTGCCTCACTGACTCACAGCAATTACTGGGGTATCTAAGGTTAAGGGAGTGATGAGTAATTGAGGTCTTTTTCACTTCAGGGATGCCAGATCCTATCTCCTTGTGCACCCAATGGAGAGAAATAATTTGCAAGCCTTCACTAAAAATATATAATAGATGGAGTATTTTTTTTCACCTCAACAATGCTAGCAGTGTCTTTAAAACGTCCCTCTGTGTTGATTGGAGGCATCAGCAAGGGCAGAGAGTGTTGCACGCTGCATCCTCTATGAGAAGAGTGCAGGGCTTTACTCTCTACCTGACCTACAGAAATTGTTCTGAGACCTGACCTTTTCCTGCATAGCCCCTCTGAAATTTGTTGTATCACATAGAACACAGGGTTGTGCCTAAATAAGATTCTTGCTGATAATTTTTCAAGAGTGCTCTGTGCCTCTTCTTTACCAACTGGTGAGCCACATCCCTGGCAGACTAACGATTGATGCTTGATAGCAGACATTCCTGGGAATACAAATCCCCATGCTGCTGTGTTATGCATTCATGAGGCAATTATCAAAATGAAGGTGATCTTGCTGAGCATATAATTTGGATGCTGAATAATCTGTACTCAAAGTAGTATCAGTGCTGAGTGAAGGAAGTGTTCTTTGTGCCTGAACATGTAAATCTTTGAGCAGAGAATATGCAGAGAACCCAGCAACTCTGATAGCTAAATCTTCTCAGGACTGTGCACCACAATCTGAGTCCATTGACTGCAGTTGCTTCACCTTCCTGAAGCAGGTTTTGTTGCAGAAATGCTTAGCAATTATCTGACACTACATATTCCTATGGATTATGGCAATTCCATGAGATGTACCAGATGGTTGCTCCTCCTTTTCTTTTTAGACTAAACATAGTTTTCCATGGGCTTTTCCATGTGTCTGTTAAATTCAGAGAAGTTTGGCTGTCATTAGTCTCTTGCCTGCCTTCCATCACCAATTTTGCTCTCCTTTGTTTTGATACCTGCTGTGCCATCTCCTCCTGGAGGATGCCTGCCACAAGGGAATGGAGCTGCAGCCCATACACATTTAATTCTTGAACTAAAAATACAGAGATGTCATTCCAGTCATTTCTACCCTGAGGCCAGGCAGGCTTGTGGGGTTTTTTATCATGTAATGAAATGCTTCCAGTGACACTGTATAAATTAAGAATAATAATTTATGCATCTTGTGGAAATGAATTCAAAACTGAAACATAATTAAAATTGTTTTAAAGAAGAAGAAGAAATCATACTATATTAAAAATAAGGAAAATTCCTTTTTAAACACTAACTTTTCTGAGCAATGTTGGGGTTTAGTCTGATTCATTGAAGTAATGACAGCTTCCAAAGATCAGTGTTTGTCTGAAAAAATATTGGCTTCCAGTCATGTAGACCATATGCAACTGGAATGGATGAGACCTTTCATAGGAGAACAGGTTTTGGTATCACTATTTAAAAGCTAGTCAAGAAAAGAAAGCTCTGTTTGAATAAAATTCTTCATCTTAAGCTCTGGACAGAGTAGATGTGGGACTAAATAATGGCTTGTAGGGCCAGAGCTTCATTCTCTCTTCTCCTGAGGATCAAGGCAAAGTGACCTGTGGCAGCTCCTGGTTTTTGTTGCTTTATAGGGCTGTGTAAGGTGGGGTTCACGAGACTTCTCACTTCCCAAAACTTCCAGAACCTGGAGAGTATCTTCTATCACACTTGCAAGGCTTCAGATCTGAACCCAGAAATGAACCAAATCAAAGTATCTTTTCCTTGGTGGTTCCTGGCTATGCAGGGTGGATTTGTAACCCTATAGTTTTGGGTCAGGAACTCATCCCTGGCCCTTGGGTTTTCCTTAACTCAAGTAGGGCACCAGGGCACTGACCCTGGGCAGACCCAGTTTTCTGCACCAGCGCCCATTCAGCCAAAGCCTGGTAATTGTGCAGCCAATTAGTCTTTGTTGCGAGCATCTGTGACAAAATACACTTTGTTTTAATAACAATCATTATTTGAAAAGCCACTAAAAAATAAAACAGATGCAGCCATTATGTAGCTGCTTGCATTTGTGTGGCTCTACCGGCTTTCTTCAGTCATGAGTGAAATTGTAGCTTGTTCAGGGAATATGACAGACCCCTAAAAATGGAGATCAGGCAAAATATTTTCACCCGGCTGCCTTCACACAGAGGAGCTCACACGCCCGTGCTCCCAGTGGCTCAGGGTGAGACAACCAGCTGACAGATTTCTGAATTCAAAATAAATTCAAGTCCGCCTCAAAGGCAGGGATGGGAGGGAAGCCTGTCTCACTCTCTCTTCCCCTCTTCACTCATGTTAAGGGTTAGGTCTTGGTAAAGCTCCAGATTAAAACATAATTTGCAGGTTGTAGTTTTGTGAGCATTTTTGTGCTTTTGAATAATATTATCCCAGGAACTCAAAAAAATAGCTTTCCTCTGCCTTTAGTGGTGGGAATGCATTTTCTGGTAATTATGGTACCAGCAGTTACTGTTCTTACACTGTTCAGAGACCTTGCAATATTTGTCAAGGTAAAACTCTGCAAGAAAAAGTCTTTGAAAATGTTTAAGTCATAGCTAAGAACACAGCATTGTCTTCTCACAAAGCCTGGGATGATATTCTTCCATTTTCTTAACATGCTTATTGCCGGGTAACAGTGCAGTGGCCAGCTATCATTATATCTCTGAGAAGCAATGGGGACTGGTTGAAAGTTTTCAGTGTATCATTTCCTGAATAATATGAGAGACCAGGAAAGGAGTTAATGAGAGAGATATCTTAGTTTAGTACATGCCACACTTGCTTTTTCCCCATTGGCCCCTATTTGCCCAAAGTCCCTATCCTTTTGCTGCACAATCCATGCCATGAGCTCATATGAGCAGCAAGGTCTCTGTTCTTCATTTGGTAAAGGGAAAAACAATGGGATTCTCTTATTTTTCTGAGCTTCATCCCTCATATTGGAGCCTCCTTCAAAACAGCTCTTCTTTATCTGTTCCCACTACTCCCTTTTTCCAACAGTTCCATGAAATTACAGCTCTCAGCAACAGCCTCTAGTTATGGACATTGTGCATCACGGGGAGCACCAGGATAGGAAAAACCAGGGAAACCCTTACTGTGATCTTTAGCTTCTCTTCACTTTCCTTTCTTGGTATTTCCTGCTGTGCATGCATCCAGTAGTGGCCAGTGAAGTCATTACCTGAGAATTTTCATTAAAATCAGAGGGATGAGCAGTTATCAGAAAGAACTACTCGCCTAAGAACTAAAGCATGACACTGGAATTGTAAGTAAGATCTCCTTAGGCACCTATTGGCTTTATTTCCACTTATTTTTGTAAGGCTTAATGAAAGTTGGTGATATCAGGGAGATTAAGTGAATGAGATCATACTCCCAGGCAAATGTGAGTGCTGAATTTGTGGTGTCCAGCAGCAGAATAAGGAGCTGATGTGATGGGGTTGGTACCAGCTATGTGCTAAGGTATGAAAGGGCTCCTGGCCATGCTGCTCAGTTCAGGGACTCATCAATCTTTTGTGCTAGATTTTTGCAGTGGGAAAGCAGCTTCTCAGTTGCTGTTCCTCTGGGTGTCAGCACTTAAATCATGACATTTATTAATTAAACCCCCCAAAATCCAATGAATTAAGAGATATGCAGGGTGTATAACTTCGGAAAGTTGATTAGAGACAGTAGAAAATGTGTTATATTAGAAGACCTTAAAAGTGAATCACACAGACCTTTAAATAAATAATTGATGCTAACCATAATTTTGTAGAGCAAGTTGCTGAGTAGAAACTTTTTTCCCCATTTTTCAAGTGATAGTCTGGGATGCAGTCATGTTAGTTGACTCGTCCAAAATGCAGACAGTTTCAGGAGATTAAGACAGCAGGAATTCCTGGCTCTTGGCCCTGTGTTCAGACCATTTACCCTAACAGAGAAGAGGAAACCACAACACACCAGGCACTTGGTAGGAGTATACTCCATTAAAGAGAAAACGAGACTTTTACATTCAGCTCTGTTTCATCAAGGTGCTTTCAGCTTGCACTTAATGCTGTGTGATTTATGCAATGACTTCACTTGTTTTCCATGGGGTTACTCATGCTTAATATTATTTGTTTGCTGTATCAGGGCCTAAATCAATTCTTCTTTTAAAACTTCCTAGTTAATAAGTGATCTCATATTATTTTATGCTTAGAGCAGTTTCCAAACTGGCATTTTAGAACCTGTGGGTACAGTTAGCTTAAAGTAATCAAGATAAATGTTAGATTTAGAATGCTAGTCCTATCCAAATTGCATGTTAACTAAAAATAGTGTTTGCATAAGCAGTATTGAATGCAAATATTATTAAAGAACTGAAGCAGCGCATGTGTGCAACTTAGGAGATGTTGGAGATCTGAAAGAAGAGTGAGTAAATGAGAAAGCTATTGGCATATTAAAGAATAGGTCACAGATTTCTGTCAGATTTGTGACACAGGGCTTTGTAGTAACTAGGGACCAGTATATTTCTCCAGCTGTTGTAACTTGGCTTAAGCTTGCAGTCAATTTTTCAGCTGAAGTAAAGGCATCAGATGATGGAGGAAGAGTGGTAATATGTTTATAGTACGTGACAGAAAGTCTGTGTTCAGTTCTTGTCCATGTACAAATGTCCTGTTGGACTGTGGGCAAATCTCTATAAAGTGTTGTGGGTCTCAGGTCTCTGTTTTCTGTTTCATGTTTCATTTACTCGTTGGTTGCATATCCAGAGTTTGGGCTTTCCAGAACAATGTGAAAAAGCTGAAAAAATTTCAATGCTGCTTCTAGTATTTCCATATCCCAAGATCTAAACACATATTTTCCATCTAAACAAGCTTATTTTAGATATAAAGAACCATGGCAATGGATAACCATGAGACCTATGAACAAATCTTCCCTAAGGGCAGAACTTTTAGAAATGCAAAGACGTTATCCAATGCATACAGAAGAGAAAAATCATCTGTTTTACAACTCCACACATGATACTAATTACTTTTACCATGTAATATTCACTTTAAATAGTAGTGACACTTCATACTTAAAAGCATTTTGAGCAAGACTAAAGGGCATATTGATCACACTGAAACCCTGTGAAGGAACATACACAGTTGGAGCAGTGATCTCCATGAGGCACTTGGTGAGGTAAAGCCGTGGAGCACTGCATCCAGCATTGCAGCCCTGAGCTGTGCACGTCATCAGAATTGTACCAGCAGGAGCTGGGAGAACTTCAGCATCTCTTAGGGAAACAGCATCACTTCTTGCAGGACAACATTAGCCCAGAAGGAATGAAGCCAGAAGAGTAACTTCCATTTTTGGCCACAGGAATAAAAATGACAGAACATTGTAGTTCAAATATTTTTATGATTTGATTATTGTAAATTGCGGGATGTTTTTTGTGTTTCAGAAGCACCTATATGTATTAACCAGATGTAGGACCCAGTGTGATATAATTGTATAGTTCTGTTGGACATCTGACTTGCTTATCTTCTTTCCTGGTCCCTGTGTAGCAGGACTGAACCAATGTGCTGTTGTTTGGCCTTAACTTGACATGTAAAAAATGGGCCCTTGTCATTTGTGAGATTTCCCATCTCCATTTTCTTTAATTTTGTTTGAAGGAGACCTAGCCTATGAAAGTAAATAATCCCAAACAAACCTTAGAAGCACCAGAGTAAGTTCAAAGGAAATGGTTAAAGAATGAAAGCCATCTTGTCATAATTTTAATATTTTTTATATAATTACAAAATTGTATTTCTTTTATTGATGCTGGTGCTGACATAGTACTGTTGTGCTTTAACAAAGAAAGCATGAGGTTGTATTTAAAGTTCATCTTTATTACTCAGCATTTCAACTTGAGTGTGATGTAGCTTCCAAATCAATCAGGAAGTATGGAAAAATTTACTTACTGGGTAGAATTCATCAGTTATTTGAACTGCAGTAGAAGTCTGTGTGGATGATTTTAATCTCCATACAATCAGTAGTTCTCTGTGGTGGAGTAAGATGACATTTTATGATCTGCCAAAGTTGTTTGCATTTTTGAAACAGATACATGGCTTTACTAAGGTTAAGTGAAAAGAACCAGAATGAATTAAATATGAAAAATTGTTTAAGGTGGAGAAAAAGTGTTATTAATATATGTAAAATGACAGCCACCCATCACTCATAGTCAGAAACTGCAAGAGATAGACTTTTTTGTTTGAGTCGTTGCAAAATAGTCCTGGAACTGTCCCAGAGTCTCTTTATCAAAAGAAACAAAATGTGTTGTAAATCTTGCACCACTTTTCAGCCTTAAACATTGTTAAGGTATAGATAAGGAATCTCCAAATATCCTTACTGTCATCCTACCTCAGCCTTTTTGGTTACTGAAGCTTTACAAGTGATACCTGAAGAAAAGCCTGACAAACAAAGATCTCTGAATGATTCCTTTTCTTATCCAGCCAACCTGTAGATGATCCCAGTGCTACCATGTCATGAATATACATTCAGCCTTGGGAATAAACACCAAAAAAACATTGAATAATGCATAAGGCACCACTAAAACACTTGAATACCAGTGAATCACAAGATTTTTTTTTTTAGTACATGAATAGCCATTTCCAGAGATTGCAATACTGAGGATGTAGTTATTTGCTCAGCAGTTCTCGACGATGCAGAACCTAAAGATTTGCAGCTAGAATTGGAAAAATTAATCTCTGGATTTTATACCTGTATATTAATCTGGACATGCAACTATCTCATTTGTAATTTCATTCAAATATGAAACCAGCTAAATGATATCTCCAGAAGAAACTGAGGGTATAGAAAGGTGCATAATAATATTCCCTGAAAATATAGGAATAAACCAGATGCCTGACTAATACAACTTGAAAATGCAGGTCTCCAGGCTTTGCCTGAAAGTCAGTTGAAGTTGATGGAGTAACTCTCCATGCATTACCTAGGGCTCGCTTCTGACTGCAAGTGTATGCCAATATTTCAGAAGCATAAAAAATGAATAATTCTCAAAGCAGCACATGAAAATACAGCAAACAGTCTAAAAAGGTGATGAACAGGTTAATTAAGGGAATCCTCCACAGATTCTCTAAGTTGTGTTACAGTCCTGGGAGTTTGGAGATGATAGTAGGTGAGGTATAATTAAAGGGCTTTTCAATTTAATGCTCCAGACTTTGAGGTCTGCATGGTACATTATCAATCACTTACCCTGGATTTTACTATGTGCCCTGCACAGCTCAACAGCTTCTGAAGAATACTAATTTAAATGCTCTGCAAATGAAGAATACAGTATTGATTTGATGTATATCCTGTTCTATTTGAAAAGAGAGCAACATTAGCCTTTGGTCTTTCTCCTGAGTTCCTATAGCCAATACTTTCTCCTGGGTTCCTCTAGCCAATACATGGTTCCAGCTATGAAGCAGTCATTGAAATCAACAATTTCATGGGCAGAACAAGTATGAGGTCCAGGGTGCTGCATCCCAAGGGTCTTCCTGACTTTCAGGAATCAGTACTCGATTCTGTTGGCATTACCATGGGGCAAAAAATCCCATTCCCAGTTAAACACATGTAAGCCAATTGACATGAGTCAGGCTAAAGGGGATTTAACTGCACAGGGGTATTTAACTGCAGGCACAACTTGGAAAAAATGTGAAAATTATATAAGAAATAACAAGTTTTGAGCTTAGGAATAACTGACAAGGCCTTGTCAGCATTTGATGGATAATTTTCATTCATCGGTCCCCTTTTTCTCCCTTACGAAGATTGGTTATGATGACTTGAGCATGAATTTTTTTTTTTTTGGCATGAAAGAATTCTTCCCTCAAATGATATGGACAATACTTTGCAGAACTGTTTGTAGTGTTCAGATGCCAGTGCAAATGAAAAATGTATCTGTGTTATAGGAGTGGCTCCAACCAGATAATCTTTATAACTCATGTACAGGTCATTCTCTTGCATTTAAATGATGTTAGCTATGACTAAGGAAATGCAAACGATTGTTTGTTGCCTGTAGTTGCAAAAGGTCTTCTTCTGTTCCTTCATGAGCTGTTCCAACCAATAGAGTGGGATTTTCAGCATTTCCATTAATGAATAAGGGGTTTGTAAACCTGTAGGTCTTTGCAGGCACTTTGCTGCTGCCTTCCAGTGTGCACAGGAGCACTGGAAGCAGCCTATAGCAAGTCAAGAGGCTTAGTGGGAAGTTTTGTGTGATTCACATGCAATAAGATACAGGAGGTCTTGAGCAAAGACTCAGTGTTGAATAACATAATAGTCTGTGGGAAATGCAGCCAAACAGCTTTTAAGTGCTTTAGGGGAACTAAGAAGGTTGTCAGCAATTGAAAGAGTTGGGAGGTTTTAATCACTGGGAAATGTGGGTGGGACTGTCTTCACCTGTCACTGCTGACCATAAAAACTCCTTCCTGCAGCCCTGAGGCAGGGCTTTCCTTGCCTGAAGTAGCTGTGTAATCACACCTAAAGCATCCCAATCGGTGTTAATGTCTGGCAGGTCATTTCACAAAACAGCTGTTGGTTATAACTGTGTAAGCATATTTGCACTCCCAAAAATTCAGCGTTATTATTGGCTGGCAGTTAGGAGCTTATATTTTGTGTTGCGCAGAAGAGACAAAATGTATTTACATTTCAGCACAGAGAAAAATTATATGGGGATGGTTTGGTAAGCATACAGGCTAACAGCTCCCATCAAGAACCACATTAAAAGCCTGTTTCTTGGCATGGCCCACACAGTTATGTTTGATGAACCTGAAAATGTTTTGTTCAGAAAGACTTTGCAATGTTTTGTCTAATTGTCAGAAAATACTAATAATACATTCAAGTTGCTGTTGTTTTCCAGAATACAGTGGTAATAATGAACAAGGAATAAAATCTTCCCAGCAGAATGATGTAATATGTTTAAATATGTAAACTTCATAAGTGGTTCTATAAATGACTTGAAGGAAGCCTATAAAAAGCAACCAAACATTAACTTTGCTTTCCATGTGGCAAAGGTCCTTCAGTGTGCTCAGGGTGGTCGCCAGTGCCCGTGGGACAGCCCTGGCTGGTGCATAGGTGCAGAGCTGGTGCATAATCTCCATTTCTCTAAGGCAGAGACCATGGCAGCTGATGGCTCTGGAGTGTCTGTCAAGTCACAGCCTGGCTGAGCAGGTGATGGATGTTCCTGAACAGCAGTTTTGTGCTGGAGAGAGCCCCAAGGCTGAAGTCATTTATTTATGCATGGGGTGTCCAGGGGTGCTGGCCCTGCCTGGGGAAGCACCCAAGGCTGCCTGCATGGGACCACCTGTCCTGGGCATCCCAGTGACTTCTGACATGAATGTGTGCCTGGAGAAATTGTCCAAAGGCCACTAAGGCTTCTTCCATCCACATGTGGTGCCTGGGTCAGTCTGGGATGACTCTTGCTGGTGGTTCCTGTGAGTGGGTGACTGAGCCACAGCCATGCTTCCAGCTGCCCAAGCACCTGAAGGGGTGGCTTCCAAAATGCAGGAGTTTTCCATATCAGTAATGGCTGAAGTGGGCATGTAATGGCATGGGAGGTGTCTTCCAAATGAGAGCAAAAAGTAGGTAAGACTTGGGAAAGCCTGGGAAATGTGGGTGCTATAGTACAACCTTATGGCAACACAGGGATTTTGCTTCCAGGAGACACTTGATAGACTTAAACTGATGACATGGAAGTGACTGAGCATGGGTTCCTATGCCCAGATTTGTCCACTCCACCTCAGGAGTTGCTGTAATATGTATTATGTTTGTAATAGCTGTAGCAGTTGCTTCAGCAAAGGGTTTCCTGAGGCAGAGACAGACTGACAGAACAGTTTGCTGTTCTGGATTGCTTTTTTTCCTTTGTCCAGACCATATTCTGGTTTTAGTGAAAGAAAAATGTTTACAATTGGGATAGATTAACAAACTGCCACTGATGCTATCATGAGTGATGATTTAGGATTTATTTATACCCGTCCAATAGGAAGTGATGGACAATGCTGTTTCTGGCAATCCTCACCAACAAGCTCTTAAAGGAGCCAGTCACAATTTCACGTGGTCAGGATTTCTTGTTGTTGTCTCAGAAAGCAATTAAAACTTTCATTAAAATCAGCGCTGTCTTCATTGGCTACAACTGTAAATATTCTAGAACAATCAGACATAAGTCTGCAGCCTTTGGAATTGTGAATAGTGAACAGTTGCCAAAGGTTGAAATGAAGGAAAGTGTTGGCATGCATTTAAAACTCATATAAATGCTAAATTAAATCTTTTAGATTGGATAATAATCTCCATATTTATTTAAAACTATTTTAAGTATATCTGTCTCAAAATAAAGCAGGGAGGCAAAGGGAACAACATATACTTTAGACAGAACAACATTACTCATCAGACTTTTAACTTCAATGATTGCAAGACTTTTAAAAGACTCTTTGTACAATACTGTAATGTAGAACATATTTTCAGCT
Organism: Anthoscopus minutus; assembly: GCA_013399455.1. NCBI lineage: Eukaryota > Metazoa > Chordata > Aves > Passeriformes > Paridae > Anthoscopus > Anthoscopus minutus. Next base: position 189,463 of record VWYI01026249.1, on the reverse strand, counting down.
GAATATTTAGGACAAATAAAGTCAGTTGCTACAAGTCAGGATTAAGCCTCTAAGATGAGTTTTTTGGAGGCACTGGGATGACACCATGGTGGGGAAAAGCTGATGACTTCTTGTATAATTCTCTTCTCTTCCCCATTACTGGAGTCTTGACTTAAAGCTCAGTAGATTATGAAGTTTGTTCAATTTTTAAGACTGTAATAGATTTTTGTTGAATTTGTATTTCTCTATTTTCATTTATGTCCTTAATTTAAGAAGGTTTTGGCATATATTCTAGACAGAGTCTTATTCAGGAGAAACATTGGTTTGAAGAGGGATCTCTACCAGCATGGCATGGATCTAAGTAAGTGCAGTTGTACAGATTTAAATGAATGTGAATATGTCAGAAAACTTCCCCTATTTTGCTCATTAATGGTTAAAGCATGGGCTCAGTAGCTAATTTCTTGAATGTAGAGTCAAGGGATGTCTGCATTCATGAAGTGTCAGGCTGTCATCAAAATGAGGGAAGGAGTCATAGATAATATTAAAAAGGGAATTTTATTTTAGTATCCCTTCTGTTTTACATCCTTGACTCTGACAGTCTCAGCATGCCTGCAGGAGAGGAGTGTCCTTCACTTTCTAACAGAATCTCAGTGTTACACAATAGATCTCACCCAGGATGTTGTAACAGCCCTTATAGTCCATATTCTGCTATTTCAAGCTGCAGGATGCTAAGTGTTTGCCTTGTTTGTAATGGGTTGTTTCTTTTCATGCAAAAAGAAAGCCTCAGAAATGTGCATAATTACTAATACTAAACAGCCAGTGTGCAGTAAAAATAACATTGGTGTAGCTGTAGCTGCAAAGCTGCTCTTGCTGGTAACAGCCATACTCATGGCTGCTCCACCAGGTTATGTCTGCCAAGAGTCCAAGTGGCTGCTCTGCAGTCTATATGTACATGGAGACTGTTGCTGTGGACAGAGGTGTTATTTAAAAGGCACAGAAATTATGTTTTCTGGTTTTTCCATCCTACCTGGAAAATGCCCTCCCAGTGCCCATTGCAGAAGTTGTGTGAGAAGTCAGAGGGGCAGCGAGAAAAGAATTTCCATTTTCTTTTCTGTACATGGGTGCCCTGCTTGGGGCTAGTGGTTGATTGCAGCACAAGAGTTCTGTTTTCTGCATGTTAGAAAGTAATTTTTTGCATTAACTATGTGCCTTCATAACACAGGACTAAGACCAGATATCCTGTCACTGAGACAGGCATTTTTCAAGTGTAGCCACCCTTATGGCCTGCTTTTGTTAATCACTGTTATAAATAGTACTAAACAGGCCAAAAACCTAATCTCTCAGAAATAAGAAAGTAGCAATGGCTCCTTTGGTTAGTGATATGTAGGAGGAAACAACACATCAGGAAGTTTATTCCCAGAGAAGAATGGCAAGTGGACTTCAGGCAATAAGTCTGGTTAAGCATAAACTTGATAAGCATCAATAGTGTCCTGGTAAAAACAGCAGTAGTAACAGAATAAGATGCCCAAGAATAGAAGACTTAAGAATAATCTTACGTGCTCTGTACTTATAGTTGTGAATGTGCCTGAACTGAACCTCTGTTTCTCATCTTCCTGTCAGCAAGACGATTTCACAAGGCACAAGGTTGTTGAGGGGTGCAAGGTTTCTCCTTCCTTTCCAGCATATGATAGGGATTATTTGATCAACTTAGTCAGCTGGAAGCCTTAGGCACTGTTGTGAGCCTCAGGCTTTCAAAAACTGTAGATTGGGTTCACCAATGCCTTCAATATGAGATTTGCAAGAAGCGTATCTTTGCTAGCTTTTTGTATATGTATCCTAGAGCTTAAGCTTTGAGAATCTGTTGTTTGAAAGTTTACATTGATAACCAAGTTTCAAGGGAAACTTCAGGAGGTTTGTGGTAAAATCAGGAGCAATCCAATCTCTGTTTTACAGTATGTTAAGTCTGGTAGAAATAGCGGAGAACTGAAGTTTTATATCATATTCTCTTATGTGTAATGTTATGTTCTTCCAGATGTGACACGAATGCGACTTATTGATATTCATCCAACACAATGCACTGATCTTATGCAGTAATATTTCACAGATTTTACAGAGATAAAATTTTGGAACTTGGAAACAAATTAGTCTGGCTTACTTGAACACATTTAAACACTCTGGGAGCCGGCACGTTTCTCGATGTTTTTGACTTCTTGTAAGATCCCCAAAGCTAAATTAGAGCAAAATGTATCATTAAAAGTCCACACAACTGCCACAATTGTATCTCATCAACCTGTAATTACAAAGAGTTCCCACCGATTTGCCTCGCTGACCTCCAATGGAGGCAAACGGGCACTTGTTTGGCATTGTGTTGCAAATAGTCTGTGTGTTTCTTGATGTACATTGTACATTGACTTTTTTATTCTTTCCACTTTGTGTCTTTGTTTTTGGGGAATCACCAGTTGGTAGTATTTTCCTAAAATTTATAAAATTAGTCGAGACAAAACTTTGAAAATGAAGAAAAAATATGTTGGCAGAAAAAATCCATTTGATGCCACTGGAGAACTCCTACTGTCACTTGAAATGGCTGTTGTGAGGGGAGTTAATATAAAGGCCTTGTTGGAAAATGTGATTAAGATAAACAAGCAGTGTTTCTTATCCTTGAGCTGGTAACAATCTAATCCAAGCAGCTTAGTGTAAAAGTGCATTTTTGGCCTTAATTGATATTTTTAATAATGTCAGTGCACAGTCTGGAATGATCACATTTTGCTTTGACAGCATAAAGCATTTTGTAAGTTTTCATCCGTACCACTGAACTATAAACATTGTCTAAGCCAGTCCAGCAGAGCTTGAACCTTTGAACTGGAGCCTCGAGCACAGGAAGGAGCCACTTTTTTTGCTGAGAGCAGGGTTGTCAGTGGTGGTTTGGGGGGACACCAGCAGGGGCCACTTGCAAGAATTTTACATTATATGGGTCTGATTCCATAAACTGCCTGGCCCTGAATTCTCATGGAGAAGAAGACATTGTGTGTGTGTATACATGTGTGTGTGTGTGTTAGAAACAGCCAGGTAGGACTTGACCTTGAGATAGTTTTAGGTTAACTGCTTGTTTGTGGTGCAATTTCAGCATTATTAACGGTGAAGAGAGAAATTCATTAAGTACCATTGGATGCTAAAGCCCCTCCACAATGGCCATCACAATATATTCTCTCTGGTTATTTGCTCTAAGGGTGTCAAGTCCATCTTAGCCCTTTGTAAGCCTGAGACTGAAGTTTTTGTTGGAATTCCTATCTGTGAGCAATGTCTCCACTAGTGTTGGGTTATCCTTTCTGGCCCTGGGGAGTGCTCACCTCCAGCCAAATAGGACTTTTGCCAGAGGATGCTTCCCTCTTGCTCAGAGCCACATTGCTCTGTGCTTGGAGAGGCAACAACAAAAGAAAGGATCTTAAAGAAAAAGAAAACATGAATACTTATTTATTATACCCATGATGCAAATCAAGGCTTTGTCTGCTTGTTGCTGTCCCCTGGGTGTGGGGAGCAAGTGATGGTTGGGGAAGCTTCTTTGGGTGCTGGGAGCTATCCAGACTTCTCTGTGTTTGGATGGGCTTGAAAAGCTTTGGGTAGCAGAGCATTGCCCCCAAAGAGTGGGCCTCTCTGCTCTGGACCTGGCTAAAATGATGCTGCCTTAGGTTATAATAGAGTATATTAAAGAGAGATTTGTAGACTTTCTGCAGTGATTTCCATCATTTGAGTTCAGCTCTTCCATTTGTAACCTCAGCTTCTGTCCTGTCCCCAAACCCAGAAGCAGATGGGGTGAAAAGCTACAGGAGAGAAAAACTACACCTTTTCCAAGCAAGCAGCAGTTATGGTTTGATTTAGCGATGAGTAGAAAAAAACTCAGCATAAAGCAATAAAAAAGCAAAAGAAGCTAAAGCAGAATGCAGCAACATAAAAAAATTTCCAACAAACAAAACAGAATGGGAAGATTAAGTAATTTTCTGTTTGCTTTTGAATTTAGAAAAAGCTCCAACTCATAATGCTAAAAACCCATACCAGTTTTATCTTACTCAACCCATTTTGTTTATTTGTGGTAGGAAAAGTTTGTCATTGTATTCAGTCAATCTAACTTAATTTTTATTTTGATGTACGTAGCATTAAAGGAGCACTGGATAATGTTGGAGAGAGCCAAACTCCACATGAAAACACTGCAGGGTCCCCACACCAGCATTCAGTGAGGGCCAGGCTCTGAGCCACGTAGGACATTTATAGCTCCCACTAAAGTAATTTAAAGTTCTGCTGTCCAGTACCTTTCACCTCTATTGCTTTTCCCTTTAAGTCTGTTTGCAGTCTATATGTCTTCATCCTTTTAAAATAAATTTCTCAAAACTCCTCTTTGTTTTCAGAAGCATGAGATCATTGTTTTTGATGGTTAAGAGTTTCAAAAGAGAAAGAACACACTCATTTGCTTCATGTAGTTTGTTTACAGAAATAAGCAATGACATTCTTTTTGTTATTTCTACTTCATCCGAAAGCTGTATCTCTCCTTTACTGTTTTTAGTGGCCTAAAATTATAAATAAAATTTTAAAGTTTGTTTGCCTGTGGGAAAATAAAACTTGGGAGAAGTTGGCTGTGCAATCTTCAGACCAAACCTAGAGCATTGAATGACAGAGCTGAGACCAAGTGCTGGTGAGCAGAAGGAATGTGAATAAGGCATGCTGAGGATGGAAAACCAAAATGGGTTAAGTGTCAAAGCTGCTGTTCATGAGAGTAAATGGGAAATAAGTTGTGGAAATGCCAAACCTCTGTTTTCATCTTGACCAAAGAGGCAACACTGACCCGACAGAACATGTCCATATATGTCCAAGGCTGGTCTGTGCAGGAGAAAACATTTGGCTGTTACCAGCTTTTCCCCTTGCAAACTATTCTGACTGTGAGAGGAGAAGAGCTGGTCATGGTTGGCTTCATCATGAGAAGGCTCGGATCTCTGGGTGCTGAGTGAGCTGGGATTTTAAGAAACTGAAGACTTTAGATATATGTGTTTGCATCCAGGAACTGCTACTTTTGATGTCCTCTTTTTACCTCTTTCCAGTGTTGTAAAGCAAAGGGATGCTCTGAGTTTTGTCTCGGTTCATCACTCCCAGTGTTCAAGTGCTTCACTTAATTCAAAATGTAAAGTCAGGAATCTCTCTGGACCAATTCCTCTTTGCTCAGCTTTATATAGAGTAAGACAAAGAAAAATTGGTACTATCATGTGAAACACAGTGTCTGTGCTGACTGTGCATCACCAGCCAGCTGGCTCCTCAGAAAGAATTTTTGTCCCCTCTGAAACCTGTGAAACACTTCACAAGTTCACACAACCTCAGTAGCCAGATCTTGCCTAGGTTGGCTGGGATCCACACCACCCTGCATGTGGGTAATTCTACATGCCAGACTCCTGAGCAGTGTATTTGGAGCTGGTTGATGATTTTGTATTTATCAAATAAACCTCATCTGATTGTATTAATACACATCCTCTTTGTGTATCACTGTCAAACAACAGATTAACCTCCCCTTGGTGTCCATGACACACATCTGCTCTGGGATGAGGAACATGGACACCTGTACACAAAAATACAGTGTGGTGACAGCTAAAACCTGTCTCTTCATGTGATATTCCTATGTGCAACTTGTTACCTTCCATGCTAATAAAAAACTCACTAGGGTAAAGTTGGTGCTGATGCAGAGATCAGTGGCAACATGACTAAGATGTTGACTGCACAAGACTTAATCCATTGCACCAGATGCTAGTTTATTTCTTGCATTTTCCCTCCATCCATTTCTTGCATTTTCCCTCCATCCTTTTATGCAGCCTCCATCTCAGCAAACATGTGTTGAGTGGCTGTTTTGGAAGAAGAAGCTCACATAAATATTCAAGACATTCTCACCAGGAGCAGTAAGGGTTCAGTTATGAGCACTTACCTGGCAAGGTAGGAAAGGATTTCAGTTTGGCTCATTGACATCTTCTGTGTCTATCCAAAGCATGGAGCCAAGGTGTTTTGAGTCTGCCAGTGGAGAAGTCAGGCCTCCCAACAAGATCACCAGAAGTTCTGTTTTAGAAATGGTCTGGTTTAGCTTGCTGTAAAGATAAGAGTTTAAAATATTCAATAAAGAAACATGTGTCTTCCAGGGCTCATAACTCGATTTTGGTGGGACTTTTGAGACAAATTCTGCAACTGTCGTCATTCTTTCCATTCCTCTTAGAGGTGAATGGAAGAGCTCCAAATCTTTAACAGCAGGGCTCCTTTCCAGTCTTCTGTATACATATATCACACAGAGACCTCACAGATCTCTATCAAAAGTGATCTCAGAATTCCATCCAAATTGTCCAATATATTCATCAATATTCTTTTGAGAACTTAAACAGGGAAAAGATGAATTTACAGGACGTTTGGGTACAGTGGATTTTATACAGACATGCATTTTATATCTACTCCTTGGCTTTTTCCACCTGCTGCAAAAATAATAATTAAAAAAGCATTTCTATGTTGGCATAAGGTAATCTTAGCCCAGCTTAACTTGCATTTTGGAGATATCCTTTTCACCAGACAGCTTGTGGCACATGTAGAGCTCTGCATGGGCTGTTCAGAGGAGCAGCACCTCCCAGGATGAGTGCCTGGTGCTTCCAGGGTGCTCATGACTGCAAAGTCCATGGTCTGTCTGGAGTGGGTTTTTCATTCCTCAGTGTCCTCTTTTGATAGCAGCTGCCAAGAAATGAAGACAAGAACTGTTAAAAGATGAAATACATCTTTGTGGTGTTTCAGATTAACACTTGGTTATGGATTTTGGGGGTTGGGGTGTTCTGTTCTTTTACTTTCTCAAGAAATCTGTCAGCAGAGCATGCTTGTTTAGTGCTTTTCAACTATAATCTGTTATAAAAATGAAGATTGTGTTCTTGGCTCAGAATCAGCTATGGTAAACTACAACTATGTGTGTGTATGTGCATGAGAAAAAAAACAAGGACACTTTAAGAGAATGACTCAGAGTAGAAAACTAGAAGCTGTTTTGGTCACAACACAGTAACCCTTTTGCTTCAAACAGAACCACTGGAGGTTGGTAAAGGATAGTTGATTATAGACAGTGACACCGAAGTTACTGAAAACATCCAGCAAGTGGATAACTTCTTTATTTGTGGCTATGCACTTCCCTAAATCAGTTTGCTTAGAGCAAGTTGTCTGATAAGAACTCTGTTTGCTGTTTGAATGAGAAGTGGGTGTATCTAATTTGTGTCATCAGAGGTTAGATAACACTAAGTCAAGGCAACTGTGCTGACAGATGGGAATGCTTAGTCACAACCAGCTCCTGGAGTCTGTAAGATTTAAGATTTATAAGGACCGGTACATTTGTTTTCTTACAAGTGATAAGGGAACAAAAGACCCTTTACAGAAACATTGATTAAGTCTTATTTTCTCTCCTAATACCCTAAAGTTATCTGATCCTTTGTGAGAACTTGTGCCTACTTATCCTATTTAATTTATTGAAATACTTTAAGCCTTTCAAGTTATCCACAGGTAGTACAGAAAAAACTGATAGAAGTGTCTACTTCAGCAGCAAAACTTTCTTATTTTACTGAGGTTTGAAGGAGAAATAGATGCTGACACCAAAAGAAAACCCTCCTGGTATGGTGGATGCATTTGTGGCAATTAGTCAAGGAGCTATCAGTAGGAATCCTTACATTTCTGTTGCCAGTGACATCTTGAGATTATCCTTTTCCATAGTACAATAAACTTCAGGAGGCAAAGAATGCTACAAGGAAACTCCATCTATGAAACATTGTTTCTTCACTGTTACACTGAGGACGATATAGGGACTTGAAAGAGTGTGGCGACTAATGAAGATCAGACCAATAATCTCTAGATGTGCAAATTTCTTTACTGTAAAAAAACTTTTAAAAAAATATTCTTTTGCTTTTTTAGGTCTCTTATTTATTTCCTCTCTGTTTGTTGAGATGGAAGTGCATATGAAACGTTACAAAAACAGTGCTATTTTATTTCAATTTTATATTTTATTTTTATTTTTAAATTTTATTTTTTATTTACTTTTGTCCCCTTGTTTTCAGTCTGTTGGATGGAACAGTTTCATAGCACACTTTGTTTGCAGCAGATATTGAGAATTGCATGTTTCTATCAGCCTTTATGTCTACTTCTTTTCCTTAATGAGTGCAATGCTCTCCATTGAAATTCATTGTAAAACTTAACTTCATCTTAGTGGAAATAAAGTTTCACCTATTGTGTTATGGAAAGGTCTAATCATGTAGCCTGGTAAGGCACACAATGAATACACTGACACAAGGATAGGATTCATAAGGACATTCTCATAGAGCCATTGTCAATTTGGGTCAGAATCTGAACGATTTGAGCTATTTTGAGCTTACATCTTCCCTCCCAAAAGCCACAGGAAAGTTTCAAGGCCAAATGATTTGTCATGAAAGACTGTGTCTGGCGCAGGGACTGGAGTCTGGGCTTCACTGAGTCAGGGTTGCTTAGCGGTCATGAGAGCAAAGAGAAAATGTCATCCATTGGTGGACATTTTAAGGGGAGCAGGAGTGGAAGGGAATTTGTCTCTGGGGAGTGAGGATTTGCTGGAGAAGAGAAGAGGGGAGCAAGTGACAGAATTGCAGGAGGAAAAAAGGGTTTATCTATGGGCTTTGTGGTCTCCTTTGATGATGCCTTTAGGGATTAGCACTGTAAAAGCTGTAAAGGGTTGTTGGGTACCTGGGTGTCACTTGGCATATGCACAGATTGGGGTGGAGCACTGTATCCAGACAGTCCAAGAGCAAAGAACTTGTCCTTTGTTACTGTCCTCTGAGCACTGTGCTGCTGACTGAAACGGTATTTGGGTTAATTCCTCAGCTTGGTCTTTTGCAACCTCAATTAAGAAAAAGTTCAAGCAAGAGCTGTGTACTCAACTCCACGAAAAAGCCACTGTGGCCTTGGATCTTTCCTCCCTCTTCAGATGTTGCTGGGGATGCATTCTTTCAAATGCTGATATTGTGTTGCTTCCAGACTGAGCCATTTTAGGTTTGTGGTTAAATATCATATTGTTGAAATTACTGCTGTTGATATTAAATTGGCTGGATGGTGACTCTTGCTTGGGGTTACCACAAGAATAAATTCTTTCTCTAATGACTGCTTTCAGGTTCAGTGCCACTAACATTGCACAGCAAATCTGTTCTGAATGTGCTTAACTAAACTTCTTGGCATTAACAGATGTGTTGCTTCCACTGGTGTACACAAAACAGATCTTGCAGAATTTCTTTGTTTTGGGAAATCTGGATTCTTGAAATCAAAGGGGTGAACTGAATGTTTAGAATAGATTTATATATGTTTTAATTCTTTCCCTGTGGAAATATTGTGCTGTCTCTTAGATGAGATACTTTTAGATTTATATCCAGTATTGTCAACAAAATGTCTCTTAGAATTTGACATCTGAGTACAGTACCAGATACTATTTCAATGTGGAGTATTTTCCCCTCATTTTATATTCATTTGAAACCTGCTAGTGCCAGCAACGAACCCCTAAAAAGTGGTAATTCTCTGCCAAATTAAGCTTGGAGACACACAGTGGATAGAGCATGAGAAATGCAATGCTCTGCTCTATCTCATTTACTTGCTAGAACATTTCCATCTTGGTTATTGTGTTTGTGTTCTCTCATCGATGTGGATGTGCTGTGTATTTGTTAAGCACTCATAACACTCTCAACACCGTATGAGATGCAAATATTACAGTAGTCCCTTCCTCAGGTATTTCACAACTTAGAAAGTACAAAAATAAAATATTCACCTGAGTCAGGACGCTGAGAAGTCCCCCAGCATAACCTGAGGGAACATAGCAGCCCTATGAAAATGCTTAAGTGAAATGTATGTTCTGATTCTGGAAAAAAACAATAAGGTTTTTTTGAGCGGTAAATGTAAATGGGGAACATCTCTGTGCCAGTGTCTGGGTGACCAGGGAACTGTTGGCTTTTTCTTTGATAGCAGCTGCAGAGCCTGAGACAGGGAGGCAGATTGAGACAGGAGAGGTGGGACCTGTAAACGCTGCAATTTCTCCTGCACATGAAGTGAAAGCCAAGGTGGTTGGTGGGCAATTTGCAGTGGGCTGGTGGGAAACCCTCTGGACATGCCCACGGTTGGGTGTGTGGTGGGAAGGCCATGGCTCAGCCCCAGGACAGGGTGGCTGTGGCCAGCGCTGGGTGTCTGCCTTGGGCGGTTTCTTATGTTTGGCTCTGAGTCCTCTGAGTGGATTTGCAGCCTTGCACCTTCCAGTGAGAGAGGCCCTCCCTTATGAACAGAGAAAGATTGGGTTGGAGAGATTACAAAGCTGAAAGTGGTTTATTTTTATGATGGCTTTGTGACTGTTGTTTACATGGCTGATACATAAACTCTCTCCTATCTCTCTCCTCACTTTAGTGCCACCTCTTGCAGTCTGCAGTGTCTAAGTAGCACTAGTTATGTTTATTTAAAGAAACTTTTATGTTCTGCCCCTCATACAGCTCACTTCAAATCTCTCCTTTCCTACTTGCATCGTTACTTGTTTGACTCCAAAGGAGAAATAATCTTTAGAATTACTCCTGGTGCCTATAGGGACAATGTGGGAGTCACTGTCTTAAAAGATCCTTCTGGAGACTAACAAAGAGCAGTTGCCTAACCAGGGGGGACTCAACATGTACTGTATGCATGCAGAGAAATTTTAGGGTGTTCTCTTAGTAGGGGAGATTTCTTCATGACAAAGGCACTTCCAGAGGGGTTCAATGTAAATGGAAAAGTGCCAGATTTTTATTTATAATGTGAAACTGAGTAATTTTCTCCCTTCATTAACCTGTAAAAGTGCAATTGCCAGAGGTCTAACAAAATCAACAGAGCTGAGGCCTCTCTGATAATGAGAATCAGTTTCTAGCTTTAACTTACAAAAAAGAAACACGATAGTATTATAAGCAAAGCCATTATTAACTGCATAAGTCTTTGTAATTAATTTTCTGGCTTCTTTAAACAGTCTTTTTGCCTTGGTCATTTGCATTATAAATCTCTCCTGCAATGCCACGGGTTTAAATTTTTAAAATTGAATGTAATTAATTTATAAATAAGTTAACTTGTGTTGTAAACAATGCTAGGAATTCTGACTGAATTACTAAACAAATCTTTTAATTCTTCTTTTGTTAGTAGACTACCAAACACTGTAAAGAACCATCATCCCTAGTGATGGATCTGGTATCAATTGCTAGACAGAGATAATCTGAAAGTTTAAGTTTTCAGTTGTTTATATAGTCCTAGTTAGCTAATCAAAAAGCATAATCAGCTCAGCTAAACTGGCATGTTTAGAAATATCTGGGATGGGATGTGCAAACTGTGATATCTGTGCAGAGCAGAAGATGTAGAAAAGGCTTTGCAAAACATTTTGATGAGCAACTGAACAAATTCAGTTTGTTCCTTAGCCCAGTTTCTGAAAACCCACCACCACTGTGGTGATTGAGATATACTGACAGTTCTCTGGGTAATTTTTGAGCCCAGTGGGAAAAGACTGAATTGAGTGATATTATTAGACTGTAGAGAAGTCCTATTGTAAGGGGTCATTCTGAAAGCTGTGCTGTAGAGAAGGCTTTGGGTGAAAATGTGTCTTACACTCCAGGGAACTCCTCCACAAGACAGAAACCTCTAAGAAATGGGCATTAGTAATGCCAATGTTGATTGTATTTCATTAGAGCACAAGGCTGGAAGCAGTAAATCTGTCGGTTGGTTGGGGTTTTGTTCCTGACTCTGACCTTGACTTGCTTTAACTATTTGAGTAATTATTTTTTACCATCTTGAATAATCTTTAAAAGGATTAAAATGTTTTGCCCTCTGTTCTACTCTGCGTGGTACCACTGTGCTTTATCTAGAGAAATGGCATTTAGCCCTTGTGTCATCCAGACCCATTGAAATATTCTCATTAATGGGGATGTTTCTGGAAACTCTTATTCAGCCACAGGAGCAGGGCAGTGTTACTGAGCTTGGATACCTACACATTATTTCATCCTTCAAGGAGCTTGATCTAGCATTAGCATAAGGCTGTTTCAGAGATTGGAGGGGCAAAAAAAATGCTCTTTTGTGATACCATATTATTTTCTAAAGAAGCAGAAGCAGTGTTAAGGTTAGGATGAAATCATTCCAAGTCAAATCAGTGGAAGCTTTGTCAATTGCTTTGGAAAACCCAAACCTTTAACAAACTGATTAATTAATGAGAAAAAATTCTCAACAGGAAACTCCAGAAGCACACTTTGTACCTTGAAAGTTCAAACTCAGTTTACACTTTGATGGAAACGAGAAAATGTTAAAGAGTTTGGAGTCAACTGTAAATCAACAAAGCATAAGCCTCTCCCTGGCTATGCTTTTCATCCCCACTTCAGGCTGTTAACTTGATAGGAACTCATTGATAAGAGCATTAAAACTTATTGATAAATGGTTGAGAGAAGCCATGCAAACAGACGGGTCTGGGAAGACTTTTTTCCCAGCTGTATATCCATTTGCAGATACTTTCCAGCCTTCTGAGCAACCAATCTGAAAAGCTATTTACTTTCAGACATATCAGGTTGGAGTTCTAGCAGCTGGAGCTGAGTGAATAATTACTTCAATTAAAATACATTCAGCAAGAGGTCAGTGAATATTTTGTGTAACAACATACCTGGTACTTAGCAGCTTAAATGTGTGCAGATTTTTCAGCTGTGCATATATACAGAATGTCACTTTGGGCCAGTTGTGAGAAGCTCAGGAGAGCAGTCCAGAGGTCTGGTTTTTACAGCCCTGCTGTCTGGTAGTTTTGCTGTGCTGTGGAGCTGGAGGTGTGATGGGGGGGCAGCAGCCACAGGGGACGTGCTGCCCTGCCTGAGTCAGGACTCAGAGAAAAGCTCTGCTGGTCTTGGGCTTGGAGTGCAGCCTTACTGACACCAGAGACATTATATATGAACACGGAGCATGCAGATGGGCTGTCCTCTGTTATTGTTATGCAATAACTGCACAAAAATGCTATTAAGCTAAACATGAAATTAATTGAACATAATGTGGAACAGACCCATGAACTGACTCCCTGGTCTGTCTGAGATGCTGTGGTCTGGTATCCACAAATAAAGATTTATTTCTAGGTCTTGTAACCCATTTTAGTTATGACAGGTAGTTAAAAGGCACCTGACCAGGTGTTCAGAGAATAGCATGTCCTAACTTCTCAATGACCTGCTTGCCCTGTTTGTGGAGATGTTAATTCTACCCATCAAAAGACCATGGAAAATATTCTTAATTTAGAAGCATTTTCCTCTTTTTTTAGCCTTTCTATTTGTATATCTTTATCTGAAAAATCTTCACTCCTTTCCCTCTTTCTGTCTTTCAGTTGAACGGTTCAAATTCATTGAGCCTTCACCAACTGAAGGGCAGGAGGGTGCTGCCCAGGTAAGGGGCCCAGGCCAGAATTGCAGAAGTGCACTGAGTTCCCAATAGGAAATTCAGGCATCTGCTGCGTGACAAAGAGTGGATCACACCACCGAGCTTTGCTGCTGGGTTAAGTGGGGGATATGGTGGTCATGCTCTTTATATAGGCTTTCTCATCTCAATTTTTTTTCTAAAACTGGCAGTAGTTAGACCCTGTGATGCAGTCACATGCCTTATTGCTGGTAAACTATGTAAATTAAGTTTTTTAAAACCTCATTTTAGATTTTGTTTTCTATACTTGGATTTTTTATGGCAGTTTCTGCATCACTTTCACAATTTCATTCTTACTATAGAAACAGTGACTATAATTTAAAGTAGTTTTCCAGTTCTCCTTTAGCAGTCCTCTGTTTGCAGATCCCTTTTGTAACATCACTGAATGAAGAACTTGGGTTCAGCTACTGTAGCTCATTAACCTAAATTCCTCCAGACTTGCTGCCTTCCAGAGACAAGTCCCACTTTCCTGTGCCCTTTGTTTCTTGTATCATTTTTCACCTTGCTTTGCAAAAATATACAGTTTTGGAATGGATTCCCAAGCAACCCAGATTTCTGCTGCACTAGACTGTCCTGCCTTCATCATTCTTTGCTGCTTTACCAGGCCTTGCATCAATCAGGCATTACAGTAGTTGTAAAATTACTTTTACCTCCTGAACAATGGTGAAAATGTTCAGTGGCTTCAAGCATAATAACAATAATAATTATTATTCCTGAAAAAAACTCTGCAAACACCCATCCTTCATGTGCAGTTTGAGATGTCAGCCAGGTCTGAGTTAATTTAATGCACACGTCATTGGTAAACTATCCTGCTGATTTGTAATATGGGTGTTGCACCATACTAATTTTAAAATTTTATAAATAGATAAGTGCACTGTGCCAATACAACCAGACTTAAGCAGCCACATTTTGCTGGCTCATTAAAGAATCAAGTCAGGTTTGTTTGACAAGATTCTTTAGTGATTGAAGTATGCACTGAGGTATTGACCATATTCATCTTTATGAATTGCATTTTGTATTAACTTTTATATTCATCTCCCTGTGGTTGATGTCAGACTCTATATAGTTGTTCTAACTCTGTGCTTGTACTTTTTCATTGTTGGCACAGCATTATTTGTCTGCTAAAGATTTCTCCCTAGCTTAATTTGCAGGCCAAACTTCTTAGCTGATTTTAAGACCTTTGGGGTTTGCTGCTTTTGGTTCTGCTTTTCTTTTCCATAGATTCTGCCTGAAAATGTTTTCAGGTTTTGATTACCTGGAGAGAAGTTCATCATCTTTGCATGATGGGAATTCATTGCCCCATTTCTCTCAGGGCACAGTGCTTTTTTCCCTGGTAACAATTCAATGTCTGGCATCTAGCAAAAAGGGTCTACATGATTGCTGGGATTATAATTGCTGTGATTTCTTTTTCTGCAGAAGTTTATATAAAAGTCTAAAGTGTACAGAAATATAGCTGAGGAAGAATAATTTACTGTAGGAAGTAGATGAGCACTCTGCTCTTACACAATGCTCAGATCTAAAATGAAAGTTCAGCTTGGCTTCTGGAGCAGCATGCTGTGTAGTTTTCCCTTTAAAGACTTTTCCTCCTTTTGCAGTGAAACCTTTTCATATAGGGCTTTTCTTCCTTGAGAAGATCTCACGCTGGTTAATGTCAGTAGATACACCCACGGCTGCTCAGGAGGGAGATGTCAGAAAGGCTTCCTGCCAGCTTTGGATTCCAGAGGCAAGCCGGGTGCCCTGCTTGAGGAAGGGAAAGAAGCTGAATGCTGCCTCATGCAGCACTCATTAATTTTCCCTGGTTAAAAAGCAGCTTTAAATACAAAGCCCTGTACTCCCTCCCCCACAAGCCTAATCAAAATACCTATTTCTTTTGTTTAAAAGCATAAATCATTATCATTTCCTGTACTTGTGCATGGCATAAACTGAAGCTACCTACTTTTTTATTATAAAGACCTCTCTTTTTGTGACCTGTATTATATTTTCTTTTTGCTATTTGAAATTTTAGTATTTGATGTTACTGTGATCTCTAACAGCATGGCCAGTAACTTGAGTTTCCTCCTGCCCTGCCCTGTTGTATCCTATGCTATGCGACATATGTGT
This sequence comes from Anthoscopus minutus, assembly GCA_013399455.1. Taxonomy (NCBI): domain Eukaryota; kingdom Metazoa; phylum Chordata; class Aves; order Passeriformes; family Paridae; genus Anthoscopus; species Anthoscopus minutus. The sequence continues at coordinate 173,905 of VWYI01026249.1, read as the reverse complement.
ACTGTTCTCAGCATATCCAAAGCTGACTGTCCTCCAGTGGTGCATTAGGCAACCTGAAGAGCTGAAACACGACAGCATTACCACAGCTGAAATAATTACTATGCTTTAATGGCTCACTGACAACCACCAACACAGTACTTCAAAGCTCAGTATAAGATGATATTAAAAAAATATGTACAGAAGCCTGGATATCTCTATTAAAGAAAGGTGACAATATGGGCTACGGAAATGATCAAGAACAGAAAAAATACATATGGGTACTTGTTGAAAAAAAATACTCAAGGTGTGGTTGCTTATTTCTCTAGAATAACAAAGACTGAGGGGAGATAAGGGTTATTTTCCTGTAGATACAGGAGGAGATGCTCTATTATACCACTACTAAAAGAGATTGAACTCATGTTCTTGTCTAATACAGAATGTCTCAGAATTTCAGGTTAAGTTACATTGGGTTAGCAGCTGGAAATTTTCTATGAGTTTTCTAGAAAATAGGAAGTTTAAACTTGGTCATCCATTTGTGAGATTGTTATCTCTAGACTAGATCGTTGTAACTAGACCGTTGTCTAGTGTACTGGATCAGATGTCTCAGGGTAACTTAATTTCCTGTAACTTGGAAGCATCACATGAATACTTTCACTGATAGGCAGAAGGAGAAGATGGAGGGTCCTGTGACCAACTAAGGTCACATATGCACCGGGTTTGGCACTGTGTGGCTGGAATAATGTTCACACCACTCTTGCAATCATCCTGTACAGGAAGGGGGGGAAACTCTGGAAATCATGGCTAGCTATTGCTAAGGGAAAGGTAAATCCTGGGTTTTGGCCAGTCCTCACGGACTCCTCCTTCCATTCCTATGCTGCTGGATCCTAGATCTGGAAGCTTGATCTTCAGAGAGAGTGACTGGTGTTGCTTAGCAAATGCTGCAGTTGTGGCAAGTCCATTGGAACACAGAAAAATAAGGCACAAAAGTTCCAGCGAGAGCAGCTTTACAGTGCATTTAATTGTCATACAGATGACCATCCCCCTTCCCCTCAGTGTTTTCTGACTGATCCATAATTTGATATATTCAGGGTGATCCTGAAAATATGAGTGGAAGACTTTTTGTCTTTTATTTTGTTTTGTTCAAAGAGAAATAATTAATTCCCTTCCTGCTGAACTCAATTCTGTTGCAACTTAGTTTTTATGCTTCATCTTACCACATGACAGGCAAAATATATTTGTGTAAGAACTGGCTTATTAAAGTGGGATAGCCCAATAAACCAGAAGTAAACCCATTGAATCCCAGTAATACCCCTGCCTAACAAAAAACCCAATCCCATGCAAGTGTTCTTGTTTATTTTTCCAGAATACATAAAAGTTGTGCCAGCCAGTGATGGGAAATAAACTCTTATTTTTCTTCTATATTTGAGTTTGTGGGTAAAAGAAAAGAAGAAATCTTCAGCTCTTTGAAAAGAAATGCCATCTAGCCTCAGCCCATTATGAGGCTGGAGGTCTGGATGCTGTCTGTATACCTAACCTGGAGGTCTGTGAGAGGGTAATTTCAGGGCAGAGACAATCCTAATTGCTGGGTGCCAAATAGCTGGTTACTGACCACAAATATTCAGTCACATTTGGATGGCTGATGGTTGTGTTATTCTGAGGGTAGATGTTTCTTTCTGTTTTTTTTCTATTGCCAGGACTTTGCCTTTCTATGAACATCTCAGGTGAGGTGGAGGAAGAGTTGTTGAGTGCAGCAGGCTGGCAGCAGTTCCCTTGCTTGGAGTAGACTCGAGCTATTCAGAGAGAATAACCTTCCTTTCTCCTTATTAAATGCCAATAGCACACTGGCTTTTGAAAGCCTTTCTTTACTCAGATACTTGATTGGTATCTGTGAATCATGGTATTTTATGGAGGTGGGCTGAATATTTCAGTAGGTGCAGAGTACTGTGTTCCCATAGCAATGCAGAAACCTTAGTGCCTTACAAAGGCACTTGCATGATTCACAGCTAGGAAAGGCAGTCGAGGGAGAATGGTGGTAAAGCCTACACAGTCCTAGTTCTTTGGGACAGTTTGTTGTGTCTGCTCCTTGCTGAGGAGGAAATGCTGACGTGGCAGTACTGGATGAGTTGATCAAATCACACTAAGAATGAAGACATTGGAAATGATTTCACATATTGGGGTAAAAATGTTAACCTGGATATGTGTTTAGTGTTGTGGCTGTCCAGTCCACAGCTGACAACAGGCAGGGTTGTCATGTGGTTGTTGTATTTGTGTGCCCAGCACACCTTTCCTGAGAAGGAGCTTGAGACCAGCATTTTCCTGGTAGTGCCATTCTTCACTCAATCTTCCTTTTAGTCACTGCAGAGTAAAGAATCTGTGCATTGTGAATACTGAGGCACTGAGCTGTTGAGAAAACAGCTGCATGATGGTTTTGCCAGCTTTAAGGAGCAGCCCAATTTGGGAGAGGGCCTGACTGAATGAATGGAGAGAGAGAAGTATCTGAATATATTTTCTGTAAAATAATTTTCTATTATTTTTGTAGTTTCTTTGCTTAATAAAACACGGAACTAGAGAAGTAAGGAAAAAGAGAATCTGGATTGTATAGCTACATTGTCTTCTTGTTAACCACGGATCTTAACAGACACTTCTGTGCAGGCTGGTTAGCCACTCAGACTTCTCCCTTAACAGGCTCTGTCTCTTTGGGATCAGAGGTAACAGTGTATCAGCTGGGTTTGGTGCTGCAAGGGTTAGCTTGGACAAGGACATTGGGGACTGGATGCCATCCAGTGCTTGCATGCAGGTTAGGGTGATGTGCCCTATCAGTAATGCAGTGGGGCTGTGCCAGGATACATTCCTTGGACCAGCCAAGCCAAAGCAACCATGGGTTTGCCTCTATGAATCTGCAGGGAGGAACTTCAACTGCTTCTAGACAGCACATCCTTGAGAGTCTTGTTTTAGTGACCTTCCAGACCTGATGTGAAAATAAGGATCAAAAATGCCCCTTGGATATTCAAAGGAAGGCACACCATATTAAACAGTTGTTTAATTAGTAGGAAGAGGCATTCTGAGATCCCCTCTCTGGAAGCTGTAGTCAGCTGAATTGAAACAGGAAAGATGGGTGACACTTCAGACATCAGGGTTATGGCATCTGCAGCAGCTTACCAGCAGATGTTGGAAGTTCTTAATTACCTGCAATATTTCAACAGAGATTTAATAGCTTTCTGAAGTAAATGATCTAATGTGACCACAGCATGTAGCTTTGTTTCCAAGAACTGCTAAGGAATTATCTGCAGCTTGTCAGGAGTGGTGGATATAAATTCCTGTGCTTGTGATAGTCTCTTCTTGCTTCAGAACACAGGTACTCATGCTTTATTTCTTCATATATCTAATTAGTCAAATTAAAGGGGTTGATAAAACAATGGATTACCACCAATTGTAGACTTCGTACTTTTAGCCTTAAAGAATTCTCAAGATGAGTTTCAAAATACTTTTTGCCTCAGGTTTATTTATTATCTATGTCTTAACTAATGAAAAAAAAGCATGCTGAATTAAAGTGCCTTGATTAAGGTCACATAGGAGGGCAGGCACTACTGAGACTGGAAACATACCATGATTTTTTTAATATAATTTTTTTTTAGGGGACTGAGGTGAGCCCATAGCATCTGTACTGGTATATTCTCCAGTTAAAATAGCTCAGTTAGACTGATACTTGGTCTGATGATCTGGAGAATTAGAGTTCTCTGTCCATTGCTAAAAAATAATGGGGGGGGGAAAAACAAGACGAGCTTCATTCATTTTGCATCTCATTCCTGAGCTGAAAGAAGGGTTTAGCTCGTGAATTTAAATAACTGTTAGCAGATACTGTTATCTGGCTGGCTGAAAGAACCTTGACAGAAGATATAGTAAAAGCAGATGAGCGATATTGAATATTTTTCACACATACATATAACTTTAGAGCCATTTATGCGGGTCTGCTGATAGATTCTGGCAAAGACAGTCCAACAGAATAATAATGTGCTTGCCATTTTTCTGCTTTGTGATGTGATACTCCCTCTATCAAATCATCACAGGTGAAATTTGAAGCTCTTTCATAGGCTGCCCATTACGTTACTAAACAAAAAAAATGCACAATTATGCTTTTTTACTACATTAATTAATGAACTGCAACACAATGTTAATATAGTGCCTTTTGTGTCCCAACTTGACAAAACTTAACAGGTAAATAACCTTTTCAGAGGAAGAAAATTAAAAGTAAGGACTATGTAACTCAGTGAATCAAAAAGTGCTAGAGCTGACAACAAATTTCCTCAAGTTCAGCTCCCTGTACAAGCAGCTGTCAGCTACCAGGAATCAACACTGTCAATCAGGACCTTTGGCTTCTGTTTTATATGACTAATGACTGTGACATACATAACTGGAGCTCAGTTTTAGAGTCTGAGCTAGAAACAATTTTAAGAGCAAGTCTCATTGTCTCTCAACATCACTTGCTGTTTTAAACATTCAGATCTGTTTTCATGTAAATTTTGCTGATCTCTTTGTCTTCTCAAGAAAATAACATGCACTTTTAGGCTGATTTCTGAGAAAAGCTAAGCTGTCGTAATCATTCCCTCTAGCAGAAAGAATATGTTGTTATCTGAACTATCAGAGGGATGAAGATTAGCTTTTTGAAGAATTTGATCTAAATCTTGAAACGTATCAAAGATCACTGTGATTTGGCAGAGCTTACCTGAACCTTATGAAAGTTCTCCTTTAATGTTCTCTCTACTGAACTTCTGTTTCTGAAGGTATTTGAGATGTCTGAGAACTTGAATTCTCTTTTAACAGAAACCTCTCTTGATTTAGCCCATGAGCAACAGCTGTGATGATCAATAGCCCACTGGTGAAAGGAATAAATTATATTGGCAGGATTTTTTATCAGGACAGGAAAAAAATGGTTTTAGTATAAAACCAGAAGGTTGATAACGCATTTCTGCTGTAATTGTAAAATTTCCTATGAGCTTATGAATAGCTTTGTATAGACAGATTGGTGTAATACTTAACCCAAGTGAATATTAGAATAAATATTTAATCAAACCACTTACAATGTGAATCATAGAGTGAAACATAAATCTCATGTACAAACTTTCTATTTCTTGCTCTGAATTTTGATGCAATATTTATCGACTAGGTCAAGTTGAATAATTTAAACTAGCATGGCTGGATTTCCCAGAGCTGTATGTACTTTGCCTGCTGTTTACCCAGCAATCCTCCCATGGCTACACCTCGTTTGCCATCTTTCCTGCAGGAACAACTGAAATTATAAATCTCCCATTATTTTTTATTTCTGCACCATGAACTTACAAGGAGTAAAACTAAAAGCAGATCTGGTGTCAATAGGCTGCTCAGTTACAAAAGGGGAAGAAAGCAAACCCAGCTGTAATCCATTGACATATTTTTTTCTCAAGTATCTCTTCAGCAGGTTGGTTCTGTTTTAATAGGCTGGCTGTGCAATGAGTAGCATCAGTGATATAAAGCAGTGCCTACTTGCTTTGCTATTAGACCAGATGGACTTTCAAAATTAGTATTTCAGGAGACTGAGCTGTCCCCAAACCGCCTGTTAGAGAAAGTAGAACAGTTTGAGCATCTGATGTGTGGTGGAGCAGAGATTCCTCTGCAGCCCATGATGTGGACTGTGGTGAGGCAGTTGTACCCCTGGGACACGCTGCAGCAGGGGGATGCCCAAAGGAGGCTGAGACTCCATGGGAAGCTGGTGCTGGAGCACACTCCTAGCAAGATCTGTGGACATGTGGAGAGAGGAGCCCACAGTGGAGCAGCTTTGTAAACCTTCAGGTGCCCTACGCTGGAGAAGTCAGTTCCTGAAGGACTGCACCCCATGGAAGAGACCCACGCTGGGGCAGTTCACAGGAGACTGCCATGGGAGAGAGCCCATGCTGGATCAGGGAAGGAGTGTGAGGAGTCCTGCTGAGGAGGAAGGAGCAGCAGAGACATGTGATGATGTGACCACAGCCCCCATTTCCCATCCTCCTGCACTGAGGGGAGGAAGGAAAGAAATTAGGAGTCAAATTGAACCAAGGCAGAAGAGATGGGTAGGAGAAAGAAGTTTTAAGATTTGGAGCTATTTCTCATTATCCTGTTCTAATCTGATTGATAATAAAAATTGTATTCCTTTCCCCGAGCCAAAATTTTTTTGCCTGTGATGCTAATTTGTGAGTGACCTCTCCCTGTCCTTATCTTGACCCATGAGTTGTTAATGATATTTTCTGTTCCCTGTGTATTTGAGGAGGGGAGCGACAGAGCTGCTTTGTTGGGCAGATGGTGTGCAGTCAGGGTCAGTCCACCACAGAATCTCAGTGACCAGATTTTGATTGGCAAAGTAAATCTGTGCTTTATGCAGCACAAACATACAGAGCAGCAGTGACCAAAGAACAAAGAAATCCGTCTCTTGTCATTGAATTATAAATAATACCTAACACATGCATGTAATTATGACCAGGATTATGCACAGAGAGCCAAGTGAGATATGTAACATACTTAAAGAACCAGCAAGATCTTTCCAATCCTGTAGGAATTATGTGACAGCATGTTCATTTTACAAATATGCTCCTAATGCACCAATTTCTGCTCTTGATAAGTTACTGTTGTCTTACATCTCACCTTGGCAGCTGTTTAACCTGGGATCTTTAGTTACATTGTGTTGGGGAACTTGGGAAAACTTAGGATGAAGGGCTAACCTTCAAGGCCAGGCTTTCATCAGATGCCATGCTCTACATATCCTACTGAACAAAATGCTTACTGTGGCAAGGGTTGGGCAAGTGAAAAAATGGGAGAGAAAAAAAACTTGTTGGTAACAAAAATGGAAGCAGATCTGTCATTTTACAAGTAGTTTCTTCACTTATGACCAATTACCGTGTAGTTTAATGCTCCTAAATTTGCAATACCTGTACCAGTCTCATGTCTCTGCTGCTGCAGTAAGTGTCAGATGCACTTGAGAATATCCAATGGCCCAATAGAGAGACAAGGAATGTGTTTCATTTGATATCAGTTGCTTATTACAGCTATTATTGCTGGTACTTATTCCCTACACCACAGATATCTCGCTTGTTTGCACAAAAGGGAAAATATATTAGTTTTCTGCCTTTTGGAATAGAATTCAGTTAGTGTTTAGTTGTTTTTATAGAGAACAACTTGAAATTCTTCTGTTTAGAAAGGTCCCTCCCTACTTCATGAGTCCAGACACATCCTGCTGAGAAGTATCTTGCTCTATCTGACATCCTGGATGTCTTGCCTATGCCCCTGGTGTGAGCTGCTGGTCAAGGAACAACAACTGCACAAAGAACATGAGAAAGAATGGAGTCTCCTACTCCTATTGATTTGGAAAACTGATTAGGTCCTTGCATGCTTTAACTCTGAGTACTTTTACATCAAATCCACTAATGTTTGCAGTCCTAATTCTAGAGAATCAGTTATTTGTTTGCATTTTTAGTCATGATCATGCAAAACAGAAAAAAAAAAATGATTACCTTAGATTTCCTACCAGGATAAGGCAGACAATTTTCTTCTGCTGCTTAGTTGTACCTCTTTAGGGACAAAAAATAATTATAATACTGTATCTTGTTTAAATTGTTAAGTAACTTTATCCAGTTTTGTAGAAGAAAATATTGTCAGATTATCTGCCTGCTTTGATATAGAAACTTTTCCTTGGGTAAAGCTTTTTCCATTGAAGTCTTATTCATGTAGTTTTTATTATTTTATTGTTTTCACACGTGGACCCTATTATCAGCTTAGGGATGAAATGGTGCTTCTGTATTCCTTTAAATGGAGAGTTCAATGAAAATATTATTAATCTTTCTGGAGTATTTATTCAGCATTACAAGTAGCATATCTGTGGCGTCAGTGTTAATGATTTTGTGCAGGAAGGAATGACATCTCTCTGTTGACCCTAAAGCACTGTGGGTTTGCCAAGTATTATTTTGTAGCACAGACATCTACTGCTGGTTACTGTGGTTCCATGGAAGAGTGTAGTAGCTGCAGCACTGATTTTTCTTGTGCTCTTACATGGACAGGAAAAAGTGTTTGCTACAATTCATTTGAAGGAGAATCAAGCAAGGTTTATGCATTCTTCTAGCCTTGCCTCACAGGGAAGTTTGGGCCCTGCTCATATGTGTTACTAAGGTGGTAGAACAAAAAAGGGTAGATTTTTTAAAAAACATGGGGTAATGAGCTGCAAGTGAAACTTACTGAGCCTGTATTCAATATGTGCCTTATTCTCCTGGGAACTGGGGTGGAAAAGAGAAAAAAAGTTGACCTTTCCCAGGCAAACATAAAAGTTGTGCTCGGAAATGGAGGGTGGTAGCTGATACAGGACCCTGGCCAGGACCTGATCCCTGCCCACAGTGGAGGATGTCAGAAAAGTATTTGTGTTTGTGTCCTCTGAGTGGATCAATTCCGTAGCTGTATGAGGCATGACAAGGCCCGGGTGCTGCGCTTTAACTCTTGTCACACCGTTAGGCCTAGATTTGTCTCCCTAGTTTATTTTTAGAAGTGATTTGGCAGAGAGAGAAGTGCTGAGACCTGCCCTTTCCCTGTGGAGGGGAGCTCTGATTATTCCTTTAACTGCTGCATTCTTGTTTGTCTGTCTCTAATCTATTCTACCTCTGGAGGCATTTCTACTGCTCTCATTACTGTGGTATGTGAGCACTTCGTGCAGGGAGCTGAAGAGCAGAGTCAAATACAAAACCCCCGGCAGGATCCTGCACCATATTCTGCTTCTCTCTTTTCAGGGAGGTGCTGGGGGTGGGGAAACTGTTGAGTTTGCCATCCTTGTTCTGTATCTTCTGTATCTGGCCCCAGGGTGGTTACTGCTTGCTGTGGTTCCTGTCACACCACCATGTGCTGGAGGATTTCCTGTATAGGGGTTTCTACTGGGACCTGCAGGTCCAACACACTGAAATGGCATCAACTGTGATGGGGCTACTGCAGTTCTGCCCAGATAGAAGCCTTCAGTTACAAACCAGGATATCCCCCATGAACTGATGCCTTGAGAAGGCTGACCTAGGACGGAGGCTAGACAGAGTTAAGAATTAAGTAGGTATTTATTGAAAGGCCTTATACCTTGGGCAGTACAACATGCAACAGCGTGTTCTCCTTTAGACCATTTCAGAGTGATGTGATTTTTAATGTTATGTTTGTTTTAGAGTAATTTATGTTCTGGATTACTCCCTTTCCAACTTGGACAGCAAGCAAACTGTGACACTTCCCCTACAAGTAGGTCTTTATCTTTTCTCTCTCGTGAGCTGATATGAGCCTTTAATTGCAGTGTCATCTGCCCATGCCAGGGTTTAGCCACAAGGCCTGAGTGTTTGTTTTGAGTCTTTGAGTAAGACCTGGAGGAGAGTGGGTTTTGTGCTGTTCCTTGGTGCAGAGGTGAATTGCTGTTAGATACAAGGAAGGGCAAAGAGTCGTGCACAGGAAAGTAGAAGCACATCCAGCCCACACACTTGGTGGCAACTTGGCTGTCAGGGACCCTGTTTTCTGTAGCCTTCCCCGTCTCATATCCATAGTGTTGAGGGTAAAAGACAAGCTGAAAAGTGCCTGGATCTCTAGGAGGTGCCATTTCCTATGCTGACAACCCACTGTTTGTGATGCTGCTGAGCTGCCTGTCTTATTCCTAGCTACATTGCCTGTGCAGCATTGCAAAGAAACACACTTGTCTGTGATGGCTCAAACACTCTGGTAACTGCTGAGGTGTTTCAATTTTTCCTCCTTTTGGCAAGGGATTCTTGTGAGGTGGAATACTTTTTTCAGCAGTGATGGAGAGAATAAGAGGTACTCGTTCTCCATCTGCTGAGCACTTAAATTGTTATTCCTTCATGCTTTTCCCACCCTTCAAACATAAAATTGGCAGAAACAAACGAAGCTGTAAAATAACAGCTCTGAATTAAAGCTTAATTGTGCCAAGGCTGTTAAAAAGAGCATTGCCCTCAGTACGCTCTTAACACTTCAGCTGTTACGGCTGCTGGGAGGAGAGGAAAGTTGTTCATTTTTACCTGCCTGGATACTGTGGGGTTAATAGACCCCATACTAGGACAGTCAGTGTGAAAATCATTCTCTGGAACAAGTGGAAGTCTGACCACAAATGCAGCTTAGCAGCACCAGTTAATAGCCTGGCTGTTAATAGCTGGTTGTATGGGATTGCCAGTGAAAATACCCAGAAATGGGCAGGGCACTGCTTAGAAGGAAAACCTAGTAGGAGCAAGCACAGCGCTGCTGGGAAGGGGGGGGGATTTTTACAAGAGTCATCAAAGACTGATGTGGGTGTCACGGCTCTTGGACGAGATGAAGTGAGCAGTGTAATGCTGATCTATCGTAAACATTTGTTTAAAGTCTTCCAGGAGACTCACCCAGACCAGGCAGGGGGGCCGGTGCATTAACTGACTGTCAAGCAAAGCTACTTTGTATTCATAGGCAGGTAGCAGCCTGTCTGAAAATCTGCCAGATTTTCCATTTAATTATCTATGAGGGACGTGTCACCATTAGGACTGTTTCCTATTTTGCATTCTTTGAGGAAATACAAGAACAGGCTCCCTCTGCCAATGACAGGGAAATTCAAGGGTGCCTGGGAAGAGTGGCTTTGCTGTGGCTGCAGCTCTGTTAGGGGTGGTAAGAAAAATCTGGCAGAGGCTGCGCTCTGTGCATTGAAGCTGAAATGTTTTGTGGTAACTGGTCTCAGGGACATTTTCTAAAGGAATGATTTGGGAACCAATGTAGACTGTAATTACTTTTGAAAAGAAGGAAAAATGTTTCCATCATACCTCTCACCTTTTCTACCTCGAAACAGATATTTTGAGTATACTGGTTTTCCTGTAAAATTTGAAAAGATTTTCAGTTGAATGAATAACTCCAACAAAAGCAAAGAAGTTATCCTTTGTTCAGCTCTAGGTTATGTCTGGGCAAGGAGATTCATAGGCCAGCACATCTGAGAACCTAAAAGGCCATCTTACATTTTTAAGTAAGAGGATGCACGCGTTGTGTACTGCAGGCTGAAAAATCTCATTTAAGATCTATGCGATTTTCGCAAAGACTGAGGTTGTTTGTCACTTTCCCTTTGATTATTTATTGTTGGTTTTCTCTGCAGTGAGGAAAAGTGGTTGTTCAGAGCAATAAACTCAAGTCTGTGCATGTCAGATGAGGATGTGTGATTAATTGGATGGAGTGAGAAAGGTGTCTCATTTAGATCATTAGTTTGGTGATGGTGGCATTGGGCTACAGGTGAGCCAGCTGACCAGCTAAACACAGCCACCTGATGATCCCAAAGCAAGACTGGGTTGCTTACAGCAGGTCTGGAACTGCCCTGACCCTTTATTGGCATGTCAGGTCTGTGCACTCAACATGGTTTATTTGGAGGTTGACAGAAATATCGGACAACAGAATAATATGAGCAGATCTAGTTATCTACATTCTGAATTATTTAGAAATTCCAATTAAAGGACTTAGATTGTGATGCTGCCAAGAAGCAGTAACATCCAGGGGATTCAATCAAGAAGAGCAGAGCTCATATTGCAGCTCCACTGCTTACACAGTGGGCAATGCTGGGAAAACAGTTTTTCTTACCTTTTTTCAAAGGTGTCTGTTTTCTTTGGGTGCAGAAGCCAATGTGCTGTGTGCTTAGTTTTCAGTGCCAGAGCCAGGGACTGGTGCAAAAGCTTAGGGCTCACCACTGCTAAGAGTTTGTCACGGCCATCCTCATGTTTGACAAGAGGACATTAAAAAACTCAGAGTCATGGATGTCTTTTGGAGACTCTGGCAATGGGTGTGTGTAGAACCGGAATGGCAGCCAAGGCTTCAGCATTTTTGAATATCTTGTACAAGTACTGGGGAAAATGGAAAATTAAACGGAGAAAATGGCCTCAAGGATTTTGGTGCACTAAAGCAAGTAGAAACATGAAACCTCCAGAATTTACAGTGGTCCAGCCTCAAATGCCTCTGGAAACTAATGGGGAATACAAGATTTAGTTAGTTATTAAGGCAGTCCAGGTTCCTGGTGTTCCCTTTCCTTCAGAAAGGAGTGTTCGCAAACCATCCTTCAAGAAATGTTATCTTCAGAATGAATTTTTTAAGTCAGAAAGGAAAAAATAGAGAAGATTTTTGGACATTCAGGGAAACTGTCTAACAGCAGGTCAAGATACAAAGCAACCACTACTCTACCCTTTCCCTGCAATTTCATATTGATATTATTGGCAAAATACATTAGCAGATGTGCACTTTTATGAGGAGAGTGAAAGTTACCATAATTAAGAGAGGGATGATGTATTATTTAAGAGTAATTCGCAATTATTGTTCCTAAGTGCTCTGCTATATTATTGGTTTCTTCTCTCTGTCTTGATCAAATGCACTTGGATAACCTGTAAATTAAAAATGATGGAAAAATCACTGTGAGTACAGCTCTGGCTCTCTGGACTGAAAAGAGCTGGGAGAGAAATTGGCAGTTGCTTCTCTGGTTGCAGAGGGTGGGTGGCAGAGCGGTGGTGGTGGGACCCTGGGGCACTGTGGCCATGGGAGATTTGGGAGTAAGCTGAGGGCTGGGACTTTCCAGCCAGTCCAAGGCAGAGCTGGGAGGGAGGGGATTTCCATCTTCCCATGGGAACACATTTCTGCAAATGCTTCTCTCCATGGGATGGCATCTCTGCACAGCAGGAAAAGCAGAACTTTGCTGTCAGACCTCCTGGATATTTGCTGGAGGAGAAACCCACCTGTCCCCAAGTCTCAGTCCTGCCTTTGGGGAATGTACCTACTCCAAACTTTATCTTTGTGCATTCCCTGGAAAAGGTTGTAATTATGCTTCACATGCCCAGTGATAATTGGACAAGTGTTGATTAATTATTTCTCAGAAAGTGTGGAAAAATTAATGTCTCATCCAGTGTCCATGCTTCTCCATGGACACCGGATGAGAAGTTTAAATCCTTTGAGACCAAGGACAAGTTCTTTACTCTATTAGAAGCTCTTTCTCTACATAGGCATGAGGCAGCACATGTTGACACTGTCACATAATGCCAAATGAGCAAGTTTGTCAAGCTCTTTGTCACCTTCTTCTGTTGTCACATTTCCCCTTCCCTTGGCAGATTTATCCATGCAGTGGCTATGGCAGAGAATGATCAAATATAATTTATTATTTCAGACATTTCCGCACTGTTCATGGCTTTAATAATGTGGTAGGAATATAAAAGTGTTCAACCTGTAATGTCAGTGCAAAGAATTAAATATTTATCATATGTATAGTATTCCACGGAGTGACCTGGGATTGATTAATGTGTAGATTTGCATACAGGGGCATTAGGAAATCCCTAATGTGGATCATTTTTTTCTAAAAATACATGCAAAAACATGTTTTGTTTTCAAATTTTCAGATATATGTGTTTAAAACAAACCTAAAAAACTGTGATTGACATGATCCTGTAATTCTGCTGGCTTCAATGTCTGATTATGCTACGTATCCCACAGGGCAGCTGTCTCAAAGGCTTTTTGTCTATGTGTGACTGTCAATCTCTAGTGTTTCTGAATCAGCAGCAGTTTTAATTTGAGGTGGTGTCACTGTGAGCACCCGTTCTTTCAGTTAACAGAGTAATGGTTAATTTGCATGATTGGAAGCAGTCACATAGCTGTGGCTTCACAAATTCTAGTTTATCAGACAAACATGCTAATCTAGTGTTAGTATCCTCATAGATTGGTGGGTTAATACCTCCATGAAACAGCTGCAGATAGCCTCAGTGCATGTTTTCAGCAAATGTATTTTATTTCAGTACTGAAGTGGCTTCAAGTGCTCACATACTTATTGCAACTTAGAGGATGGGCAGTCAGTTGCTGGGTGGTAATAGCTCAATCATTTCTGGTTCTAGGAATGTACCTATGTCTCTGGTTTTATTAAGAGTTTGATTTTTTGTTACAGGCCAAACTTGAGTTGTAAGTGGCAAACTGGAAATGCTTTTGAGTCTTTTTCAAAATCAAGCAGATCAATTTCAATATTTCAAAGTGGTTTATATTTGTTGTCACTAGTCCTACCTGACCATTTAAGCAGAGCCTTCTAGGAGCTCATTTCTTCCACCTGTGCAAATGAAATTGCTTATTCAGACTAGAAAACCAGGAAGATTTAAAACACTTTCTCACTAAGAGGGTATTTCAATATTTCCTAGGTTTAATCTGGCAGTTTGTGAGATACCCACACAGGAGTTAGAAGCCTGTTGAATTTTTTTTCTAAGCTGAGGCTGTTGAGGTGTTTGACACTGGTCTAGCTTATAGAGCATCCTGCTGTAAACCTGGCAGTTCTCTTGGAGAGATCATGTCCCACCATCCAATTGGAGGTTATAGCCCATGGAAGATATGTTTGTTCTGTAGCTCTCAATATATAAACATTTCTGGTTTCTTTGGTCTTTTAAATCTTCAGAGCACCAATATGATAGGATGCTGGGAGTTTGGTTATTAACAATAGATATAGTGATGCTATTCTGAGCATTAGATTAGATTCAAGGTAAGGCCCACAATGCTCATTCAGTTTCTGAATTCTTAGAGAATTCAGACTAATGAGGGACAGACCTGAAAGGGAATTATTATATGTATGAGCTATCATGATGCATAATAGGGAAGCACATTGTTGAATCAGCTGGTTGTAGAGGCCAGGTACCAATCCTGTGGTGTTGATGAAATTCCGTAATAGGGAAAATTAAAGAAATGGAAAAGAAGAAAACATGAACTAAGAGTTGAAATATTTTATGAAACACATGCTAAATCTCCCTGCTTTAGGACTGATGGCCTACAAAGGAGCAGAACACTGGAGCCAAAAAGAATAAATCTTACTCTAAATCAGTGAGACAATTTTATGCACAGCATGAATTTGGAAAGGGGGAGGCCATAAGACAAAGCTTAGCAGGAACAGAAGAGGTAGAATATGTCTGTAAGAGATTGCAATTGTGAAAGGTAAGGAAAATTAACACAATATGAACTTTTTTGTTCTATGGAAATTTGTCTTCTCTGTCAAAGCCATTTTACCATTACCTCACTCATTTTCTGAGTACTACCCTGTGCTTCCCTGGGTCATCTGTTGTTCCCAAGAACTTTACTACCCATTTAGATCACCTTGAGGCTTGATTTTGCATTACATCGGTGACACTGGGTTTAGTTGTGATTTATATTGTTCTAATCATATGAAAATCACACACTTCATTGGTAACACTCAGCATTACTTTAGAGTTTATCATTCATTGATCTCAGAGCACTCTGTGGCAGTAAATAATGATCACTTCCAGCACATGGCAGATGATTAAAAAAAACAAGGAAAGCAGAGAGCCCTTGCATGTTTTGCCAGTGATCACATGGTATGGCGGGGAACACAACCCAGATCTCCTGATGCCTTGCCTATGAGATCATGCTGCCTCCCTAAATAAAATTAAAATGGAGATCTGCAGTAAAAAAGGAATGACTCCACTCTGATACCGGTCTTAGTGAGATCAGCAGTGGGCCTCCACTTAATAACACTGTATTACTGCTGGCTTCACTGGGAGCACTTATCAGACACCCTCAATAACTGGAGAAGAAAGTGTCCAAGCTTTGGTTTCAATCTGTACACAAAATACTGCAGAACACACAGCAAGAGTGCTCCATTGGTGAAAAAAACAACCATTCATCTCACAGTTTACAGAGCAAATCAAGTATTTGCTATATCCATTCAATTTGTAACTGAAAAAACCCACTGTTCTTTTCCCTAAGGTGGCAGTGTCTCCAGTTTTTCTGTGATTTTCTGAGACTCTTGTGTTTTCTGTGGGATGCATGTGTATCCCACTACTCTTCTCCCTCTCTTTCTACTCCATTCTAGTTGGGAAATGTGTTTTTAATATTATGAATCAGAGACTGTGTTTCCATGCTACCAGCACCACAGGAAATTCAGCTCTTACTAATAATAAAAAAAGACTTAGTGATTTCAATTGGAAGGGAGTTCAGGACAAGTGCAGTGTGCAGTGTTCTACCACAGAGATGTGAAGATGTGGGAGCTGGGCAGCAGTGTCCATTGGGAAGAGCTGTGGCCGTGTGGAAGATACGCTGCAGCAGGGAAAATACAAAGCATTCCCACAATATGAAGCTGTTGGAATGGCTGCTTAAGCCAGCTGGCTCTATGGCAATGCTTCATGTAGACATGGAGATGCCAGTGTCACATTGCTGAAGAACACTGAGTTTTTAAGCTTCCGTGTCAAAATGATAAATTTTGGGCTCTGTACTCCAAGGTGAATGATGCATCCTGTGCCCAAAACCATTTATGTCTTTGTTTCCCCATATGAAAAAAGTAGAGAAAAAAAATACATTACTGTTTCACTGTTTGCAGATGTACCATTCGTCTGGTTTTTCCTGAAAATATACACTTTTTCCTCATAGATATTTCCTCCCCGTCTTAAGAAGTGTTTTGTATCAAAAAGTCTGAATAAATGGTCATAGCAGATGTTTAGGCCACCTTGGTGCACATTTATTTATTTGTGTTGGATCAGTTGGGCTCTGTGTGGTGTGTGGCCCACAGATCCTGAACACCTGAGGCAGAAAGGTTTTCTTTACAGAGAACAGGGAGTCTCTGCTGCATGGTGCAGACAGGACCCCAGTTCTGCTCACCTTTTCTTTGTGGGTAGCCTTGGCTAATTGTAGAGGTATGAGGATTGAGGATTGAGAGTTTGTGTCAGGCAACCTGACCCCAAGCTATCTGCTGAAGACTTCTGCAGTAAAGATCTCTGATGTCAATGCAAATGTATGGGTGCCCTGAATTTAGATGCAATTTGCTGGGAAATAATAAACTTAGGGGTAGTGGAGCCTAGGTACATGAACATAAAGTAGTCTGTGATAAATGACAGGGCAAAGTTGTAATGCTACTTCAGGAAAATGGAGCCTGGATTTATACCTTTCGAAAATATGGCTGTGATTCATCTTCATGGGTCAAGGTTTGTGATCCAGTAGAGAAATGTGTAGGAATCTGAACATGAATATCTTAATCTTGCACAATTGACCTGTAATACTGAATATCTGTGGTTACATGAAGTGATCTATTGTTCTTTCTTGTGCTTCTTCACAGGTGTGCATGGCCAGGCCATCCCTTGAAATACTTCTATCATGATAACATGTTGAATGTGTGGCAAGTTTCTGTAGTGGTGCTCTGCAATGACTGACTGTTTTCTTGTAAAAGGTTTTAAAGGACATATTAAATATGTATGCTTGATGGCATTAAAATATTTTGATTGCTTTACAACAACACAATAGGAATAAAAAAGCAACTTTGAAGTTGGTATGGAGTTCTGGCCTTCCTTTGCTTTGGTGCTCCAAGTTTATACACAAAAGAAATACTGAGTTGCCATAGTAACTGCTTTTTCACAGGTTCACCCTGTGTAACATGCTATAAATCTTTCTTATGTGCTAGATGGCCAGAGATAAGGAGGTAAAATCTAGGCTCAGAGTTTGATGTATGGAAAGGAAAGTATAAAGTGTGCTCATGTGGAAGTAATTCAAGCAGTGCAAAGCACACAAATGTGCCAGTCTATCAGTGCATCTCTATTTTAATTAGTACTCCTCTCTGGGGAATACCTGCTTCATCAAGTTCCCTGTATTTACAGGTCATCCAGTAGAACTGAAATTGTAATGTTATAGCTCTGTCATGTGGCTCATGGTTTTCTTAATAAACATTGTAGCCACCTATTTCTTAATGGGATTTGCTCAAAGCAGACTGACAAACAGAATTTGTGATGACCTCTGTGGAAAATCATTATTGCCTTGCAAGGCAGTTAGTGTCCCATAAATCAGTAAGATTATAACTCTTGCACTCTCCACAAAACACAGCTCCTGCCTCCTTCATTGCCCTGCTGGGCTCATGCATTTGTGCTGAGGATAATTCCTGCACTGGGCCAATCTCCCACTGCACCAGCAGATTTTTTAAGTGTTTCAGTTCTGTTCAGGTTGTAGTTTGTAGTCAGCATCTAAATCTTAATAAGGAAAAGCTTTAAATTGCAGAAAAATGGGTGTCAAAACTGCAAGTATGTCTTAATCATTTTTGGTGGTGAGAGTGAAGCACAATTCTAGCATAAGCAGTTTCTACCTTGAAAAACTTTCAGACCAAACAGAGACAGCAAACAGAAGTTTTAAGACAGAAATACAGGAGTGTCAGAACTTCCCAAAGAGCACATAGATGTTGCAATGTAGTGGGGAGCAGTTTTGTTAGAACTCTGAATCTTGATTTCTGTTTCACTGGGTTGGCATAAAGTGAGATCTGACACCTGAAATACTGGTTTCAAGGGCTGTATCATGTTCCTCTGATGATCTTCAGCACTACAGCACCACACTGAAGTTTTCACCAGTTAGATTCATTTTGCTGGGCAATAAACTTAGTTGAGGAAATTAACCTTATGTCATAATTATGTTAGAAGTGTTGTGGCTAATTGTAAATATCCATATTTTGTTTAGTTATCCTGGAACTCAGGAGCAGCTCAGACAAAGCCAAAGATTCAGATTCTACTTACTGAAGGAAAAACGTTGGACAGCATCTGATTTGGTTTGCATTGATTGCTTTATCCATTAAGCTTACATACAGGGAAGCTTTCATGAATGGTATCAGGCTGTAGGCAGCATAAAGAGCTGCTGGAGGCTTGCTTTGCTTATTACCAGCCACCATTGATGGGGGCATCAATTGCCAGGAAATTATTGAACGGTGAGACAAAAGGCTGACCTTGTAATGGGCAGCGTTAGGAGCTTGTAATGGACCATTTCCTGGACAAACCAGGCACTTTGGCACCAGCCTCATCCCCTGTCCACAGGAGATGGACACTTTTGTTCAACAGAAGTGCCTGAGAACCTTAGCTTGCCTTGGTAGTCAGGCTGTTGCTGGCACAGGGCAGAGCCACTTGCTGAGATCTCCTGTGAGCTTTTGTGTGTAAAAAGAAGGAGTTGCAGCCCTCACCAGACACCAGAAGTTTGATCCTTAAATAAGGGTTACAGGTAACAACAACAGTAGTGCTACTACTACTACTACTACTACTACTACTACTACTTCTATGTATTTTAGAGGATAAAGTTTCAAAATGGCAGAGCAAAGGCAGTTTGGTCATTAAAGACCTTTATAAGCTTCCTGGGTGCTGAGTATTTTCAACTTTCCATGAATCAGGAGTCCCAAGCCATTTAATTGACTCCAAAGCACAGAAGGTTGTGCTGAGTCCCAGTCGTTCAATGTGTTAAAGCATAACTTGGAGTTTCCTGAATTACCTTGGTTTTCTTCCATTGAACACAGGACCTGGAGAGGAGACAGTGGGACTTAGCACTTTCCCTGATGTTAACTTGGGACATGGCCAGAGTATACATCCAGAGGAGTGGGAAGAATTTCCCAGACATGATGGTTTAGATGTGCCCATGTGAACACTGTCTGCTTTTCCTGATTTATTTGACGATGTCACCTGGATAAACTTCTACAATGCTAAACAGTACCTTTGAAACTCCATCTCCTGCAGAGAATACTCACATCCCACTTTTATGTATTTGATCCAAGTACTTCAATCGCCAGCTTAGCTGATCTGTATGAACTCACTGGAGTCTCCAGGGGCAATTCAGAGCCTCTAAGCATCAAATCAGAAGCTGTTTATAAAGGGAGGATTTTTTACATGCCTTTTTCTAAAACTGAAACAATCCAGTAATTCTCCTTAAGTGCATTGTAGGAGTCTTTTGATAACTCATTCAGTGACTGTTTTGAGACGCCTGGAACAAAAAGGTATAAAACATCTTCAGTCTCACTGTGGCTGATTCTGTTGCATCCAGATGGAGGATAATTCTGGTTAACTATCTCTCAGCAAGAACAGTGGTGGTTAGATGTTAAAGGGAGCATAGCACAAGGTGAAATTAGTATCAGAAATGATGAAGATATTGGCTCTAAACATGTGCAACAGAGTAGAGATAATTCTAATTTTATAATGGTTGCATAAATGTGTGTTAGGAAGTGGAATAAAGGCTTTTTGCCTACTTGAGGCCACTCAGTTTCTGTATTGAGAGTTGAAATCTTGCACAACTTCTTGTAAAAAGCTTGAAAAGTTTATTCAAGCATTGAATATCTTTTCAGACTGGTTTCCATAGAGGGTATGGCACAGTGAAACTCTTCAGTGGAAAGGGATCTTGTGTTGCCACTATGTGTGTAAGCTTCTTGCAAGCACTGTGCATGTGCTTCTTGGCTGAAATGTTTCCTCCTTACTGAATTTCTTGAAGAAGTTCCAAATGCATCCATGTTTTTATTAGCAAGATAACTATGCTCATTTTACAAAGAGAAGGCAGCCTCTCCTGTTGTTGTGGTCCTTTTAATGCAACAATAAAAAAAATAGAATATTTTTTTCTAGAGAACATGTTTTTCCTGCACTGAAGTTCTCTCATACTGTCATTTCTTCAAAATGGAAAAAACAAGTCTGTTTGGTTTTCCATGGTGCTAACATTAAATCATTAACATAAAAAATGATGAAACAGCAATTAAATGGTAGTAATGTAACAAATCATATTTAAAGATTTATCATGTATCTGCATTATTACTGTTTGTCTGCCTTTTTCTTTTTGAACTGAAATCTATGGCAGATTACAAAAACTGGAAAGCTTTTCTTCTTTCACCACATTGTCAAAAGCTGTATGTTAGGCAAAACATCAAGGCACATGGACAAAACTGTTAATGAATTATCATCTTAAATTATTTTAAAGACCCCATCAGAAGGCAAACCCAAAATAATAAATTATGAAATTGTTTCTTTATATGGAAATTACAAGATTCCCTCAAAAGAAGGTTTTGTCCTGATGAAAATTATCTGCCCATATCCTTGTATAATCAAAGCTTGTAACATAACCTTTCCTTTAAACACTTGTGATTAAGTGTAAGCTCATTATATTTTTTGATGTATCCATAGTTGATTGAGATTAAAAAACTGTGACCGTAATTTGTCTTTAGGAAAGTTGCTTTGCATTAATCATACTTGCTTGTGGGGAGAAGTGTGTGTGTGACTTTTCAAATTAAGCAGCTACAGAGAAAAACATTTAGTGATTTTCTTCAAGTAAGTTAATGTTTTGAAAATTATTTTTATTTGAAACCAAACAATCTTGAGATATGGGTTTGAGAAGAAGGAGCGATCTTTTATTTTAATTCTCATTTAATGCTACACTCTCTTTCATTGGCATTTTTCTTGCTCTAAAAAAAGTAATTAACTTAATTGAGTTTGTTTGGAAATAGTAACAGAAGGATGACAGATGCATTTGTTGACCCTTTCCCTAATGAGGGAGCATTGTGTCATTCAGTAGCTGCCCAGTGCCGTGCATACATGGAAGGAGTACAGCAGTGGTTCCACTCCCTCTGCCACTTAATGAGCAGAAAGGGTCCCCCCACTTCATTACCAGCCTGCAATAAAAGCTGCAGAGATGCTCCTGCTGGCCCCTGGTGGGGGGTAGCAAGGCCATCTCTCTGGAGCCCATTCAGGGCCTTCCTTGTCTGTGTCCAGACTGAAGAACTTTTAGTAGGACAAAACTCTTTGGAAAAAAACAACCAAGATGAAAAATGAAGATGTTTCCATCTGGAGGGAAGGGGAGGATGTATAGTCCCTCTGTGCCCCTGCCATCTCTGAGCAGCCAGCATTGGCATTGCTGCTGTGGCCCCTCCAGTCCTGTCCTTCTCTGGCTGAGGGTATTTACAATTGCCAGCTCTTCCTCAGGCTTTTCTGTGTGTTTGCATGCCAGTGTCTGTGCTGGCTCCTGATTTTTGTCTGAGCTTCCATGTGCAACTGCTCTGTGAAAAGTAATTCTGTGCACCTGAGTAACAAACATCATCTGGGACAGGAGGTTCACTTAGAGGGATCCAGCTAGTGTGAAGTTTTTACTTTTTGCTGGGATAATGCAGGGAAAGCTGACTACACAGAAGCCTTAAATAATCTCTCAGGAATTTACTCTTTTTACTTACATGGATCATCCTTTAAAAAAAAAATAATTTTTCACTTATTTTTAAAGCTGAAACTGAGGTCACTCAGTTGTGGAGTGGTTTTTTTGGTTTTTTGTTTGTTTTGGTTTTTTTGCTTTCCCTATCTAATCAGACATCCAAGGAGACAGCCCAGAAATCAAGAATGGGTAAAAGAGAGTTGGGAGCTTATCCTTTGTGGCATCTCTCTTTCCTCCCTGGGTTCAAGCTTCCTCTCCCCCTGACTGCAGATGAGCACTGGGGAAGCAGTACAGGCTCGGGTGAAGACAGATCCTCTCCCACATCAAGCCTCCCACAGAGCTCAAGGTCCAAATTTGTCTCATCATTTACGGTTTCAGCCTGGATGTTGAAAACATCTGCTAACCTGTCCACAGACATGAGAAAAAGAGGATTTATGTATTGTAGTCAACTTGATTTAGAGGGATAAGAGTTATTGCAAGACAAGGAGTTATCAGCTGTTCTTCCTCGCAGAGCAAGAACCACCACATGGCCGCAGTAGACTGTTTTTGGCAAGCACAGCTGAAGCTCACTGATGTGAGTGTTTCCTATGAAACATGAGGGATGACCCATGAAAAATGCCAAGCAGCTCTCCAGGAGCAAGGCATGCTTGGCTTTCCTCACTGCTGAGCCCTGTTCCCCTGGGGTTCTTCAGCTCTTGAGGCTCTGGTTTACCACACCTCCCCTGTGCAGCAAAACACAGACACACATGCTCGAAGTTAAACCTGCTCCTAAGACTTGCATAACTCATTAAATACAAGCATATGTGTTTAAATTCTCTCTTGAGTGACACCCTCACAGCACGTGTCAGCAAACACATATTTAATTTCATGCATTTGGTGAAATGTTGATTTTGTTTTATTTATTTTTGTGCCCGGTGAGAAGGAAAAGTTCTTTTTATTTTTCTGCAACTTTCTGTATAGAGAGTGTTGAAAATTTGGACTCCACACCATCAGTGAGAAGCTTTGCTACCTACTAAATCTAATTACTTCCCTCTGTGGTTTTAAAAAATCACTGGTTATTTCTAAATGAGTGTGCTATATAATAAATTAAATTATTTTAACAACAGCTCATATCTTTAATGTCTGGCTGCAAGATAAGATGTGCTAGCGACTGGGCATGATGTTATGAAGAAGAGGCAGTATTCCCCGTGCCCAGTATAACTTTGACAACAAACAAGCAGTAACATTTATTCATTAAGATAAGAACTGTGTATTCCTGCAAATGAGATGCCACCACACAGCCCTAGCTCAGCAGAAAACATACTGGTTTGCTCAGCTGTTGCATGAGCATGGCTTTGCTGGAGCAAGGCAGGATTTTGAGGACATGTCACATTTTTCCTCCCAGTGAACACCATCGTCCCCCTTGTTGAGGTGTGTAGTTTCCCTATTTAGATTGGGCTGATCATTACAGACTTAGTTCAGCAACACTTTTGAGCATGTTCTTATCTTCAGCAGGAAGTGAATGAGCATGCTTTGATGCTTGTTGGGTTCATTGCTGCCCCTCTGATTTGGAGCAAGGTCAAACTAACACTGAAGCAGGACTAGAGCTGCCACACTTCAGATGTGTCCAGGTTTGACTATAACTAGGGTAAAAGCTCTTAAATTAATACAGATGGTAAGTTTGTACCAGTAGAGCTTTTGGCTTGGGATCTCCATGGGGAAAGATTAATTGCTTCTACTTTTCTAAAAGTTGTACTGCCCTAGTGAGATTTTTACCTTTATCTTTTTAAATAATGTCTTCCAGGTGTGGGAGGGTAACCCCCTTTCATTGTTTGGCCTGAATGTGCAATGGGGTTGGTGAACCATAAACAGGCATGTTTCAAAGTATTGTCCCCAGAAGGATTTCTGAGAAAAGTGAAGGACCAGACAACATATTTTTATTATTTTTTAAATGGTTAAGAGTGAATCATAAAACTGTGAGCTAGTTTACTTTATAACAGGAAACTTTTTGGAAGCTTTCTCCAGTGGTGTGATAAGAAAATCCTTGGAAAAGTATAGTTTCACTGTGGAAAAGTCAGGTGGGGGCTGGCTGGGGGGTGACACTTAGGATATTAGAGGAAGAACATTTTTTAGAAGAGCTGCACATAGGCCTAATGGAGGGAGACAGCTTTTGGAAAAAGGTCTGCATGGATGAGCAGTGGCAGAGGAAAAGTTGTGTGCTGCTGGAAACTGGCCTCATGCCAACAACTGATCATTGCAAAATCCAAAATTGAAAGGGTTTGATGATGTGGAACCCTGTGGCACAGCTCTGCTTGGCCTTACCAGCTGGCAAGGCAGCAGGGTGGGCACCAGCGCAGATGTGCTGGGAGGCTGGAGGCTCCCAGGCCCCAGGCATCCAGCAGCTGTGCCTCTGCAGCTGGGGGCCCATGGGGACATGGGGACTGTTCCTCCCCTGGGCTGTCTGCTTGGTACTGACAACTGCAGTCTGTGGTAGTAGGAGGAAGTTCTCTCAAGGTGTCATTGCCTTTATTAAAATAGTGTAAATGATGAAGATTCTGGGGGCTTTGTTTTGCAGGTGGGTGGTGGGATGGGGTTGTTCAGGTGCAAAAGTTCAAGCTGAAGCAGCGTTACAGCTTTCCTATTTATTTTTTGACATGCCAAAATTAGAACAATATGGTGGCCACGATGTCTTAAAATCTGCACTGATACAAATGCATGCAGTTGCATATATTCATCTCTTTTGGATAGAGGAGGGAATTCTTCTTGTTAGTCTTTAAAGGTCATTGTCCCTAGTCTGTCTAATAACAAAATATTAATTACAGTAACTTGTATAATCCTTGTTCATCCCTGACAGTCTGCTAAAGCCTATATAACCCTGCAGGCTTACTGCCAAATTTTAGTAAGTGCAAAAGATGCCTTGGATTTGTGGTCATGGTCGTTTCTTGTGCTGTAAGTAAATGAAATGATCAAAATGCACAAGCAGCATCTGACATTAATTGTATGAAATACTGTTCTGCTGAGAGTTAAACAGAAGAGAAATTCACTGCAAGAGAGTCATTGTCCTTAAGATTGATGCTACGTGGGACAACAGCCTTAAAATTCATTATTTAAAGTTCATTGGAGGCTGCTGACAGGGGAGGTCTTCTTGATGAAAAGAACTCTTCATGTGGGATTTCCTAGTTTCCTAAACAGGCTTGGGCTTTAGAGAAGACTGTGTTAATAATAGTTAGACCTTTTGGGTTTTCCTTATGTTCTCTGTAATGCCCAGGAAATTTGTGCTGCTGCCCTATATTCTCAGATTCAGAAATAAGGTGGTGCAGGTATAAGCAACTACTTAGTGCACTCCGTTTAAAAAATGACGTTTTCATTCGTGTTTGGAAGCAAAAGCACTGTGAGGCTTATTAGAGCTCAATTAACATAATATATTGCAGTCACTACTCTCAGAATGATACCAGACATCCCCCTCGGAGGGGGTAAATTGAATCCTGATAACCGGCATTTAAACAAAACTGGAAAGCAGCATTTAATAATAGGCAGAAAAATTCAGAATGTAATTGTTCCTCTTCTGAGTTCAGCTGAGTCTGGTTGCAGGTGAAAAATTAACCATAGACTTCCATCCTTTGTAAAGGAAAGGTAAAAAAGAGAAAACCTTAGTCTGAAATAATCATTACACTTGATAACATGGTTTGCTATCAGTACAGAGCTTAGAGAGAAGGGGGGAGGTTTTATGGTCCTCAGCTTAACGCCTGATGAGCATTTATGAACTTTATCAAGTATTTCTTCCCAGGCCCTGCTCTCATTTTCCTAAAGGACAAAGATAATAATTTTTCAGTCTGCTACGATCTCGCAGACCTCTTAATGTGTCTTTTACTCCTGACACAGGGGGAAAAAAAGTGTGTTCCAGCTAAAACCTTAGAATTGTCTGTGTCCTCTGTAACATGATGGGAGAAAAATCAGTGTTGAATTAATGCCGCAGAAACAAAAATCCAATGGCTATTATGTTATCCACAAATCAATATGATTTTCAGGCTTTTGAACAGAGCTTCAAGTTACTTTGGTGTTGTAACAAACAGTTCATGTGAAAATCTTTTTCTCTAAATATCTGTTTTTATCATGATCTTTTAAGCAAAATCATTATTACAGATACAGAAAGTTTTAGGATCTTCAAGTGAATTGCATTTTGTCAGTCCCTCCACATGCCTGAAAGAGAGGCTGCCATGGCGAGGTGCCAAAGCTGTGTCCATACTTTGGTGTGCTTCGTGGGTTTAGCTCAGTGCAGCAAAAACTTAAGTTGGGAATGATCTATCACAGAGTGGTTGGGTGAAACATTCTCCCCTTGCTTCACCCAACCATTTATATCCATGACAGACAGTGCTGCTAAGTAAGAACATTCAGTGCAGCCAGTTTTGGAGAACAATCCTTGATTTAAAATGTAGTTCCTGATGGAAAGCGTCAGCTGGAAGATTTGTCAGTTGGAAAAGAAAGCTGAGTTGCAAGACCTGTTAAAGATGTGAGGATCTATGAAAAAAATAGTGATGGGTCTGAGGATATTTAGTTATTTTCATTACATGTAAAACAGAGGTAAAATAACTTACTAGGACTATTCATGTGTAACCTGAACTAATTATGACAAAGAGCTGGCAGGCAGGAGCTGCCTTCATGAGCCAGTAGCATTCACACTCTGCACCACGCTTTTCCCAAGTCCTTTTTCTTCCCACACTCACATTCAGCAAGATGCTTGAGGCCATGCTTACATCCATTAAAGCTCTCTTAAACATATGATTAAGTACTTTATTCAATAGAAATCCTTGCTGGATTGGGGCAGTCAGTGCCTTTCTTGTGACCTGCCTTTGCCCCATGTCAGGGCTGGGTGCCCTCAGCAGAGCCCATCCCCTTGGCTGTACAGCAGCACAGGGTATTGAAGGCTTGATTAGTGTTTGTTGAGATCTGAAATCCGTGGAAGGAAGTTGTCACAGGAAGGCAACATATTGCAAAACGTGTTTGATCTGATGTACATTTTTATAGGTTCTGGGATCCCTTGGAGATGAAAAGTGTTGCATAAAAGTGATATTTCAATTACTTCATGTAGCATTACTCATGCAGAGGTACTGCAGACCTTCTGATTAACATCTGTGCTGGTTGATTTCAGAATGTTTAAATATTGTTACTGGACAAATTGAAACTACAAACAAAACCTAATTTGTAGTTTTATATTAATGGTAAGACTCCATTATTATTTTTTATGTAACAATACAGATTATGTGCATGTATTAATTATGAATAAAACTGTACAATGGAATGGGTCATGAGTGGCTAGTATTTCAGTGATTAAAATAACAAAGCACAGTGGAAAGAAACATATATAAATTGAGACCTGTTTTTAATTAATATCAGCCTCTTTGGAAACATGTCATAGAGGTCTGAGAGTGGTGCTGCTGATGTCCATTGCAGTTTAATAGCCTCCTTTGTGTGGTTCCAATTAGCATGAGATTTACTTGGGAATTGATTCTTCTCCAGCTCTGCTAGCTGCTATTTTGGGAAGACAAAAGGGACCAAGTATGGTGCTGTAGCTCAAGCACAGGGCAGGATTTCAAGAGCTGCACCCCAACAAGCTTTGTATGGCTGTCAGGCTCTTTGTTTTCCTGAGCTGCTCCAGTCCAACTGCTGAGTTTGTGAGCTTTCTATCTTACAGAATAGAAGTAATAATAGTTCAATTATTATTTCTAAAAATGGAAATAATAGTCCAATTTTCATTGGACCTCAGGCATTTAATACTCTCTTAATGGTTCATGCAAGTTCTGAAGATGGAGAATTGCAGCTTCTTTGTAGCAGGTGAAGCCCAAGTGTCTGTATGAGTTCCTCAGTCCTGGAGTGGCAGCCGTGTTCTGGTCCAAGGAGCAGGGAAGTACCTGAGCCCAGCTGGGGCAGATCTTTCCCTACCTGCTGCTTCCCCATGGTCCTGCAGGAAGGGTTTGAAGTGTGCCAGGTGGGAGGCAAGGGAATATGAGGGACCTGGACTTACTAAGGAAGGTGTGACTGTGTATTTCACAGTGCAGTGTAACCACAGCTCCTCATAGGGCAGGCTTGAGGAAAGGCTGTGATACAGAGAAATCATCACTGAGTGATGCCCGTGGCCTTTCCAGCCCCAAGTGTTGAGATTTGGAGTGAGCAAAGAGAACTTTGAGCAACCCAAGGCTGCTGTGCCCCATTGGCTGTTTGTTCTAGCAAGGGCATAGCATGGTTTTGCACCAGGTGACCTTATTCAAGTGGCTCCTCATGGGCAGCTCATTGCTTTTACTTCCACAGGGACTGCAGTCTTGTAGGTTGTACCTGTATAACACTGGCTGAAGCTCATTCCTTGTGTAGGTGTGATCATGGCTGGGTGTGCACATAGCACCAACCTGACAAACCTGTGAAGTTGTAAAGGTACAGCACAGTAATGTCAAGGGCAGTATCCAACAGAAGATGAAATGTGGGAAGCATAGTTTGCACCATAGCTCTTGGCATCTTTGTTGAGTTTGCAGACAAGGATGCCAAGCAGTGTTGGTGCTAAAGTGATTTTTGGGATATAAAGACATATTAAGCATTATTAGCACAGAAAAGATAATAAATTTGAAGCAACTGGAAAGGTAAAATCTAAATAAACAGAAAGAAAGAAAGAAAAACTGAAGGTGTGACAGGGTTTTTATACCTTCAAACTCCTTCAAAGCAGAAACGTGTAACTGTAGCAACATCTGAGTCTCTAAGAGAGGCCAATCCTGCACGGTCCAGATTCTTGTAGGAAGCAGAGCGTCGGTGGGAGCTGAGATGACACAGCTCCTGGCAGGATGAGACCAGGAGCTGGCATGTTTCACAAGTGGCTCTTTTTGCTGTTAGCAACCAGTTCTTTGATGAGTAGCAAAATAAAATGAGGGATGTGCTTTTTTGGTTCAAGGAGTTATAAAATGTGATGGATAACTGCCAGGATAGGAACAGCACTCCTCCCTTATCTTTGCTTTTGATGTGCAGCAAAGATGAAGGCATTGCCTTGAAATACTCTCCTGCACTGGGCAAACAGGAGAGGATGAAAGGGAAGAAAAATCCTGGCAAAAGAGACATGGCAAAAACAGACTACAGTGTGCAGAATAGCCTCTTTAAAATGTGTCACGATAGGAAATCAATTTTGAATTACACTATGTGATGCATACTGTATTTTCCATCCTTCATTGTAATAAGCAAGCACTTCCTTACGTAATTATGGCTTTTTAAGAGATTGCCTTTGGCTGAATTTATTGCCAGACAGATCTGTCCCATGGCATTTAAACTTCACAATGCTACGAAATGTGCAAGCTGGCTGAAACGGCAGGAGGATGCTTGTAAAACTTCATGCCAGTGAGGGCCATCTTTCTTTTGCTCTTGCACCTCATTGATTTCTTGCAGTGGGTGAAAACCAACACAAATTGGAACCTTGCAGGAGCTGAGTTTCATTCCCCTCTTGCTGTACCACAGCAGCAGCAACACTGCTGCTGTTGTATAACGGGTTTTCCTTAGCACTGAGTTCCTCTGTCCATGTATCAAGGAAGGCTGAATAGCTGACATGGCTGAACATGCAAAAGTGGTGACAATTGTTGAAATAACTGCACAAATTGGGATGTGAGGCTTATGCTGTCTCTGCGGAAATCCCCAGACAGTTTAGATGTGACAGGCTGCAAGTTGTTGGCATGCAATGTCTGCAGTTTCATGTTCTTCCACAAGACATTTGGGCACATTTTCCAGTGTTACCTCTGAGCCAAGACAGCACAAAGGCCCTGAGTGAGCCTGTTGGGCTCAAATGGGAAGGGAGATACTCATCTTCCATGCACATTTGCTTCCCTCAGCCTCGCAGCAGAGGATGCAGGTGCAGATGCAGGTTATGATGGTAGGTTTTGGCATGTGGGCAGCCTTCCATTCCAAAAGCCAATGGATGGATATAAGTTCATGGAAGCCAGA
Organism: Anthoscopus minutus; assembly: GCA_013399455.1. Taxonomy (NCBI): domain Eukaryota; kingdom Metazoa; phylum Chordata; class Aves; order Passeriformes; family Paridae; genus Anthoscopus; species Anthoscopus minutus. Next base: position 144,028 of record VWYI01026249.1, on the reverse strand, counting down.
TATTGCATGTGGATAATTTTCAGAGGCTGGATTTGAACTAGACCACTGTGGAAAGAGTGCTGTGCTGGCTGATTGCTACTTCCCAGCAGGCAAACAAATGCACTTCCAGTGGCAGTTGCACTGAACTGTCCTCTTCATCTTAGAGTGCATTCATAATTGACAAGACGAGATTTTCACATTTTCTGTGTTTCTGTTGCTAGGTTTTTCTAGAAATGGTTGGGTGAAATCCCCCTCTCCATTTCACAAACCAGATTACTATTTAATGAATATGGACTCCCTCTCAGCTTGGAAGACATTTTCAGCAATGCTCAAAGTTTCATTTATTTACTTCTAGAAATTGCTAGTTATCCAAAATTCACCCAGGAGTGTCAGAACGCTACTCGCAGAGTCATATTATAGCCCTGCTCAGCTGCAGGAGATGCCAATTCACTAAAAACCAAAAAAAACTGAGGACACAGTTTCTTTTTTGTACAGTGAATTGAAAAGAATTTAAATCAGAAAATAACTTGTTTTGAGTTTCCATTTTGAAATCTAAACTGGACTTGGTTGGATTGTTCATTGAGTTTGCAAATTCTATGAAAAATGTTTGTTCGACCTTGTCTATTGAAATGAGGAGGTGTCTCCTGTGTCTGAGACGGATGAGAGATCCCCAGCACGGAGGCTTGTCCTGACAGACCTACAGAAACCTTTCAACATAAATATTCTCTGCAGCCCTACTTCACTGGCTCTTTAAGGGTTACTTCCTTCATGTTGAGAAGGTCAAAACACCATAAGGAAATTGAACATAACTTCTTGACATTTGAGATCGTGAATTTTCCTTTCGAATTAAAGCAGTAAATTTGCAAGTTAGTAAGAATAAAACTCTGAACCCTTCAGATGCTTTGAGGAGGAGGCCAACTCTAATGAAAGCCTCCAGGTCAAGCAGTCCTCGCTCGCCTGGTTTGAATTTGATGAGCTGTCTGAGCTGGTGTGTACAGAAGTGTGCTGCTGTTTGTTTTGTTTCCCAAAGCACAACTGCTGGAATCCACCAGTGACAACAGCAGACCTGGATGTGCTCAGCTGTGGCAGATTGATTGTGTTGGTGCTACCCTTGGAGTCACTGGCTGTTTGTACAGCACACAGGGATGGATATACATCACTTTCTTTCCTAGAAATGCACTGAGCCGAAGCTTCCCAGCAGTAGAGACTGGGGGATGCTTAAGTGCAGATCTGGTGTGCAAATGAACTTTTCCTGTTCTCATCATCCTCCCTGTCCCTTCCTTTCCTTTGTCTTGTCTCAGCTGTTTCAGAGAGCTGTAGGATTTGTGTTTGCAAAGTGATGGGGGCAGGACTTTGGTTTATTCTCCAGAAGGACATGGAGGCTGTGCAGGGCTGCTCTCTCCATCCTAGATGCTGTGATCTAGATGCTCTTCCCCATCTGCTGGATGGGGAAGGGAGCCATGACCAGAAGCCAGCAACTGTGTGTGTGTGTTCACATGATGTGGCAAGAAGTAATTCCTATACTGCAACATAAGGCTAATTAATCACCACTAATTGTGGCTAATTAAGCCACTGAACTTGGACTTGGGAGTGCACCTGGACCCACAAGTTGAATGTGGTTCAGACTGTTTTCTAGCCATGAGGGCTTCTGGCATAGGGCAGCCAGGTCTCTGCTGATACCATGGTTTAGCCTCCAGAGCAGGATGGCTACATGGAAATTCCTCATGGGAAATAGTACATGGCCTGTGCTACCCTGCTAGAAAATAGTTTAGGAACAGACCAAGCTAAAATCCTGCCAGGCACCATTTATTCAACAGCAGAGCATGGACTTCCAACCTGCATTTAGTTTACTCACCAAATGCAACCCATGATATAATAGTTCAAGGAAATGACCATCTACTCCAGCTTCTGGAAGAAGGAACAGCAACTGGCTGCTCCTCATGCAGATCCCAGGAGCCCAAACCTCCCCAGAATATCCTGCAAGATGGACAGGGAGACCACAGTTTTCTAAAGAATATCATGAGACCTGTGGTTAGATCAGTCTGACTGGGATTGAAAGAGCTGCACCAATGCAGAATAGTGCAGTTATTTTATTAGAATTTTCCCAGGGGAGCATGGAGTGGTCAGTGAGGGTGTCTGGAAGCAGAAATAGGCTGTTTGATCTGCTAGTGTAAACAAGCAGTAAATCTAAAGCCAAATTCAGATCTGGTTTGCAACATATAATCTGCCTTGGCTTAACGAGGGTTAATGAGGTCTAACCCTGGGCTGGTAATGGGCCCTGAGAGGTTCCTTCTCATCTGTGTAACAGACCATGGATTCTGCCTCGCTCACTCATAATTATTTCGACAACAGCTCTGGGTCCAGCGCCAGGACATCTATTTGTTCTCCATAACAGAATAACTTGCCAATTTATGTATGCTTTACAGTGCTATTTTTGTTAACATTGGACTTATTCAGTCAGCCTTTTCCAGTTCCAGTTTCTGTAGGTATTTTCAGTACAATTGCATTGCATATACAAATATGGCAGCATTTCTTATATCACTACGTTTTCCTGTATGGGGTTCCCCCAGATTTTGGGTGGGTTTTGTTTTCCATTCCTTCACAGGTGTGTTCCAGCTCACAGTCACCATTTCATCCAGTAGCCCTCACCAGATCTTTGGTCTGTGTTTGAGCAAATCTGAGTGTCTTCCTGGCTCCTGGTTTAATGTGGGAATCTATGGAACAACTATTGAATTATATATTTTCCAATAACTACTTCTATCTATGTTCTTGTACAGTGTCACATCTCCCAAGATTCTAACGACTTTTGTTTTCTTTTAAAAGGCAAATATTTCATTTCCTTTTACATGCTTCATGCAGCTTTTCAGAAACACGCAGGGGAGTTTGAAACACCAGCTGTTTCCTTTCAAGAGCTCTTTGAAGATCCCTGGGCCATGTATTCCTTATTCAGCTCCTGAGTAGCTGCAAGGGTTCGTGCTCCATGCAGACAGCAAGGGAACAGTTTCCAGCCTCTCAGTCTTACCCAAGAGGACCTAGGGCCAATTTGTCTCTCGCTTGTGGCAACTTGATCATCCCAGTCCTAGCACAGTGAAAGCACAAGTCATCTGTTTGACTGTTAGTGATAAAAATTCCCATTTCTCAATCCCTGTCAGGTGTGGCTCCATGTTAAAGAGCAGCAAGGCATAACATGAGCAAAGTGAGAAAATGCATTCCTATGCAATTTGCAGTCAGAATTTGGATAACAATTACATAGAAGAGGTGGAAATCATCACAGCTGGTCTGTTTTAAGAATAAAGGGTTGAAGCAGATAAAATGTGCTCAGCTCCAAGGAGTTTAAAGACACCTGCTGAGAGCAGCCACTCTCTGAAATGTAGGAGTGGTAATGCTGGACTTTGGTCCTGCAAACATTCCACTGTAGTCAGGGGAAAACTGTAAATGGTTGCTAGGATAAAGTCCTGACTTGCCCCTGGTACATATCTGTGCATGTCCTGCATTTGAGGTCATTAACAGACTGCTGAAGCTTTCCCCATGAGCACTACACCATCCCCATGACAAAAACATGCCTAGTGTCCCCACTACATTAATGCTGCCCTTGCCTGGACACAGCCCACCATCCTGGGGTGATTGATCCCACAGAGGTGCCATCCTTCCCTACCAGCTCAGTGCCAATATCTTCATACAGCCCAGAGTGTGGAGATGTGTCTGAAGCTGAGAAGTGGCAATTTAATCAGTCCATGAAGGGACCTGGTTCTGTCCATCACTCCCTTGGTCCCAGAGAAGCGATTTGAGGTTCTCTGGCTACCTCTGTACAGTACCAACTCTTGAGCACAGCCACCAATGGCATCCTGACATCAGAACTCTCTGTGAACTTCTGGTCATCACAGAGGCTGGTGCTGGCTGTGTCCATGCTCATTATCCATCCCCACAGAGTGCGGGAATTTTCCCCCTTAATGTTACTCCATCATGAAGAATATTAGCACCAGGTGTAAAAGTAAATCCCAGTTAAGGAATATTTGTTCTAATGATGCATTTGTAGAATTGCTTTTGTTGCTCTCAACAATAGTAGTCACATGGGTTCCTGGAAGACCTTGCAGCTAAGAGATAACCATGGCCTTTCTATTGCAAATATGCCTGTGGGTAACTTTTTATGCATATGCAGCCTCATTAAGCCATCTGTAGAAAATTAGACTGCTCACTGCATAATTGTTTGCAGGAACAGGAACTGGGTTCATCGCCTTTCTAACAAAAATTGTATATCTGTCTAGAGAATGATGACTTCATCTTAATTTACATCAAGGCAGTGGTAATGAAGTAGGCTTGATGAAAATGAAAAGCAGACTATGAGAACCTAGCATCAGAAGTGAACTACTGATAGCACAGTCTCATTTTCAGTTCGTCTTGAGACTGTGCTGTGCTGGCACTGGGGAAGTGTCAGCTCCTTACTCATATCCTGAGAACATCAATCTTTTAAATATCTATATACCAATATTGATGCTGTGTGCTCACTGCTTACACTCTTATATACATGCACTCTCTTCTTAAAAATCTCCACATATATATTAGAATTTTCATATTTTTCCCTTCTTTTGAAAAAGAAAGACAGCCCTTTACTTGAACATGTGACTATGCTGGATTGAGATGGTTTGCTTCCCAGCTTTTTCTCTCTCTGCTGCTGCAGTTTGTTCATGGCATGAATAGGATTGTGTATCTTCCCTTCTCCTACTCTGTGTGTATTTAGAGATTGTCTTGTCCTTAGGAAGTGATACCTCCTCAGGTTCCAAGCTAATGCAAGCCAAGGTTGCCAAAGGAGGGGTTGGCATGTCTCTCATCTCAAGTGCAGCCTGGTTTTGTTCTGCTACAGACAAACTTCTGGATGTGAGCCTGCAGGAGAGCAAAGCTTCTTGCTGTGCAGGTGACCACACTGCCAGGCAATGCACAGTGCACTTTGGTATCTGCTGTGTGTCAAGCACCCAAAATTTGGGATCTTACGTTAGGCAGCACAGAGGTTTGAAATGTGCTGATGGTGGTTGCACTATCAGTTTTTGCCTAAACAATTTTCCTTCCTGCTTAATGCTTTTTCCCCAGAGTGTTCCCTCTCTAAAGCAGAGTGTGTGCTGCTATTTGGCCTAAATATGTTGGTTTGCTACTAATGGCAAAACTCTGTGCTGAGGAAACTCAAAGGCAACCAAGGATCTCAGCTCTCTGCAGGTGTTGTGGGTAGGATTGATAGATCCTACTTCAGAGGTTTACAACATTTACACCTTTTTTTGGGCTAATCACGAACCTCTTTGTTGTTAATTTTGAGATGTAGACACTTTTAGAGAGTGATGTATTCAATTTCTTTTTAGAAGTCTTGAAAATGAGATTAATTCTCCCCTATATTGCTCCATTTCTCTGTTCTCTCCTTTAATTCTGCTTTAAGCCATTTGCAGCCCATGGAGCAAAACCAACAAATGTTGGCCTCTCCAGTTGTCTTACAGCACTGCACTGCCCCAACTCTATGCAAAGTGAAGGCTCAGCAGGAACCAGGCAGTTAAAAGTGCTCCAGTGTTCTTTCCTGAAAAAACAGAGATTGAAACACACAACTGAAGGTATTCCTGAGCCTGCACAGTGCTCTAGGGCTTTATTTCTTTCTCTGCAGTGCATCTTTGCAACCTGCTCTATTTCTCTCTCTTACTTTTCTTCTGCTTTACTTGACTGGGAAGCATCTTTGACTTGGAAGGGAGCAGTGGGAGATGGCAATAATCCACACCCTACCACTCTAATTGCTGTTGGCAGCTGAAAGGGGAAGCAACTTGAGGTGGAAACTTCCTCACTTGCATTTTCCCCCCCATAGCCATATCTGACAGCCAGGGAAGCAGATATTGCACAGAGGACAGTGGTTCATTTCATACCATGCTTTTGTGAGGCAGCTATGGACTGAAGTGGAAGCACACAAATAAGCCAGTGCCATTAGGGGTCCTTAATAAATATTAATTTAAGTATGTGCTTTCCTGCTAAAAAGGCGACTGGTGAGTAGAGTGCACGCTGGCAGCTGTGCACAAATGAAGCTTTTCCATTTGCTGAGCTCACATGTGGACACAAAATTACATGGGGAGAGGAGATGCAACAAAGTGGGCAGATGCACCCTAAAGTCATCACACCACAGAGTCCAGTCCTGTCTCTGTAATTAACATCAGAAGTGTCTTTGTTTTTTATTTTTGCTTTTTTGATCTTTTTGCAAGTGAGACTTGGTCTGGTTTAGTAAACTTTAGGATATGATGATTTGCCAAAGTACATAGTTTACACCAAATCTGGCAGCTTTGCCAGCAAGAGAATACATCAAATATAAGCAATTATATAGCTTCAAATTTCTTTCTCCCATTTGCAACTTGTAGGTTTTAATCACTTAGAAAATAATAAACAATTTTATTCTTATTTACCAAGTTACTTTTCATTTGTAGTTTATACCAAACTTGCTAAGAATGGAAATTGGATTTCAGTTAAAATGCAGAAAACCCGCACTGTGAAATTGCCTTAGTATTAGTTAAGTAAATCTACTTGTGCTGGATGAAGAAGTTTGGGGTTTTTTGCTAATCCAAAAATACTTGCATTTTAAAAGGTTTAAAATCCTATTCTTAGGTAATAAACTAGACTGACTATTTTTGGGCAACCTGTCCTTCCAAATTATTAGATCCTACTTTTCCACACTAATTTAGTTTTGATGAAACAGCAAGGGAAAGCAAATATTCCTGTGGTGGGGCTTTTTTCTCAATACTCAGTCTTTCTCTTGTTGCTGGGTGAACTGATTGCACTGCTTTTACTGAGATAAATTAAATTAAACTAAGCTAAATGGATCATTCCATTGAGACAGTAAATGTTTGCAAGGTTGGCTGAACCTGGCCGTAGTGATAGATAAAGCAGTATCAAAAGGAAATAGATGTACTAGATTTTATTTTCCAGACTGTGAAATGTTAAAGTTTTCTGTAAAACTGTATTTAACCAAATGCATAACTCAGTCAGTCCTAGATCCCAAATGGTTAATTGACTGCTATCAATTCCTGGTGCTATTCTTCATCGAAAATGGACAATCATTGGTTTTAGAACACTATATAACACAATTGTATGAGGTGAATTTTTTATGTCCAGAAATATTCACTGAGATATAGATAAATGAATTATCATTGTGATTTCAGAATTGAATATAAGTAAAAACTGAAAGAGTTCTTATTGTTAGCAAACACAGCTGATGACTTTTAATACAGAATTCTTATTATTTATCTTTATGGTTTGTAAAGCTTAGAATTGTTTATACACTGGAAGTCAAACACAAAATAAGTATTTTATATGTACAAGAAAAAAGACATGTAAATTTATTGGGTTGGATTTAGTTGAGTGAGGTTATTAAATTATTCAGTTCTTCATGTGATATTTAGATAAATAAAGTCTCATTTTCCACTATGCAGCTGATCTCATTAAAGGGAAAAAACCCTTTAATGTTTAAACCATCCTCTAATTCTGAGCAAATCCCTAAGAATGTTCTAAGGAGAGAGAATTCTTAAATCACTGGATTTTGTATCCTAATTAAATCTCTTGACAGCTCTCCGCATTATGTGCAGCAGTGGATCAGTGCAATACAGGAGGTGGAGTTCAGCTTTTCATCATTCTCCTTTTTTACAAAATAAGACTGATATTTCCTTTTTTATTCTGTGTACTGAGGAGCCCTGTTTCCGGGTGATCCAAGTTCAGTTACTCCTTGGAGGTGTCTGTTTTCTGGATTTTCTCCTTGGCTGGGAACGGGGGCTGTCCAGAGGAGGGGTAGATGTTTCTTGTAGTGCAACAAATTAGGAGGAGGAGTGGATCTGTTTCTGAACTTGTCTTAAGAATGAAGTATGGGATTTGACTGATAGATTTTAAACCATAAATGGATTAATTAGAGTGTGACTGAGATCATGTATAAAAAAGGAGCTAGCTAATTAAGTCTGAGCACTACTCCAAATTCCTACTCCAGTCTTTTGACTGGAGATCAAAGGCTAGAGCAAGTTTTTTAAGATTGTATTTCTTTAAGTGAATAAATGAGCCTTGCTAAGAGTGGATAGGGTATCCTTTCACTCAGTCCAGGCATATTTTCTACCTGGTTGATATGCTTAGAAGTGCCTGATTTTCATTTGATGCTTGGTTATTCAGATATATTATACTCCCATGCATTATGGCAAAATAGATTTGTGCTTTTGCATTTTGATGCCTAATTTAAAATGAAAAAATTTTCTCTTATGCTTTGGGCTCAATTGTCAGAGATTCCAGAAATTTTATTATGGATGGACTGTAGCTGCACCAATCCAGGAATTGCATGTGCCCTGGTGACTCCAGCTAGATATTATCTTATAGTCTGTCCTGCATTGCCACTGCCTGCTCCTCTTGCTTTCTGTGGCTACAGATACACAGCCAGATTTGGGGTTTGTGAATATTTTTAGGGCCAGGCTGTAGTCATCTTGTTATGGATTCAAGGCAACAGTAATGAACAACAAAAAGCATCACCTGTGATGGGCTGAATACCAACAATGAGCCTGGAAATTGGGAAAATAAGGGCACTCTGCTCAATACAAAGGAGCCCTGAATGTCAGTGAGGATTAGGGGTATAAGTATCACCTTAGTCTTTCTTTAACGTTACATTGCCTGTAGTTTAAATAGAAATGATAATTTTCCTGAGCAGAACAAGCCAAACCCAGCTACATCTTTGTGGAAGTCAAGAGACAGTAGGAAGGCAGAAGGACAGGTGTACTCATCATTGAAAACTTTGGCATTTCCACATGCATGTGATTTTGATGTAAATTTTCTGTATTGAAGTTGAGGGAATTTTTTATAGACCAGAAAAAGGCAAGGAGTGGGCTAATAATTTTTGACCACTTCATTCTAAACTGAGAGCTATAGACAGTGCTGCTAAGAAATTAAAACAGTAGTTTTTTGCCACTTGTGGGGGTGGCATGGACCAAATGATATCTTGAGGTCTCTGGTTCTGTTTTTCACAGGTTTGTCTTAGAAGTGACCCAGCCATTCAGAGTTACACCATTTAATTCATGAGGCTTATCCCTTTTCCTGTCCTGTGGTTCAGGCACCAAAATTTAAAGGATCTTTTAGGACATTGAGAGTCACTGGTTGATGCCCAGGTGAATGTGCAGAGTCTCCTACTGAGGGTGTTGAGAAGCTGGGCAGCAGATGAAGTTTTTAAGATATTACTCCTGGCAATCTCATGAGTCAGATTCAGTCTGATGTGCCAAGACTTGTGAATGGGATTGAAGGAGGATTTATTGTTCTTCTGCCCTGGATGGCCTGAGGTGGAGTGCTGCTCTCCATTCTGTGGATTGTTTGCAACATCCCTGTTGCCTCCCATGCATCACAGCACAAACTACTTCAGCCTGTAATGCTCTTAGAGAAACAGCACCTTTTCATGACAGTAAACATCACTTGATGGATACTCCAAAACACGTTTTATTGACCTTTGTGTCTTATAGTTTCTGATTTGTTTCTTTTTTTTGGTGTAATCCATTGTAGAAAGATATAATTTCAGAAACGGGAGTAGCTGCTTACTTGCTGGAGGCTTGAAAGCATCTCCTGTTGCCAGGTTTGACCAGCAACACAGGAAAACAGGAAATAGCTGGTTCCTCAGTATTTTCTTCCTATGTGAAGAACGAGTTGATGTTTGGTACCTTTCAGTCCTCAGCACTTGTTTAAGCCAAGAAGGATCTCCATCTGTGCGGAGATGGAAGCACCTCTTTCTTTCTCCAATCCAAATTGGAGCACCCAGCAACTGGTTGCAGATCATGAAAGTGGTATTTGGACACTGGAGAGTCCATGGCACAGTGGTTTTTAAACCTACTCAGTAGCAAAGGGGACCTTTGAGTCTCCAAATCAATAGCAGAACTCTTAGACTTGGAAAAGAAAATACACCTAAGAACAGATCTGTGTACAAAGAAGTGTAAATATTACCTTGTGTGTCTTGCCAAATCCAAACTTAAACAGTTTTCCTAGAACTCCAAGCAGGTACTGTTTGGAAGACAGATGACTATCAGCCAGTGTTCAAGCCATATCTGCCTTTATCAGGGCCTAACTAAATAAGATGAAGCCTCTCAAGCACTTTTATTTGCAAATAAAAACTGTTCAAAGGGATATTATGGACAAAGGAAGAAATCTGGGGACAGGGAGATGGGATATATTATGTCTGTTCATAGAAATTTAAACTGCATTATTTGGCAGGGCACAGCATGCCTACAACTGCCTGTATTATAGAACCATATTACTATATGTAATAGAAACAAATGTAGTGCTATTAGATAAAAATGTTATCATCTCCATTATTGTCACAGCAGCAGCCATTCAGCCCAGTTCAGATGCTGTGAAACAGCACTGGAGTCACTTCCAAGCACAAAAAGGCAGGTAGGTGGCAAAAAGTTGTTTGCTCCTCAGCTGCTTGTCACATACTGAGGAGCAATTCTACAGGAATGTCTTGTATTCAGGTACATAGTATGAGCAATCCATTGGAAAATTGGGATGGTAGATCCACTGCAGAGACATTAAGTGAAAGTACATTGGGGACTTGAAAGTTTTCAGGAGTTACAGTAGAAGGCACATTTCATTTGCTATGTAAGAATATAGTATTACTCATCCCCTGGAATCAACCATGTCACTCACAACATCTTAATCAGGTGGTAGCCTCAAAGAGCCATGCCATGGATGCAATGTGACCTGGACAAATGACTAATGTCATCCAGGAAGCCAGAGCAACACACAGAGAGGCCATATCTTGTAGAAAGCTGAGTATCTCACAGATATGGATGGCAAAGCAAAAAGCTCCTTCCACACAAAAGCATTTCCAAGAATTGTCTATCTCAACTGCTAGTGGTGTTGCACTTTTTTTGTATAGGCTGCTAATCTGACAGGTTTATACCATCCACATCTAGATATGTGTATCTGTCTCTGTCTCTCTAGGTATGGATGTTATAAACATTTACGTACACACTCATGCACTCACACATGCTCAGTTTTCTCTCTTTGGCTTTCACAACTCTTTGACTTTTGTAAGTGGCCTGAACATGCATATATAACATAAGTTATGTTATTTTGTATTTTTTTCTTGTTATCTGGATGAGTTTCTAAGCAGTGCTCTCACTGCTGTCCTGGAGCAGTGCTGGTGACTGAGAGATTGCTTTAACAAGATGGGAGCAGAAATCTGAGTCTGATCTGTGTAGCAAGTAATCAAAGGAATTTGATATTCTTGAATGGAAGATGTGACGCTTAATGGAAAGCACTCAGGTATAGTTTTTGAAGCCCTGAGCCTTTACTGTGGTTTTCAGCCTTCTAACTGAATTTAGGGTGTGGAATATTTCTAGGTCTTTAATATGCAGCCACACAGAGGCAGAAGGAAGCACAAGGATTTAGCCTGTCTCTCTTCTCAGGGCTGGCACACAAATGAGGGTGCTCTAATTATGCAAAAATTACACCTGCTAAAGACATTCCTCATTTGAAATTTAGTCTTGTCTGAAATGCAATACAGAAAAGAAATCTGTTTTTCGCAGTGAATTGGGAAAATGTGGAACTTAAGTTAGAGGAACTGCTTGTATATGTGCTGCTGCTGTTCATCTTTCACAGGAATAAAATGTAATATGTTTATTATTACCTCATAAAGCTAAGCAGCATTTTAGAGCAGAAAATATCTGATGGATTGTTTCCTCCCATTGGAATGAAATCCCAGTGAAAACAATAACATATTTAAGGAGTCCTTTGGGAAGCAGAGGATGACGAGGCTGGAAGCCTTGTGCAGTTTCACACCGGTCTGTAAATAAGCTCACGCCTCTCTTCTGTCTCCTCCTGTGTCTATCCACCTGGGAAGATGTTTATTTTTAGGACACTACCTGTATTTATATTAGTCTCTGGAACCAGAAGCAGCTCTTGTACTAAGACGATTTACTTCTGACTTTTTGAAGCTGTGGACATTAAAAATTAGAGTTGTCCTGTCCCTTTTTAGAGTTAATTGGATGTTAAACCCCCAGTGTATTTCACACCTTCAAATGCTTATAGAACAGGGAAATATGATTGATGTATGTATACTGGGAAAGGTTTTCACCTGAGAAGGAAATACAGGAAAGCAGATTCTGCTCCTGAGGCATGTAGGCTGCAGGGCCTGTCTGCTTCTCCACATGTGTGCATTGCTCACAGTGAGGTTCTTATGGGATATTTGTGATGTCAAACACCACAATGGCTTTACTTCTCTGTCCCTCTTCCTGTAAGACTTGAACATGGACAGATCACTTTGAATTTTAAAGGGTAGCTTAATTGATTCTAATAGACACTGTCTCTTCCCTATCCTTGAAAACTTGAATCCTCTTCAAAACACTTTGTGTTCTCCATATGAAAAGTGCTAAAAAGGTGAATAGTTTTTTTCATTCTACACATAAAATAATGTTGTTTTTCTCGGCAATTTAAAGGGTTCTTTCTGTACCAGTTGGAAGAACAGCATCATAATCTCTCCCTGTCCATACAGAAATATAGGGAATTTGATTAAAAACCCCCCAACAAACACAAATAACCTTCCCCATTAGTCATCAAAGGTGTTAATAAATGGAGTACATAAATATTACATTGACTATCTGCCTCAAATAATACAGCTTCCACAAGATAAGCTTCCTTATAAGGATTGACCTGTCTCTCTGTTGAAATTTTTGTGGATTTACAGCATGCTAATCATTTCATGGGGAAAGCAGCTTAAATTACCTGGAGATAGAAGATTTGGGGGAGGGGGGGAAAAGGCAACCCCGTTGCTGCAATATTCAATGCTCAAATGAATGAAATCTCCCTCTCCCCTCTCAAACACAAAACCAGTTATAAAAGGAGAAAATTTAATTAAAAGATTGAACTTAGAGGCAGCAGCTGAACCAGATTTATAGTCTGAAGATCTAGGACACTCCTGCATCTCTTCCATCTGGATCACTTATTTTTTAGGAAAGGAATTTTTCTGCTGTAGATGGTTTACTATTACACAACTAACATTTATGATGCGACTGAAATGGAAATGGTAAAGAAACCAACTTTAAAACCCCAGATGAAGAAATATCCCAGAACCAGTTTAGAGCAGTGAAGTGTCTCGTCCCAGCCAGTGCTGAAGGTCAGCTTTGGTTGTGATGTTTTCCCTTGTGTCTTCCTGCACTCTCATGTGAGGTCACTTCTCTGTTCGACCCCTCAGAGATGTCTATCTCCTATCACAAAATCCCTGTAGTGTGGAGATGAAAATCTAGGAGATCCTGCTCTCCCCCTGTCCTTTGCAGAATATTGTTCTTTGGTATAGTTATTATTTGCTACTTGATTATGTTTAAACTGTGTAAGTGGCCTTACTGCTGAAGATTAAAGTAATTTGAAAGTGTTGTCTTTCAAGGTGTTAAGCATCCTTGTGTCTATTATAAAGTCAGTGGGAGTTGATAGCACCAATCACCTCACAGGAAGCATTTACCATCCATGAGGGTTGGAGCTGTAGATTACAAAGCCCCTCAGGGAAGGAGACTGTCATGATTTATTTGTCTTTGAATCTCCAGGGTCCCCTATGGTGCTGTATAAATAACAACACCCTTCTGGAACTGCCATTTGTGCAGTCTTGCTAACTGACCCACTTACCTTTAACATCTCAAACATCTTAAATTTTTTTCCTACTCTTAGGCTTGAGGGTGCAGTGTTGGTGTTCTCAGGAAGCTGAGCAGGGGGTACTGGTGCAGATTCGGGGCCCCCAGCCCAGCAGCCTCCCCTCCAGCACCCCACTGTGAAGTGGCACAGGCTCAGGGGCGTCCTGTGCCCTGGGAGCACTGAAAGTGCCTTAATGACAAGTGCCTCTCTTGTTATTAGGAGTTCAGCTGGAAACTAGTTTATCAAAGAGGTGACCTGCAAACATTGAGAAGAACAAAGAATTTTAAGGCAGTGTTTCAAATGTCTCAGACTGAGATGGTGGAGATGATTCGTGGCTTGTTTTCTCCCAGTTCTCATTAATGGGATCACAGTGGCTAGTTGGGGTGTCTGGTGCAGGACACACTCCACTGTCTGTGTTGTGGTATTGAGGTAATCATTTGCCCTCCACCACTGGACATTGGTGCCTGTTGCCTCTGGATTTGTCAGCTTGGTTTGAAAGGCAGAGCAGATCAGCTCACCCTCACCTCGGCACCCTGCCTCCAGCCCGTGCTGGGGTGTCATTGCCGCTATGTGATGATGTAGGCGTTGGATCTCTCGGATAAGATTCTCTGAGTGATGTACAGGAGGTGCATCACTTCTTATTTCCAGAAGTCTGATCAAGCAGATGTGTCCCCAGGTGGGAGCATGTGAGACCCGCTGTCTAGACTAGGTGGAGAGGAGAAAAAAAGAGATCAAATCTGACATCTGTTTGGTGTCATGCTCCCCTTATCCTGCTGCTCTGCACACTGACTGAATTACAGATTTACTGCAGAGATTGAAGGCTCTCCCTTTTAACATAGCCCAATTGATGCAGGTTTAGAGAGCTAATTTGCTAGTTCATCTGGAGAGAAAGGTCATATACTCCCTTTGCTTGTAGCAAGTGATTCCAGTGAGTACAAAAGCCCTCAGAGCAGCACTGCCGGTGCATTCAGCACTGGGAGTATACAGGATGGTGAGGCAGGACACCAGCTCCTGTAGCAACTCAGGTGTGTGTCTGTGAACTCACATATGATGATCTGTCTTTAGAGTCTGAATTTCTGTGCTGACTGTAGAGGGGCAGGGGAGGAATGCAGGATCAGCTCTCTGCAGGTGGAGGTGACCATGTGCTCCCAGTTAAGCAGGGAATGTCATGATGCAGCCCAAGCACTCAGAGTGCATCTGAGAAAACCTGCTTTCTACTCACCACCGTCAGCTCAGGACAGTCTGTCTCGTGGCTTGTGGCACTGAGTGCAGCCACTCAGGAAGCAGCTTTCCACTCCATTTCAGACATTCTGAATTCCTCAGTTAGAGCTTTCCTGGACTTGGTTAATTCAGATTTTTGATTTTACACTCTGCTGTCATTTCCTCCATGGGAATGGGGAGGCTGACCTTAAGTTCTGTTTCCTTCTAGCCATACCAGCTCCACCATTTCAGCAATGGTGAGAGCTCTATAAAAGCTTTTATATATAGATTGCAAGGGGATTGCTCTGCACTAAAGTGCTTTCTGATCAATGATGATCAAGGTCAGCTATTACTCTATAGAAGTTTCAAATCTACTGGTTAAATTAGGAATTTTTTTAGGGATGCAGTCCTGGAAGTACTGCAGATCAGGTGTGTACAATCTTCTGGCAGAAAAAGCTTCCTGTCTAATTCAGAAATACTTATATCTGTTTTTCAGTTGTTTTGCAGCTCTTTTTATCACCTCCTAATTACATGCTCATCATCAATCAAGAGAAGGAGTGTCTAAAATCCAAAGTTTACTTTTGTGGTCAAATAATTTTTTGTTTCATGTGAGAGTTTTTCTGCTGAATGCATTATCTGCTGTGGGAGACAGAGCTGACAGGCCCTGGGCTGGTAGTTTGACTGCTAAATCCCATTGACAAGGCTGTTGATGACTTTGACAGATAGCACAGCTTTTGTGTTGTGGCTCAGCTTCACATGCAGATTTTCTTAACCTCATAATATTGAGATCTTCTGCTGATGAGATGCTCTGACAAGTTGAAATATTATTTCAGTGGTTGTCCACCAAATACACCTCATCCAAATTAAATTCTCTTGGCCTTCTCTGTAATTACATGATAAGCCAAGAAGGCCTGTGAGCTGCACAGTGAGGGCTGAGGCTCGCTTGGAGGCAAGTTTGTTGATAAACCAGCCCCTTGCTGGGGTTTTTCAGAGGCTTATCTCTGATATTACTCAGCAAGGATGTTAGGACCACACAGAGGCTGCAGGACACCCCAAGGTCAGGGTGCATCACAAGGTGATGTGATATCTAAGGTGTAAATGCAGAAGAGTGGCCCAGGGATGAACTGCTGTGAGTTGTACACATTCTTTCATGTGCTGAAGAGCCCTGAATAGCAGGGCTCCATCCGTTGGTGGGTTCATATCTGGATTTTGGAGACACTTCTTCCCCAGGAGCCTGGCAGCCAGACCCTGCATAATGCTTCCTCCCCAAACATGGCCATTTCATTGAGGTTCATCTCTCCCTGTAACATTACTTCCCAAGTAGCTCACAGCCTCCTCTGGTCATTATTTTGTGTTGGATTTTGGAGGAAAGCAAAAAAGGCTGCTATTTTTTTTTCTTTCCTTTTTTGGGTGTGTGTAATTCAAATCTGCAAATTTCTAAGTTTTATTTAGGAGTCACTTGTGCTAGTGAATGAATTAAGAGTTGTGGTGATGCAGCTGATTTAGATGCAAAAAAATGCTTAGAAATATTGAGGGCAAAGATTGGTACTTCCAGGTAGGAAAGGATCCATGCAGGGATTTATATTCTCACCCAACTTTGGTTCAGGGCTGCACATCCAGATAGGAGCTCAGTGGAGTCTTTCCTTCCTTTCCTTCTGTTAAAGTCAGCCCCTCGTGCTGCAAAGCCAGATGGCAGACTCAATGGCTCCTTGGCCAAGCTGCTTCCTTTATGGTGTGATCTCGCTCCTTCTGTGGGCCAGATCCTCAGCTGGGACAAATCATAACAGCTCCCCTGGATTTCACTGCAGCAATGTGAAATTGCAGCTGCTGAGTCCAGCTGCTGAGGATCCAGCCGGTACCAAACAAAGAGCCCAGTGAAAACCTTAGCTCATGGAGATGGCTGCCAAAAATTCAGATGAACAGCTGTAGACCCAAAAGCAAATCTGGGTTGTGATGTCATTGCTCATCATTGTGCCCTCGAACCAGTGCTTTAAATCTGATGCTGCAATAAATACAGTGAAAGTGCTGACTACACCTGCACAAATCTGCTTCCAAATCTAGGGACTCAAAAAGCTGCACAGACATACCTGAGGTCAAAATCTGGCACTCCCCTTTCCACCTCGTGCCTTTTCTGCCTACTGTTGGCTTCCTTTAACTGTTGCCAGCTGGCTCTTTGCCTTTTGTCTGGCTTGGGTTTGGTGAGCATCATTTCACCCTCACTCTTCTGGTGGACAGCCATTAACAACGTGTTTATTCTTGTTGAACTGGTGAAACACTCAGTTGGGAGAAAAGCCTGCCAGTCAATTCAGTAGGAATGGGGTTGTTTCTCATGTTGTGCCACTTGTGATATAAAATCCATGAATTTCCTCACACCTGCAGGAGAGGCCCTGGGGTACAGCTTTGTGCAGGGTTTTGGAAGATGCCCACCAAGCTGTGAATGAAGGGCTCCAGTGGATTTCAGCACGGCTTCAGTCCCAAAGCATGCAGGGTTTCTGGCAGTAGGTTTCTTCTGGCATCACACTTTATATATATACATAAATATATATGTATTTGATCTCACTTATTCTTGAGTGTTTTTCTTTTACAGGAAGGAGGAGATGCATAGAAAGGAAATGTAATGGCTGCATATAGGAAAAATGTTACTTTCTTTGGCTTTAAAAGTTGAGTTCATACAAACCACAGGAATATTCCTCCTCCCACTGGGAGAGTCAGGTTTTGTCTGGGTATCATGTCATCTGTCCACATTAGTTTTGGATCCAGGAGAAATTATTAAAAGTGATTGAAAAATCAGGCTTGGAAACAGTTGGTATGGAAGTGTGAGACCTGTCTATCACCTTCCATCAAAGAAGTCTTGGCACCTTTCTCACCATCTGACAATCCTCCTCACTCTGCTTCTGTAAAACAGAAATGCTGGCTGCTTGTGGTGGGGGAATGCAACCTAGTTGATACCAGCTCACCATGTGACCTGTTGATAAGCAGCCTTGATAGAAAATTAATCCTTTTAAAAGAAAATTAAGGAGACTGGAAGCTATTACTGTGCCTGACAAAACATACTGGTCTCTGGGATATGGACCACAAGAAGCCTTTTTCTGCTTTTTGTAAAGCAGGTGCTTTCTGTTCTCCATCATTGGTCTGTTTGATTTTTTGTTCTGCTGTCACTGGTTATTCTTTCTTGGTCAATATCCTGCACTATCATCTAGTCAGATTTCCTTTCAATTATTTATTTTCCAGCATTATCCCCTTTCTCTTCTGTTCTCAGAAGTGAGTCATTAACCTATTTTCTCATTTCTTTATATTTCTGCATCAGTCTTTTTACCAGTGGGCTGAAGTAGCACTCACTAATCTAGGAAAACAACCCTGCCACAAAGTAGCATAGCCATATTCCTAAATGCCTTCTTGAGTTTAAATCCACAGCCTTCCCCTGCTGTCTCCCACCAAGAGAGAGCTGTTTCCATGCTGGGACTGCAGTCACAAATGCGGGGCCACTGCAGGATCAGTGCACAGAGTTAGTTTGGTAGCCCCAAGCTGGGATTAGGTTAGAGGCTGGGACTATTGACTGTTCAGTGCATGGGCAGCTGAGTGACTGCAAGATGGGAGCAGCAAATTTAGGCTTGGTGCTGACACAGCTTTTTAATAACTAGATCATGGGTGCAGAGCTCCTTCATATGCAATAGTATGTACGCAGCTTTATGTACAATAAGGAAAATTAGCCCACGTTACTTTTCCCCCTACCTGCTAAGTTACTGCATTATCTACACTGCCTTCTACACTTGCTTATTGGCTATAGACAAGGTACCTCTCTGTTGAAAACTAATTCAGTAGGATTAGCTTATTCATTCTGGATCTGTCCTCACTGTCACCTTTCTGCAGGAAAAAAAATAGGTCTATTCACCTTGACACCCTTCCTGTGAATGTGCGTCACTTTTTATTCAAGTTATTGCCAGTAACTTTTCCCAGTGCTCAGGCCGGGCTCAGGGAACCTGATGTTCCTCACTCTCTGTCCTGATCCTGAGCTTGCCTGATCTCTCATCTGCTCCTCATGGGGAGTTAAAGGGTTTTTCCTCCATAAAAGTTCTTCAGGCTCTTGCTCCTGACTTGCTGATGCTCCTGACCTCTCCAGAGCATTGTTTGATTTTAATTGCTTTTATTCCTTTTTTTCGGTCATTTGACATACTTGCAAGTTGCCTAGCATTTCATTAATTTTTCATTTTCTGCCCCCAGGAAATTTCTTTCCAATTTTGGCATGTTTCCCTCATTCTCCTTGCAGAGCACTGAGTCAAAGAAATAATTTAGTTTCCTAGTAATATGCACCTCATCTGTCATCAAGAGATAAAATTACTAAAACAATGAAAAAAAGGTTAAAAAAACCTGGATGTGTCCAACTGCCAGGTAATAGGTCCTTGCAATGAAATACTGGTTGTGTGTGTATTTTCCCTGTATGCCTTCACGCTTGCCTCCTGCCTAGTCTTTCCCCTGTTCTGAAACAACTTGGTTTGATCTGATCCATCTGTCTTGCCTAAAACACAGAGTGGAAACCTCTCCTGAAAGCATCATTTTGCTGATGGGTTTTTGGAGATATCTCTTTGTTGTCTGTCGTTAAAGGGAGTGTAGAGTGGTTTGTAGCACCAGAAGTTTTATTGGGATGTTTGTGAGTGAATTGGGAAGCTTTTGCTTTCTCGAAGCATGCAGAAAATGCTCAAAACATTTGGTAGATAGAGCCAAAAGTAAGCAGGAACAAGAAGTTGGTCTGCTTAGCAGCTTGGCTTATTATTATTCATACTGTAAATGAAAGTGTTTTTTCTGGCCAGCAGATTGCAGATTGTACACAGCACTATTATTATTATTATTAATTATTATTTTTATTATTGCTGAGGACAAGGATCTGCAAGTAGATTATACCCAATTTCTGTGAGTACAGAAACTCTTCTGGACAGCAGTGGCTCACCCAGGTGTGACAGATGTGGTGAATGATTGACAGCTTCCTCCACTTTGCAGTCTGATCCCAAGGCAGCAGATGTTAACAGGATGTGATCCCTCGTGGAGCTGGGCATGAGAGGAGAGTGCCAGGGCCAGGCTTTGTCCTCTGCTGGGCTGTGCAAACCTAGAGCTCTTGGCACAGTTAAACCAGATCAACACTCACATTACTCAGATATGCTCTCTCCTAATGGCAGTTTAGTCAAAGGTCTTTTAATCTTCACAGATCTTCAGGCCTTCATTACCTCTCAGGTTTTTCCACAAACAAGTGTTAAATCCCAAGTTAGTAAAATTGAATAAAATGTTGTCTGACTCATCTAAAATTTGTACTGGGGAGCTCTTGTTCAACAGCATGAGACTGTCTGATTCAAACAGCTGTCAGGCTGAAGCTTGCTTTTATCCCAGATGTGTGAATTTCCAGCAATGTTATTAACTGCATTGTTCATCCTCAGCACTGTATGAAATTCCTTCCTGCTATTGCCACTTAGAACAAAGGAAGAAAGAAAAGGCTGGATGGGTTGGGGTGGGTGTTGCAAGGTGTTTTCTGCTTTCCTAGAGCGGTTATAGAATACAGCTTCTGACAAAGCCACACTCTGCAAGTCAGTGAATGTGTTTCATGTGATAAAGGAAGAAAGGGTATAAGGCCTTAAATTGTGTGTCAATTTGGAGAATTATGCTTTGGGCTTCTGGCAGTTTTGGTGGTTATTTTAAAGGTGGAATCCAGAAAGTGTAGAAGTGTGTGATGGCTTCATGACATGTTAGTACCAGCCAAAGCCACCAAGTCACCACTAGCCAAGGGGGAAAATGCATTTTTCAAGCCTTGACAGAAAAGATCTTTGTGTTTTGCATTTGGGCTGCAGTTTAGTTTGAACTCTTTGAAGATCTTCTCATCTGTGCTCCTCTCGGTTTGGATTTTTGCTTTTAAAATGTGACAAAGAACTCTTCCTGCTTGAAAAAAGGCCGTGGCTCTACCCTTATGGTGCATTGATTTTCATATTGTTTAAGCATATGCAGATCAGAGAAATATCACCAAATCATGACCTTTATTTACAGAGGAAGTAAATAATTGGGAACCATTAAGTTTCTATCATGAAGTCAGAGGGAAGACTTTTGTCCAGTCATTGTCCAGAAAGTGTGTGTGTGGTCTTTCCTTTACGGCCCATGGCCATACTCTACTATGAATTTTCCAGAAGAATCAGTCTTTTTAAAATGCATGTTTTTCCAAATTGCTGTGGGAGCAATTCTAGACCACTTGCTATTCCATAATTCAGGCTAGTAAAACACTGTAAGTTTGCTTTTCTCATTTTAACTTGATGACCTGTGATGAACAAAAACTGAGTGAGCTGTTCCAGTTTATTTCCCACGTGTATTTTAATTCTGCATCCAATGCAGGTTGCTCCATCAATTTATACTTTTCTTAGATCAAGAGTTGCAATTTAATTTTTCCAGATATTTCAGCTGTTTTAAATTTGCTCTGCTAAATGCCCACTAAGGCATCAGGATGACAGTTAGTCAACACTTGGAAGTCTGTTTTATGAAAAATGTTGACATTACCAAATTTGTTTTCTTTCAAAACTTGAATAAAACCAACCTTGTTTGAATTTCCCATTAGAACAGAATTTCTAGCTAGAGGTGAAATACATCTTTCCATCATCATTAAAAAGTGTGAGAGAGCTCAAAAAGGCTACAGTAATCAAACCCCATCATTGGCAGCACAGAGGGAACTCAACTACTTTCTAAAAGATGAGGCAAGTAGAGGGATTGAACAGAAAACCCGAATTTTAAATCCATCTCCATGGCCCGTTAGTGCCATTGATTTATTGCATTTAGCTTCAGAGCCCATCAAGATCCACTCCTTGTCCCTACCAATGTGGCAGATAAGGACAGGGACCTCTGTCTCTCTCTTTTTCTCGTGTTGAAATGTACAACTCCAGTGATCTTTAGTGCACATTACCAGAAGAAAACATATGGCTCCTTTTACATTTTTGTTCAGAGGAGTGAGGATCCTAAGGTGACATTTCTGCTAGTCTCTAATGAGCAGCTTTGTAACATGTGCTTGCATATGTATCCTCTAATATAAAATCTCAATATCATGCCAGGGTGCCACATGACTTCACACTGTAAATGTCATTAGTATCTTGTATGTTAACAACCCTAATTGTTTTCAGTGATCTGTCCTGGATAGTTAGCTAGGACATCAGCTTTTAACAGGAGATGTTGCACTAATTGCCCAGTTTTCACAGACTGGCTAAACCTTTGGCCTTTTGAAGTGTTTGTGTGTGTGTATATAATCTTTGTTAAAGGCTGCAGATGATGAATGGAGCATTCAACTGTGCTGGCATCCTCCAACAGCGACTATGGAGCTCAGTGGTATCTACCAGTGAGTTCCTGGGAAGAGACAGCCAGCTGCTAGGTTCAGAAGCTCCTGGAATAAAACACACTACAGAACCTCACAGTTTATAATTTGTGTGAGACCTTGTTTAGCTTTGAATTATTTGGAATCTTACTTCTTGGAATCTGGGATCACGTTATACAAACACACTTCAGCCATAAATTCTGCAGACTTGCAAAAGTGGTTACAAAAACTAATGCTCTGAAGTGGTGAAAGCCCTTCTTTGGTGCTTTAAATGGTATCTCACTTATTTGCAACTAGTGAAAATCAACTATAAAAATTCTTTTCTTAATGAAAGGAACTTCTGTAGTAAATAATCCTGACATCTGTAAAGCAGTCCAGAATAACAGCCATCTTCAAAGTAACATGACTTAACAATTTAATGGCAAAAGGAGATTTTGTCCAGAAGACCAGGAAAAACAATTAAGGGACAGTAAGCATTTCTCTTGCTAAGCAGCTACCAGAGCAAATCTCTGCTGCCTGGGTCAGCAGTTCCCTGTCTTATGGTAATTTTGTCCTGCCATATGAACCTGATTTGAGGTCCCCTGAGCCAGGCTTGTAGCAGGAATTTCCTTGTGCACAGTGTCACTCCTGCTACTCTTTGGTGACAGATAGCAAAGCTGACAGGAGATGCTGGGACCCACGGGGAACCCTCCTCTAATTGCTGTCCTGGGGTCAGGGGGTGTCAGAGGCTGAGGTGGGACCATGGAGGGAGGGAGGCCAACATGTAAGCACACTGTACTGGGCAGCATCTGCAAACACAAGCCTGATGAGCCAAGGTTCAGGGAACTCTCCTATTTTTAAAGTAATAGGGAAAAAATGTTTGGTTTTGGCAGAAATTTGGATTAAATTCCATTTCCATCAGCATGTGTTAAAAGAGAAATTGTGACTCTCTCATACTTGTCACATAGCTTTTTATTTTCCAAAGAAACAAAATATTAATAGATTCTGAAAGTGTAAGACTTTGTAGTACTTCACTATTAGACCTTATGGCTTCTAATAGCAAAGGAAGCAATACTGTGTGAACAAATTATTCAGAGATCAGAAAAAGATAGGAGGCAGGGGAAAGGGAGGAAACAAGAGGCCACTAAAGAAATTTGCCTGAAGAGGCGCCTAAAGTGATTCCTGTTTCCCAGTGGAGAGCTGGGCTAAAGTGTGCTGCACTGAAATGTGACTGAACCTATCCCAGATATTTATTCAGCAATGAAGAAAGGGGAGGCAGAAATGGAGAACAGAAAAGTTGCTAAATGTGGGGGAAAGGAGAATGTTTGGGTTTTTTGAGGGGAGATGATTTTTTGTGTGCTGAGCTGCTCTTGCAGCAATGGGAATTAGGAGGCTGCCTGGTACCACAGCAGATCTATTGAGGACTATGGTCTGAAGCAGTGCTTTAGCATTCATGATACATAGACTGAAGTGCTGACAGTCCATTCAGCAGGGCAAGTGAAAAGGACAAAACTGCCCTGTGTTCTGCTCAGCTGCACTGCTCTCTGTTTTGGATTAATAGAAAGCTCTGCTGCAACAGCAAAGGAAACTCACATCTCTTACTAGCAGTAGATTAGGCAAGCCTTGGTTATATCTGATATTCTGGGTGCTGAAGCATGGGTGGGATTCTAGAACATTCTGCTTTCAGAACTGAAGGTTAAAAGTGTTTGTCATTCAGTAATCCAATCTATACAATTCTCTTTAATATCTTTTCCTAGTGGAGTCATTAAGTACACAGGAGTGTTTGCCAGAGAAGTGATGGAGTGTGATATATCTTATTTTAGGAACTGACATTCTTTTTTAGTAACAATGAGCGTTTTTTTGCCCATCACTTTTTGTGACTGACACAGGAGATGTACCAAAACTCCTATTCAGAAGAAGTGTCAGGTCAACCTGCAGCATTTCCTACATACACAAACAGCTAACAACATTGTCTGGGTAAACATCTCAGATTTACAGCCAAATGCTTGTTTGAACTTCCTAAGCATGTAGAAGGATTGATCTTAATATAAACAGGACCTGCTCACAGCACTGGCAATAATACCTTTAGTGGGAACAGGAGGAGGATGCACAGGGGATCCAGCAGGCTGTCTGATATGACACTGAGATGAAATTTTGCCAGTGGAAGCAGATGTTTTGAGGGTTTATATTTTCAGATTAACAACCTAAAAAGAAGCAAGGTTTAGGAGCATGCTCATCACTTCTCTTCTTGAAATCTCTACTTCTTAAGAGGTCTCTTGCAGTTGCTAAGAAACTAGGTTCCCCAAATGGACATCCCTTTGAAAATCCCGGTTTATTGTCAGAAGTATTTGTGGTATTTAAAAGAAGGCAAAAAATGCTGAATAGTTTCATGTTTTGTTTTGGGTTTTGTGTTGGTTTTGTTCATTTCAGTTTTTGGGGGGGGAGGGTTTGGTGTGTGTGTAGGGGTTTTGTTATTTTTGTATTATTTTTGATGGTTTTGACTTGCTGCTGTGGGCAAGAACAAAAAGAACCATTTTTTCTCATAGAGACACCTGACATGAGAAATTTGGCAGAGGAAAGGATGTTCATCATCCCTAGTCTTAGGAGGATGCTGCTTTTATAATATGAGAAAATTGGTCCATGTACACAGGGCCAACATAGTACAATCCCATCTCACTCAGGTCTCTTTTCCAAGTCTGCATGGCAAGTACAGGTGAGGGAGGAGTATGGGGACAGAATAAGGAGCTTCTATATCCTGAAGCCATGTCCACCTTTTTCTGTTCAGGCTCTGCTTTTTCACTGCCCTGTGTATCTTCATTCCAGACCCAAACTCTTGCAGTGAACAGGCTCCAGGAAGAATTTCCAGATGATGAAGTTGTTCTTGTGGTTACTGTGGCAAGGTGACCAAGAGGCTGACTCAAATGGGGTCAGCTTGAGCATCAGTGAGTGCTTGAGCAGTCTGGGGCACACATTTCTCTTGTCTAGAAGATGGGTAATGGCTCTGCCAAGCTTTTTAATGTGGTAGCTTGTGAAGTGCATTTATAACTGCTTGATTATCTGTACATTCCACCGCTCTTTGACATGAAGACATCCTCTTGTGAGCTGTCCTCAAAATCCTTCTTCTCCAGGAAAGTGAAAATCCATCATCACCCTTTACACTAACATGGTTTTGTGTTCTTCCTTGGAAAAACAACCATCATTTGAGCCTATCACCAGTCTCTAGCATACTCTATTTTTTGTTTAAAGATGTATTGTCTTCAAAAATAGAAATCAATGTCCAACTTTTCTGATTTACATACTCCATGCTAGCACCTGGTCCTGAATCCACAGTGATTCCATGTAAACATCTCCCATCTCTTTAAGTGAGTGTTTCATGCATTGATAGTATGAATTGACTTGGCTTTATAATGATATGTTTGCTGGCAGTGTGTTATTTAGCTGCTAGTTATCTTTGTGTACTGTGGAGAAATTCAGGCAAGATTTGCTACTTGGTAAACAGGAAAGCAGGGTGGGAACCAAAGTGTTTTTATGTGTGTCAATTCCTCTAGGTTTTTTTCTACAACAAATATCTTCTGTTTAAGAAAACAGTCTGACGGCAGAAAAATGGCAACAAAATGATCATGGATTTTCAGCTTGGACAAGAAATTGCATACTGCTTTTATTTCAGATTCTGGATTTGAATATTATCTTGTCTGGAAAGGTTTGATGAGGTTTTACTGCTAAATATCAGCATGTTCATATCAACTCCACACCCTGTCTTCTGATCACTGTGGAAAAATAGATCATTCAGGCCTGTTTTATGTTCAAAAAGGCAGTTTATAACTTGAGAAACTTAGCCTGAAATAAAGAATTATGGCTTGGATGTCTGTCTTCTTCTTCTGCATGAATTTACAACATCTATTTGAACTGGCACTGATTAACAGCCTTTAAAATAGCACAAGGCATTTAATTGAAGAGGACTGACAATATGCAAGGAATAATAGGCTGTGAAAGGCATGAGGTTACATAGCTAGATGTTTTCTTTTTCTTTGTAATGTGCCTTTGAGGCTAAGTTAAATTTCCTTTTCTGTGTATATAAGATAAGGAGTAGTTATTGGTCTTGTTTGAAAAGATTTCTTGATTTCATTAAGGGTCCAAATCATTTTGGAAAAAGAGAGGCTAAGGCCCAGTGCAGACGTCACACTGTGCCTAGACTGTTGGTCTGTAATGATGCATCTACTTCAGACTCATGGATTCCTCCCATCTGCCCCAAGCTCAGGGATTCCTGCCTTGGCTTCCAGATCTTCTGGCTATTCTGGTTTCTTCTCTTTATTTTTCCTTTCTTTTTACGAAAACATTTTCCACTGTTGTATCATCCGAGGATGTCCACTGGCTGTTGGGTGTCTTTCATGCCAATTTGACATAGGTCCCATCTGTGCATCCAAAGTGTGCAGTGAATTTTCTGTTTCCCATGAGCTGGGTATTGAGGCACAGCTGTAAATGACAGCCCAGGTAACCAAGAGGTAAGCTACAAGGCTGCTTCTAAGCAGGGAGAAAGGGGAAGGAAAAGAAAGGGCACTCTTGTTTAACAAATTATTCTGAAGCTTTGCCTCATCATCTTAATTATTAGTTCCTCACTATTTCCTTCCATAAGTAATTATGAAGAAGAACAGTCATAAATTATAACTTAATTTTCCCCAATTAATGTTGAATGATCAGTGCAGTTTGTGGAATTGAGTGATTCAACTGCACTAATGGATTGTGGTGAAAATGGCTTTCTGTCACATTATATAATGCTTTGTTGTTGTCTTTAGCTCAGCCTGTGAGATGCTAGAAAATCTCTTGTTTGCACTTGCTTGGAAGCTGGAGTCTGTCTCAGATTGCCAAGCAATTTACGTGGGTTTTCTCCTCAATGCTGTTACCAGGATCCCTGACAAAGTCCAGATTAAGAAATATCTTGATTTCTTATTTAAGGGTTATCTTTATGGCAAAAAAACAGTATGAACTCATTAGAGATAAGTGTATTTGCTATATCCATCTCTAAGGTCATGGTCTTGCATATTAATTTTCAAGACTACCAATTTCCCAATGGTTTGACTGAGATCTGTAAAACCCATTGATAAGAATTTATTTCCTGTCATGGGACTAGATTCTGTTTCCAATTACCATCCTACAGCTTTATGTGCAACAGATCATTGACTATACAGAAGACAGGATAAAAAAAAATCTGTTTAAAATATACTTATTTTAATTTGTGCCACATTCAAATTTTCTTCTTTTGACTTTTAATCATGCAATTTAACAGGGTAATATTTTCATTTAAAAGTGAGTCTTCCAGTCTCACTTTCTCTTTTTTTTTTTAAATTAATTGTCCTCATTTTCATTTATTATCTGTCTGTTCTTGCCCCATTTCACTTTCATCTGGAAGGACCTGGCAGTCCTGAGCTATCACACAATCTTCTTCTTTTAGGAAAGTCCTAGATATTGCATTAAGATCTTATAAATTCCAGTTGGGTTAAAGGAAGATCATAGGATAGTTAGATGACTCTGTTTTCAGTAAATAATGTGTATCTATGACTTGAATAAATATATATTCAGCCTGAAGAAGTGATAAGCATTGTCTCCCAGATGACACCAGCTCTCTAAGAGGAAGCTTCTAAAAAGAGATTTGGCTCCAGCCTGGAGAGATTGGAGAGGAACACATCTCTTTATGACTTCTTGACTGCCTTTCAGCATAAGTCCCCTCATAACAAGATCCAGATCTTGGCCTAAAACAGGCATTGGAAAAGGCCTTGGAATTTGGCCTTCCATGCCAGAAGAACATGTGTGTGGGACCCACTGTAATGGAGATGCATCT
This sequence comes from Anthoscopus minutus, assembly GCA_013399455.1. Taxonomy (NCBI): domain Eukaryota; kingdom Metazoa; phylum Chordata; class Aves; order Passeriformes; family Paridae; genus Anthoscopus; species Anthoscopus minutus. The sequence goes on along the minus strand of VWYI01026249.1, from coordinate 116,057 downwards.
GAGACCTTGGATGTATCTCCTGTTGGGAGGAACAGATTTGGCTTGCAGCTACAAGTCCTGTGTGAGACCTGGTTTCCCTCAGGGGACAGCAGGATGAAGGACAAAGATTGTGGCTGGGGGTCCATAGTGACACAGAATCCCCCTGCAGGTGCAAAGAGGAGCTGCTTTATTGCAAAAACTGGGTCTTTTAAGCAGTTAGCCCATTATCAGTTACATAGTTTTAAATCATAACAAACATAATTCAACTAACCACCATACACCACGATGTGAGCACACAATGGTTACATGACTTGTTTTTCTACCTCTCTTTCAGCTGAGTCACTTTCCCATAGTCCTTTCGTACTTAGCCAAAGTAATAGGCCTATGCCATGACTTTACAAGGCCTTCATTTTGTAAGGTATTACCTATATGCAACAAAAGATAACCTAGTCATTAATAGCATCATATAGCATTTCTGTCCATTGCTATTTTTTCTTCATTTTTGGTATGTATTTATTTTTTATTTCTTTTGCCACATTATTGGTTAGTTGACCTAATATAAAATCACAGACTCCATCAAACCAAACATTCCAGAGTAGGAAGCTATTGCGCCTCTGATGAGTCTTCTCTTTGGCTTTTGGTCTAGATATGACTCTCTGGCTGGAAGACTGGGAGCAGGGGGAGTCTTTCTGTTTTTTAACCACTCATGAAAACTCTGCTGACTCCTAGCTCCTGCTCCATGTCCTGCTTAGCACTTCACATGCAACCGTATGAGACAAGCATTTTAAATGAAAGGTAATTTGGCATCAATTCTGGTTCACCTGACAAACAACTGATTACTCCAGATTTCAGTGTGTAGGTTTTCCTATTGAGGACCAAATTTTCATCCTCATTTCACTGAACATGCCATACTGAGTTGGGGCATATACCTTAAAAGGTGAAGCTGATGAGTTTGGTGACCAAGTGTTCCTGCCTTGCAAAAACCGTTTTACAAAAGACTTGTGCTTGTTGCCCCACCCTGCAGTTCTTTTCTGCAACTGAATTGGCAACCTTCAGGCTCATAGATGGAGGGGTTATATGATCCAGTACCCAGGCAATTAGGTATGAGGCTTCATGCTTTATTTTCAAACCTACTGACTTTGGTAGCTGTTATTACTCAGAAATTTAGTGCAGTCTTTGTCAGATATAAGGGAGACATGGGGAGAAATAGATTTGGGCTAACACCCACTCTGCACTTGAATGCCTCTTGTACCAACTAGACTCTGTACCTTCTGAGGATCACCACTTGCTGTGGTGGGAATCTCAGACCTAATGAAATGTTTGAAAGCTCAGAAGATTGAGAATGTGTAAACACACTTCTGAGACAGGCACCCTTTTGAAGTGTTTAGTAAAAACACCCGTAAACATCTGCAGCATGGAGGATAAGCCAGTGCCTGGTTCGGTCCTGGCCAGTGTCAGGGGAGGCCAGGCAGTGCATGGCACAGGGCTCTCTGCAAGGGACAGGGGTTTATCCTGAGCCTGTGATAACCTCCTGCATGACCCCAGTGAGGGACTTGGCTTTGCCATGCCTCTCTCCCTTCACCCACACAGAGGATTTGCTTTACTGTTCTCCATGGCGGCTGCTCCAGGGTAGGAGCAACTGTGCTCAGATGTGTGTGTTGAAAGCTCAGGGATGACTCAGACAAGCAGGGGTTTTTTTCTGAATTTCTGAATGCAGTATTTGCCACTGTGATTTCTCACTTCCTTCACTAAATATTTGCACTGGTGCTGGGTTGCAACTGAAGGTCTTCACAGAACAGGGCAGAGGGGCAGCTGGGAGTAGCATTCTCTGACCACCATGTGCTGGTAACACTGAGGGCTTGCACTGCTGGTAAATTAGATTACACCCAGTGAAGTTCAAGCAATCAGCAGACTAATTGCTCAAAACTTCACTTGGCAGCAGTGCTAATGTGTGGTACTTGAATATTTTCTCACTTTTTTAGAGTTGGGTATTTTCTTTCAAGAGCAGCTTTATATCTTTGCTTTCTGCCTTTTAACTTTCCTCTGAGCAAATCATACAGAATAAAACACCCACTTAGCACTGATGGTGAGAAATTTTCTTGGCCAGTGGAAAGACAAGATGCTGCTTCCAGGCTCACTGGATGCTCTCAGGAGGCAAGGAAACACACTGTCCCCAGCATATGGGTGAACCAAGATGCTGGAAGACTGAACGATTTGCTTGTGATCACAAGTTACATCAGTGGCCAGGATTAAAAACCAAATGTTTCTGGCTAACCCTGGAAACCATTATCCTTCCTTATCATGGGACCACCAAAGAAAATGTCAGAGCTCGCAGAGAGTAGGCACAGCAAGACCCCAGGCAGAGCTGCATGGCACTGGAGGAAGATTTCACATATTGGGCCACCTTCAGCTTTTTTCTGCTTCACTATGACATGAGTAACCTTCTTCATAGGCTTTCAGACATGGTACACCAAGGAAGAGAAGGCCATTTCCTTCAAAGGAATAAAATGCAATAGATTCACTGTTAATTTCTAGAGAGTGTTCTGAAATAAACCACAAAAATGGATTGGGACCTGCACTGATGTCTGGGTATCTCCATCATCTGCTATTTTTTTTTGCAGGATAACAGTTAAATGAATGGCTAGAAACATCCCATGTTTATAAGGCAGTAACTGTTTCTTGGGCTAAATTAATTTATAAGCAACTTTGGGTAAGATATACATCCTGAGGCTTTTAGCCAATGGATTGTCCATGATGGTTTTATTGCCAGATTAATGTAGCATACCTCTGTGTTACTCTTAGCAGACTGATTTGTGGTCCTTTTTTTTTCTCATCCTAAAATAATTTAATAAGGGAAAGATAAAAAATGAAATGGGCTTTCAGTATCAATTTAATCTGCAAAGGGCTTTCAATATCAATTTAATCTGCAGCTATCAGTAGTACTGTGCACTAGCCATAGCTGTGTGCTCCTTCCTTGATATCCCTGGAGGCTCTGCATTGTTGTTACTGCTCCTAAACACTGATTTCCATACTTCAGCTGTAGTGGTTTGCTTTTACATTTAACTCAGTTCTGAATTTTCTGGACTTTATTTTTGCTGTTGTCTGGAATAATTACAACTTCCCACAAAATGCTGCTTTTGCTTTCAGGTATCTGAATTTACTCAACTTAGATTCCAATAAAATGTTTTGTTTGGTTTTTTTTCCATGAAAATTCAAGTAACTATACAATGATCTGTGCTGTAAATGGCAAGGCAAATACATTTCTTCTTATAAAAAATTAAAATAATTTGCAGAGAGACCATGATGAAAGTCACACAGAAGTGTGGAACTGAAGGATGGTTTCAGTGGGGTAAATCTGTAACTGTCTGAATACTGTCAAGTGCTGCTCTTCTCTGCATGAACATGACAAAGGACAGGGTTTAATCCAAAGTCTAAAGCCACTGGTGTTGTGAGGGCTCAATTTTCCCTTCAGCCCCAAGCACTTCATTGTCTGCCATCCTTCCATGCCATCTGTACAAGGCCCTTCCCCGACATGGAGCAGCCGTAGCTCTCCAGGACTGGGCTCAGCTTGGAGCCCTGGGAGAGAAGCCGAGCTCCCAGCCTGCAAGCAGAAACGCTGTGTTACCGGCTGGGAACTATTTGCATTCTCAGATGAGAATGACTCAAATAGCACGAGCTGTGACTACTGCTGGGAAGATATCATCTGGAGGACGGAGTGAGCCACAAGTACACCCATTCCTTCTTACTGTGCTCGTCAGAGTCCCCTTGGCAGTTTATGGAGGCAAATCAGCAGTGGCTTGTCACAGGAGCAGGCTTGCCTTGTGTGACTGAGTTTCTAAAATCTCAAGGCAGATTTCATCATCATGGGCAAGACCTTGGCTGGGGCTGGCTGGGAAGGGATTGGCAATTGACTGGCACTAAAAGGTTGCATGATTGATGGGACTCCTTGGAAGTGAATATGTCCTTAGCAGCACAATTAAAATTTGAGGCTGCACTTGCTTAGCTTACACCTGAATACATAAAGAGATCCAGAGAAGAGAAATAATCTCTCAGCACCATAACAGCCATAATTGGCCTGATGTTACATTGATCACAGTGCTCCTTAATGATGAAAGCCAGGCACGCTGCTTTCCAAATCAACAATTTTACACTTAGCTAAAAATGTTAGCATTTGGATTTAATTAAACACCCTTGCTTGTCCTTGTTGGAGGGAGATAGCAAAGGGAAGAAAGTCACAGTAAAGCTGCAAGGATGGCCTGGCAGGACTTCCCTTGCAAGCAGGCACCTCTGGCTTATGAAACCAGCATGGAAAGGCCGGGTGTGTAGCACTGGCTAATGTTTTGGAACGTTCCTCAGAGCTCGCTAACTCAGTACATCTGCAAATGCTGGCCATGTTCCCAGCCTTTATTTTCAGCTCACTTTTCCTGTAAGCTCTTATGCATTTTCTCTTTGGTTGCCATCAGACATTGTTAACTCCCTAAGGCACAAGGATGGAGGAGGCAAGGTGCAGATCCAGATCGAGTGGTCAGCATTAGTGTACCCGTACATGAAGGAGAGCTTTGTGACAACTGGGTAACAGAGCAAACCTTCCCTCAGTTTACCTGCCATGAATCTGTGTTTCACAAGCACCTCAGAGCTAATGCTTCTGCAAACCCTTTACAAGGCTCAAGGTGACCATCACACAGGGACCCACAGAGCAGCCCTATGGGTATAATACATGTTTGACTGGTAGCATCCAAAACCATTTGGCACAGGAGCCCAGAGGAAAGACCTGGATGTATTGGGGAATGAAATGAGGAGAAGCCAAGGCATGGCCAAAATTTTTTGCTGTAGGGAACTCATAGAAGACATGATACATCTAGAATATCTTATTTCTTTCATGTGCAGGATAATGGGGCTCAGAAACCTGGTTACAACCTGTTGTCACAAGGGAAACCTGCTAACCCCTACAGCACAGGTTTACAGACAGACAGCTGAGGAATGGTTAAGTTACATGTGAGCACATGGGTTTCTGTAAGCAAATTGGCCATGTCTGTAAAGCAGTAATTTGCAGCTGTCAAATAGTTAATGTCGACTCAGCCTCCGGACTCATAAATTTTAGTTTAACATGCAATTCTACTCCAACAAATGTCTATATAAAAATATCACCTTCCTACAGAAATGATCTGCTATCTGTGTGTAATCACATGCAAATCTGATTAATTTGCTGACTAAATTAAGGGGAACAGTTTTGAAAAATGGGTATCTAAAGTTAGGTACATACTATTTCTGTACCTAAATATGCAGTAAAATTTTAAGTGGTACTTAAGTCTTGTCACTTTGAATTGCCCTTGGAGTAGCTTTTAAAATCAGATTACCTTTCTGGAGCCCTGAAGTACAGAATTAGATAAGTGGGTTTGAAAACATTGTCTTCATTTTTATTCTTTACTATCTCTGTTGAAGCTGGAAATACACAGCTGCTCCAGGAGCAGGCAAGTGGATTTCTTTTTCATTCCTCTTGCAATTGCACAAGCCAAAAAGATGACAACTTAACTTCTAGATCCCAGCATGAGTTTGTAGACCTGGTAGTTGGAAAAACAAACCAAACATCTTTTTTACTTGTAAACTGACTGCATTTGATCTGGAAATCATTGAAATGCAATAAACATGAACCCCATGATTCTGTTTTTATGGAGTCAGTTTTCCGAGTAGAACCACACGTAACAAAACAATCATTATAGTTGAATGGCAATGCTTATGAAAAGGACTGGATTGAAAACAGTGATGACAGAAGCCTTCTGTTTATCCCTGGAACAGGAGTGACAGTGGTAGTGTAAGCTTCATCACACTGTTCCCCACACAGTTGACACCCAAGGGACTAACTGATGTTATGGCTTCAAGTGCACTACTTTGCTGGATTTTTACCCGTGGTGGGTGCTCCTGAGCTAGTGGTGCTATAAGTGGTTGCAGAGCCACTGAACAGGTACTGGTGACTTAGGGCACTTCACCTTACTGGCATTTTTGTAGCTATGCTATTGCTAAACACTTTTTAGAAGCAAAGGAGTGAGGAGGTAGCTCAGCTACGATTGCTTGCTTGGTCTCCATAGACAAGCTCAGTGCTTTCTCTTTATTACTGCTGGCTGTGCAGAGCTTGGACTTTCCCCCCTTATCTTTTTATGCTGACATCTGTCTGTTGGACATCAAAGGGCAATCTTCAAAGCCAGAAAGTCGCATGACTTATGGAACACTTAAGTGATGATCTGCAGAAATGTGGGTGAGCTCGGTCCTGGAAGAGGCATTCTGCTGTCATGATGTGTTAAAACAGCTCTTTGTATTTGGGCAATGACAGAGATTCATTTGAAAGTATTAGCTATCATCAGGGCTTGACCTCTTCAGAAAGTATTCTTTAGTCAGGGTTTTAAAGGGGATTTGGAAAGATGATTATTCTTGTCCCCAGGAAGAACCTGGGCAATTTATGTGCTCAGCTGACTTGCCATTTTGGCTTCAGTGGATATTTATTCCATGAAGTGCATGGTTGTGCTGTGTGGCAGAGGACAATGGTAATGGGTAGATCAGATATGTGCAGACAGAGATACTGCTCAGGGTGATACATCCTTAATTGTCAGTAGTCTTATAGCAGGCACTGTGCTCAGTACTGTAGCACTTCAGTGCAGGGGAAGATGACACTGTTTATTTATCTCTGGTTTTTTCTCTTTGTGTGAGTTCACAAAACATTTGCAAAAAAGCTTCATTTGATGGCCATGAAAAGATTGTTTGTATCATTTAAGCCAGTATACCACTGAGAAAATTGAATTTTGTACGTCTCCTGCCTGATGATAACTTTCTTTCTATAATATTTCAGTATGCATTTTTTGTTCCCAAGATGTCATTATTGCTTTATCCTGTGGCTTTCATTAGTAACCAGTGTCATGTATCTTAGCTTTCTGGAGTTGCTATAAATGGATATAACAACATTTGATAGGGCTTCCTAGGAAAAGCGAGAGAGGGGGTAGACGCATTTCCACAGGCTGAATTTCCATCAGATCACAAGATGCAAGTAGGCATTATCAAGAGGATATTTTTCTGGACCTCTCAGTCCCAAGTAATATCTGAGACCTCTGATGTTGGGCCAAATCCTGCAGTAGGATCCACTGGTTGAGATATACACCAGAGATCTGCAGAGTCATGAACATTTCTATGCTATGTTCCTCAGGAGCTAAAGCTCTGGTTGGAATGCCACAGCTACTTTTCCAGTGCAGTTTTATAAATATGAGGTTTATAAAAGGCTTATATAAATGTCCTGTATCAAATACCTGGCCATGACACCCTGCACTCTGCCATCAGTCAGCTCCCATGAAATACAGGAAATGAAGTTATGTGTCTGGTTGTCTTCCACCATAGTTGGCTCTGCTCACTTTAAGCACTTTGGGGTAAAACTACTCTCTGTGATGTGTTTGTGCATCTCCACAGTGCTGCTGACTGGACCCATAACAAAGCTACAGTATGCAGACATAAGAGATGGTGAGGGGCATCAGCACAGCTACTATTTCCCATGACTGACACACGCATGTTGCACCAGCTGGTGGTGGCAGAGGGGTGGAAACAGATCTTCATAAGAACAGATCTTGCACCTGCTAATATAAATTAATTATTGTAGCAATGAAGCCAAAGCATGATGAATCTGTTCTCTCCAGTCCATCTTTCACTTTGCTTTTCTTTGTAAGCAGGCAGAAAAACATCACTGTGTTTCTTTCTTTTCCTTTGTGCAGTTAGTTTGCTATTTCTGATTTGTCATCACTCCTAATGTTTCATTGACTTCTGACGGCGACTTGTTTATTCAAAGCAGAATTAAGTGCCTAAGAGTTATCGAACAATGAACATAATGGACAAGTCATTCCAGCAGCAGAGCTGGAGCTTGCAGAAAAAGGTCATGGAAACCCTGGGCTGAGTTGTAGGTTGGAAATGCGTACATGGTCTGTTTGACTATCAGCAAAGCTAGAAGCCAAATATAAGAAGGTGTGTATGGCTGCATGTTTGTGTGGGAGACAGGGATGCCTGGCATGAGATGTTTATGGAGGATGAACTCCTGGCTACAGAAAAATGTAAAAATGGGTTATTAAAACTGCTGCAGCCAAAGGAGTGAAATCTCACCTGCAGTAGGAGTTGTGGCAGAAACTGTGTTTTCTCCTCATCTCTTATTTATTGAAGGTATTAAATGTCCTTTGGTTGACTTAGTTTGACTTAGTTTGGGATCTGCTCCACAATGTTATACTCAAGGCAGGCTTGACAGCTGCCTGTAGCAAGGTTCTACCTGTTGCAATAGGTTCTCTCAGATCAAAATATAATTTCCCTATATTTAGAAACCTATCTAATAAACTTGGTGGACTGTTACTGGCACGTTGAATGTGACAATTTCCTCCTACCTGGAACTGCTGTTTTTTTGCAGAACATGCTGCTCAGTGAAACCACCACCTAGTAAAATCCATTCAGAAGAAGGGAAAATGTGTGTGGGAAAAGTATTTTATAATTCAATCTGTTAAATTAAAATATCATTGCCAATATTTTGTACTTCTGTCACCTCCATTGAAAGAGAAAATGCAACCAGGCAGTGGGCTGGAAAGAAGGGCCCCAGAATATTTCCCTGTGTTTCAGGGAGGAGTTGGATAGTTATCTGACTCCAGCTGTCCAGGACCTATAGAGCAGCTTGCACCCTCTGGAGATTAGTCAGATCTCATTAACCTGTAGCCAGTTATTTGTGCAGATCTGAGCTCTCCCTTAGTGAAAAGAAGGAAATTTGCTGTATTTAGGTGATAATCTTTTAGCTTGTTCCATAAAGAAAGATATGTTTGGGATGGAGAATATATTCCTGGTAATTCTGGTATCCAGAATCACAGTCCAGTGGGTTTAATGGTGGATTTGGCAGTGCTGGGTTAACAGTTGGACTCAATGATTTTAAAGGTCTTTTCAAACTTCAGTAGTTCTGTGATAGATGAGAGGAGATTGAATGCATATCTTCTGTCTTTGAAACCTGCCCAGTGGCTTTTTGTAACTCTCCCTTCCGGTGAGTATAATTTTGGCAAATTTAAAAGCTGCTTGTCCAGAAAGAGATCCAGACAGATTGTGAGACTTTAATCCAAATCATCTCTTTATATGTGTCCTTAGCTGGGAGAAACTAAAGGAAAGCTGCATTTTCAATCTATTGGTGATCCTTTTCAATTCAACATTACAATAACATTACAGGTTATTAGCACAAAAATGTCAAGCTTCTTACAGCACTAAGTCTTAGGGCTATAAACATTTATACTAGCATGCTAAAGAGATTTGGGCATAAGGGGCCATACTGGCATCAGGGAGCAGCTGAAAATATGAGTAGGCTAACATTAGATTAAACAGAGGCAGGCAGTAATTTAATTGGCATTTATACATTGAGAGAAGGAAAAAATAGTAAGTTAAAAAAAGAAATGCAGCTAGGAAGCTTTTGGAAATCAGGGAGGTAATTTGCTTTCCAAAATGATTCACAGCATCTCGTGTTAGCTAATTAACAAAACAGCAGGTTTGTGAATTAAACTGCAGCGGGGTTAGGGCTCCATGGGCTCAGTTCTCGTCCATGTGTTCACTGGGGTCTGTTCCGCCCCCTCTGTGCTTTTGCTCTGCTCTTTGGCATCTTGGGGAGGCTGGCCTCTTCAGAGGGCAGAGTTACAAGTGGCTGCACTATGTGATAGGAGCCAGATGAGGGTGAAAGGGGCAGGTGGAGAGGCAGGAGATTATCCATTGACTGGCATGACTCAGCCATCCATAAAATGATTTTCATTAATGTTTAATGTATGTCAAAAATGTCAGCATCCATAAGAGAGGCAGATAAATTATTTAGTCCTGTGAGTGTCTTGCCTCCCCCCTCCTGCTGATGTATGTAAAATGTTTGCCCTGGTTTTGTTTGGATGTGGGATGCAGGTGTGGGAGTTAAAGTGATTGCTGTTACACCCTGCGTGTTTTCTGGCCAGACCCTCAGAGGAGCTGCTGCCACTTCACAGTTCAGCACTTGGTCACAGAGCTCTGGGCAAGCTGAAGTCAGCTGCAAGTGGGTTGTGCACAGGCCCTGTTGGTGGGCTGGCGTTGGTTGGAGGTTGGTTTGTAGAGGAGTAGACCCTGGGAAAGTGTAATAGGACAGAAGAGTGGGGTGTGACAGGAGGTCCTGCTCCCCAGGTAAGGGCTGTGGAGGGTGGCTCCTGGAGTAGCCCAGCATCACAGTGCAGCCTGTGAGCCTTTGCCCATGCTCTGACAGGCCTGCCTGATGTGCCCCCGAGCTGTGCCAGATGTCAGCTGGAGTGCTTTCTGCTGCTCTTCTTGCTGCCTTGGTTTTGCTGGGTTGGTCCAGAGATGCATCACCAAGAGACCTGCAGCTGCCCTGTTTGCATGAACTGTGTCCTGCTCAGAGGTGGGAGCAGCCTCTGTGATCCAACGGGGGCTTTGGCTACTCTCCCATGTACCCCTCTGCAGTGGGGTTCTACTTTTGCCTGCCCTATGTCAAGAGCTCAGGGATCTTGCTTTATCCCTAACTAGGGAATTCATGCACAATTCAAACTCCCCTTTGAATTGCAGATTTAGGAGATTTAGGTTTTCTTTTATTCCTTTTTTTTTTTTTTTTTTTTTTTTTTTTTTAAATCAGCTTCCCAGGATGACACAATAGCTGCAAGCTGAAATCATAAGCCCTGGCAGAAATAAAGAGGGACCAAAGGAGATGAGCAAAGGCAGAAATGTATCCGGTCAGAAGGGATTTGAGGCGACGTGAGGCAGGGGAAATGTAAGCCTAATTAAATGTGAGGTGCTGGTTCGTGAATGTTGAATGAACCACAGTCAAAAATGACTAATTTAAAACCCACTCTGACATTCATATTAAACACAACCATCCTTCCTGGACAGGGATTTTTCTGAAAGCAGTGGGAACTTTGTCAATCTGTTTGGATGGGGCATGATGGACTTGTCAGAAAAATTAAAAAGAGAAAATGTAGACTGCTTCTAACCATGGGGGGAGGAATGCAATTGTCTAGTTTATTTAGGATGTTTTTATCTTTTTTAGGGCACTCACAGGCTTTGGGACAATGATCTCAATTGGCCTCTAATTAAAGTTGCTTTCTTAGTGTCTGGCATGAAATCCCCCTGAGAGGCAGATGTTTGCAAAGCACACTTGGGGCACTGGCATATGGTTCCTTTGTACGGCTGGCGTTTCAGCAAAGTGCCTCTTCAATGTTGTACATAATTAGATATTTTATTTTATTTTTTTGTCCTGGAGAAGTTACTGGTGGCTGGGGACCTCCAGGATGCGAGTAGGAGGCTTTCTGGAACATGAGTGGGAAACCCTGAGCATGTCACTGCTATGTGACAGGTGCTGGCAGATGCCCTTTTGCAATTTTTTTGAAAAAGTCTGTTGACTAAACCAATGCCAGTTAAAGGATATTATTTGAACCTACAGATTGTAATAGAGGATGGGACCTGGGGTACCCAGCCTCTACAGCTTCAGCCTGCATCCTTCATGCAGGAATCCATCAGCAGTTCTAAACTTTTTATGGGATTATAACATTTTGAGGAATGTTTCCATAAGAAACCCAATTGTAATTGAGAGGGGAGTGAAATGAAAAGAAAATATTCATGCACATTAGGCCTGGATAGAGACCATGGCCGTGTTTAAAATGTGACTTCAGATTACAAATGGCCCTTAGCTGTTTATTAACACCATAAAAGACTGTTGCATCTGGGTGGTCACTGATGTGTAGAATAATCTGTAGATGGCAGGAAACTTAACCACTAAAAGCTAAAGGTGCTGAATATACTTATTTCCCTCTAGTGCAGCACATCTATCCCTTGTACACTTAAGAAATAAAACACAGGATTTTGTGTCAGATGATCTAATTTTTCCAGTTCTCCTAACGTTCCCATTCCTTCCCAGAAAGTCCTTTCTGTGATCACCAGAGCAAGTCTTTCCTACTGTTGATGCCTCATTTTTGCCTGTCTATAAAAGTGCAGTGCAACAGTTCCCTGCCTTAGATAACTTGGAGAGGTTTTTTCAGACAAAATTAATTCATGTTTGAAAGGTGCTTTTGAGGTCTGTGAACCTGACTGTGCTTTACTAATGTGGGCAGTCATTATTTCCGTTCTGTAGAGAGGAAAACCAGGATCTGGCACAGTTAAAATAGCTTGTTCAGGATCATAAAGCAATTTAGGAGCAGACCCACAAATAGAGCCAAGTCTTTTGACTAGCAGTCAGATGTGCTATCCACAGGGCTACCTATAATGTCTAATTATTTTTCTAAGTGTAAGAACTGAAAGATCTCAGCCTGATTCCAAAGTCCTGATGAAAATGAAAAGGAAATGTGCAAAAGATTGACTCACAGCCATTGCATTCTCTTGGCATCTCTATTAGTGTATGTTTAAAATGAAGTGAGTAAAATCCCCCATGGATGAAGTTGAAGCAGAGCCTCCACTGCAGATTATGCATAAATTCAGTATCCTTGTGATGCTGTGAATGGTTTTATGCCACATGAAAAGGCAAAGCCTGGCTGTTGGCTTAGGTGGGATGCACAGGGTGGGATGTTTTGGGCTTTAGATGCTGAACACAGCTTATTAGAGGCCACACGTGCACACAGGCTAATGAATTTGCAAGCTTGCTGCAAGCCGCTCTATCTTTCTTGAGGCCTTGCCTATTCTTTGGCTTGATTTCAAGCTGAGGCTACTGTTTAAATGTGTGGACATTCAAAGGCTGTGCTGGGAGGCTCAATGCTGCCAAGTACCTCGTGGAAGGAATAACAATCTCAGCAATTAGCAAGGTCCCCCAAACCCCAGCCCTGCGTCCCTCGGTGTTACAGGCACAGGAGGGAAGGGGGCTGTGCTTCCAGGGGCTGTTCCTGTGCAGGGTTTGAGCAGTGAGAAATCAGAGGGACCAACCTGTTGGTGTAGAGGGGGAGAAAAGCAGCAGAACCTCAGAACCTCTGACCTGCACTGGCAAAACTTGGAAGGGGAAGTAGTCTTTAGTACTGCCACTCAGTAGCTGTGACCAGAAGGATATTTCAGCAAGCAGGAGTGGTGTATAATTAATAGAAAGAAGGACAGTATAAAGAAACTCTTCTTCGGCAGAGAAAATAATATTAGTCTTGGACTGAGCCTAGCTATTACATTTAAACCCAACATTCATCTTTTAATTTTAGAATAAATGCAGCAATGTAATGCATGTGACTTTTGTCTCAGCTGGGATAAAGAGTGTGGTGCGTGGTGCAGCGGGATTAATCTTTTGTGCAGACTATTTGGTGTCCAAGGTTCTTGCAACTTTTGAAGCTATGGCATGGATCTGTGTGTCAATCTGCACATGGATCTGGTGGCTGGAGAAAGTGAACAGAGGAGCATGGAGAGGCACAGCCACCATCCTTGCTCCAGGGCTGTGGTGCTAATCCAACCTGCCTTTCAACCTGTCCCTGCCACACTCCAATCTTCAGTCCCAAATGCATCCTGTGAGACCAGGTATTACCTTTTATTGGTTATTACAGAGAAGTATATAGTTCTGAGTTAGCCTTCAGTAATAGTTGGTAATAATATTTACAGCTTAATTTTGTGGGTTTTTTTCTCTCTGGTGCTGTCTTTAGATTCAGTTCAATTGAATCCTTCCTTCCTCTGTGAAATCAAAGCCTGCTTATCTGCTGCCTGCAGTGGGGAAGGACGTCAGGAGAACCTTGCAGACTCCTGGTGAGCTCAGGGCACCAAAATGCTCTTTCTTTGCATCAGGGATCAGGCTGTTGTCCGCAGAGGAGCGATCAGCAGATGCAGAGTGTCCAGCCTCATTTATCTCTGCCAGATGGTGCTAAAATACTAGTCCTGAGCACATGTTGCTTCTATTCAACCAAATGCTTGTGCCATGCTGTGGCCTCTCTGCCTTTGAACCAATGAGCCTCAGCCAGCAAAATCCCAGTGGCAAAGGCCCCAGCAGGCCTTGGCTAAGCCCCTCTGTGTGGCTTGTGGAAAAGCAGAAAAATCAAACTGGGAAGGCTCACAGCCCTACAAAGTAGACAATAGCCTGCAGGAAGGGGAGGAAGGGGTTAAAGAGGATTTAGCACACACAAAAAGTAAATATTTGAGGCATATATGCAGAAGGAAAGAATAATGGAGAGAGAAGGGCAGGAGGAGGAAACCAGAAGTGTAAAGAGAAGAAAAAGGAGGATTATATTCTGTTGGAAAACAAAGGGATGTTTGTATGAGAAAAGCATTGGGGAAATGAAGGTTCAGCTCTGCACAAACTTTCTGTCTGACACTAGACAAGTCAATCTCTCTGTGTCTCAGTTTGCAAAGGCTACAATGGGAATACTAAGGTTTCCTTTGTTCTGCTTCTCTCTGCTGACATCAGACATCCCTTCTGTTTGTGTGTTGTAGAAAGCCAAGACACTACAGTACTGCAAAGACAAATTCCACTGAGACCTTGGGGGTGGGGGGAATAAAAAGGTAGGAAGGCAATAGGCTATGACAAACCTGAGAGATAAATGCCCCAAAAATGGAGGTGGGAGAGTGGAGGTGTAGAAGCACAAGAGAGGCCTTTACTAGGGGAAGACGAAATATGGACCAGATTAATCTTACTGTTGCATCCTGGACTCCAGTGGAGTTCATTGAGGGATGGGTTTAGCCCAAGGAGTTCAGTTTTGTTTGGTTAAAGAAACTTTATGCCAAAGTTTTTAAATAGTCAAATCTGTTCTGAGAACCATGAGAATGTGGGCTGCCTTTCCTGAAACATTGCATGGGACTTGGGATGAACAACTCTTACTGAAGGCATCAGGAGCCAAGTGATTAAGCCCCATGCAGTGCTCTGACAGGAGGCCTTCTTATTGCCTACGCATACTTTTTTTAAGTATAGAAAGTATTTCCATATTTCCAGCAGCTGATCTTTATTTGAAGCCAAGAGCTGCATTTTTCAGATTAGAACCAAAGCTTTTCTAGGAAAAACCACTCTGGAGCAGGCCATTGCTCCATGTAGCTCAAGACAGTGTCTCCAGCAGAGACTCTGCACTCTGCTTCAAGAAAGAAATGCTAAAGCTCACAGGGCTCTCTCTGGGGATAATTTATTTTTCACTCCAAGAGTTAGAGCTTGGCTTTCACTTCAAAGTCTGTAAGCTTACATTCTTTCCAAAACTCTTGCTTATTTTATTAATCTTTACAGTTCCCTGGAGATGTTTGTTGTGTGCTGATCTCCAACCTGTTCAGGAAGCCCCTTGAGCTGCTGACCTCCATGTCCTTCAGCAGCGAACTCTCCATGCTAATTGGGGCATTTGTGCAGGGGAAAAAGAAATGTTCTCAATTTCAGGGTTGTTGCTTTTACCATGGAGGCATATCTTAAGCTTCTCTGCTCATCCATCTGGCTTCTCATTACAGCATCTCATCTAAAACTGTGAGCTGCTTCTGCCACCCAGGGAATCCCTGCTAGGAGATGTTCTGTGCACGTGCGATGCTGCTCTGCCCTGAAATGTGAATCAGCCATGCTGAGGATCCTCTCTTAATTCTTCAGTGCTTCCAAGTTTACAAGAACACATGATACTCTCAGCTGCTCAGGCTGGCATGGTGTGCTTTCTTCTTGGGTCACTGCAGTAATAAAAGTCTGTGGCCAGTCATAGTGTCCCTGCTCCATGGATAGGACACTAAGCCAGGATGTGATGAAGGTGTGAGGGGCTGCAGGGTGACTGGGTTACAGTACCATGCTCTCTGCACCTCTCTTCTGGTAAAGAGGTGATTGCAGTGCTCGAGTGTCTTGGCAGACCATGCAGGCTGAAAGCAAGAGGAGCTCTGTTGTGTAGTCCCATGTCCATGAGGACAGTGAACCAGCAAACCAATGCATGGACAACAGCAGGATGGCTCAGCTTGTCCTTCCTTCATCCCTCTGTCCTCTGTCCATCTGCTGCAGAAGGGCTGTCTGAGAGGAGCAGCAGAGAGGTGTAGCACAGGCTACAAAGGACAGGGCTCTGCGGCAAAATGAGATGGTGCTCTGCAGACATGGCCTTGGATCCAGCATGCAAACAAACAAAACAAATGTATTAGAAACAGCTGGGGAAGAGGATGAAAATGAGCATCATTAGGGATATGCTTATAATAACTTACGAACTGGGGAATGCATCATTGCTATGCTGGCCCCTCTTGGAGACAGATTGGCTGTTGCTTTTGGAGTCTTTATTAGAGCCATTGGTTTTCCCATTTATGCATACCTTGCCCCAGCTCTTGCTGGAATCCTGACAGCATGCTCTGAGATGTAGCGTCCAATGCAAGGATTTTGTCAGGAACTGGAGCAACCTCTGGAAGCACTGGCCATGGCTGCATCTGTGGGTCGTGAGCTGCCACTTGGTTAAGTACCGTGCATTGCTTTAGGCACTGATCTGCCTTCCGGGGTTTCCTTCTTCATCCCAAGGGAAGTTTTGCAGCTCTTGGGATGTTTTGTTTATTCCCTGATTGTAGGACAAGCTCACAGTTTTTCAGTAATTTACTCTGGAGTGTGTCTGACCTGTACTAGGTGATACTGAGAAAGGGGAAAGTACCTACTTCAGCACTGTCTCCCTTCAAATCTTTCCTTGTCTCTCCTGTGCACGGTCAGGACATCAGGGCTGTTCCCAGAGAGCCCTTGACTGCAGCCTGCCCTGCTACAGCTCAGGAGGTGACCATCTTTTAAAGTCATGGTCTTCATGCATATTTCCTCTGTGAAATGCAGTCCTTCCTTGCAGGAGAGTGTCTGAAACTGGCCTTCAGCCCTTAGTATAGTGGGTTCTTGCTAAGAAGTCCTTATGGTGTGCTTTACATACACCCACTGGCTTTTTTAGCAGTGTTTACAAAGATTTCAGTTGTATACTGTCTGCTGCTACAGTTGGGTGCCTAAGAATTGACTTTGCCATTTTCCTGACAAATTTAACAAATACTGGGCAAAACTCAACTTGCATAGACACTGCAGATCTTGCAGCTGGATAAATTTAGCCCAGTACTCCAAGTGTCTTCAAACCCTTGTGATGTGTCTCAAACATTGCCTGTTCCCGTTTGCTTCATGGTTGGATGAGATGCTTATATACAAAGCTTCTTAAATTCCACAATGCCTGCAGCTGAGCATTTCCTACCTTTGATGTGAGAACTAGCCACAGCCTGGGATTTGAGAGGTTATTCTTGTTAAGAGGATGAGTTAATAACAAAATCTCGTATATTTAACACAGAGTGCACAAAGTTCTGCTTACTTGAACACAGAGTTCAGCAATCAGGACTCCTTTCCCTAGTCCCAAAATACTTTACTGACAAAATGCACTCCTTAGGCATCCCCTGGAACTGTGCTGCAATGCCTGTTCAAATTGCAGTTACATTGATCTTGGCCCTGCATTGAATTACCTTACTCCTTTGAGTGCTAGTTTTCACTACCTTGAAGCTTAGCTGGTGAGCTTACACATCTCCTGGAGCTGAGTGTCACAGAGGCGACAAGTGGGGACACAGAGGCCTCCCTGGGGCCTTTGGTCACCAGGGAGGGACATATTTACATGTACAAGACAGCCTTGTTGCACAATCTGACTGGGTCTGGCAAAAAAACAGTAACTCAACCATAATAATACAAACACTTGTAGATCAGCTGCAGGTGAAAATGGATGTTCCAGTCTTCATCCTGTCTATTCCAAATATCTGCCTGGATTGAACCACTTTGCCTTTGCAAGCTGCATGTTGGGAGCAATAGATGCCAATGTAAAGGGTGTGCTTTTATCCTTGCTTTCAGGCCCAAAGGGTCAGGTGCCATCTGCTATGTTCAGCAAGGAGGGTGTGATGGCTGCAGCAATGTTGCCCTGTTTCTAGAAAGCTGCTTAGTGAAAAGACTTTCTTACCCTGCCACCATCTCAGAAGAATGGTGGTTACTGCCTGCCTGTGAAAGGCAGAAAGTGAAAATACAGGGTTTCAATTGTGTTATATTCTATGGTGAGCTGGAAGAGATCTAAGGCCAAGTGGAAGATCACCTGTCATGATGGCTATTACTCACTACTCAGTGATGGATGAGTTATTTTTCAGGGGAACTGCAAAGGTGTCCTTCAAACCCACCTTTTGTGGGAATAACAGTATCTGGCTTGCTCTGGGGTGATCCCTTACTGCTGTTTTTTTATACAGCAGAGATGCTGCTGGAGCCTGAAACTGTGGGCAGTTCTGGAGTAAAAGTCTGTGATTTCTCAGGTGAATAGGATACATGAAGTAATTTGGCACTTCGGGGAAGGCAAATGGCCAGTGCAGATATGCTTAACATGTAATCAAACAGCATGAATTACTTGAGAGTATGCTGGGCCTTCAAAGCACTCCTTTACCCCCAGGGAAGGCTTTGGCTGGCTCGTAAGGAGCAGGTTCTCCCTCTGAGTGTGGTCCCATCTTGAGCCATTGCATCCCAGCTGCATTGCACACAGCAGAAGGGGGCAAAGGGGAAAAGCTCTTTCTAAGCCAGCCCCTGTCTCAAAATTGTCTCAGCAAATATGTCTCAAAAGCTGATGCTTAATGGATGTGTATATGCTGTAATGTTCCCTGCAATTTTGCCTGGGCTATGTTCAGAACAGTGAAGGGAGAAGGCTCCAGGCTCACTCTGCAAGATGGGCATCTCCCAGGCTTCATAGTATGGTCTGTGAAAAAGGCAGAAGGGATTAATCTGGTTACTTGGTAGGAAATCTGTTAACCTTTCAGAACTTCGGAAGAATAGAGCAATGAGGTGATTATCTGTAATTTTCTTTTTACAAACATATCTCTATTTATGTTAATGTTGTTTGTTTATCAGCCATTTGGGTCTCTTTGTTGGTGCTTTTATGTAATTTATAGCCTTTCTCCAGTCTGATTTTGAGAAACATGGCATGTCCATGAAGCTGGGAGCAAGAACATGCTCTCCTCTAATGTGACTTTCCTGTTTTTCTGTTTTGCAGGTTCTTTTCGAAATGATGGTTTAAAAGCTGCTGATGTCCTTCCTATACTGAAGGAGAAAGTGGCCTTTGTGTCAGGTGAGCACATCTTTCCTTGATCACTCCAGCCCATCATGAGCACTGTCAGCCACATCCTTAAGATGCTGCAGAGTCTCAAGGGGTTGATTTCATGTTTGAACTTGGTAGTACCCAAATTAGCTCTTCTGCTAAGAAAAGGGCTGTATGTGGACCAGGACTATCCAGTAATACTCAGAACATTGAAAGCTGGTCCACATTAATTTTCTTCATATCCTGAGACACAGGTAAATGAGCAGCACAGGCAGGATGAAAGGCAGCTGCTTAGCTCCAGCCCAGATGTGGGCTGTCTCAGCATGCAGGACACTTCAGGGATCCTGGTTTTGGTTCAAGGTCAGTGAATGGCATTCAATTCCTGTACGTAGGAAGCACTCAAGCCTATAAATTACTGGTGTTCCATTTACAGTCCCAATCAGCTTGCAGTTAAAAGTACCATTGATGCTGCATTTACATAATAACTGAGATGCTCAAACTTCTCCTGCCATTCTGTACAAAGATTTACAGCCTTCATTCAGGAGACAAATCTCAAGGATCTGGGGGTGGATGAGGACTAGACAATATGGAAGAGGCTTTGAGAATAGCTTGGATGATATTGCTTCTGGTGTGAATTACAACTTGTCAGTGAGAGGGAGAAGAGAAAGTCTAAAGCAATCATAATCTTGCATGAAATCACTCAAATTGGCAACATAAACCCAGGGTATTTCCAGTGGCAGCATTTCTGATGATTACAAACCATTCAGGCTGCTTGCAATGAGAAAACCTCCATCAAGAATATCCAGCTCATCTTGTTTGCAGTCTTTGCTTTTTTATTTCCTTTGTCTCTGCAGTAATGCTGACTGCAGAAGGGAGGAGGTTGCAGGAAGCCTGTTAGGTGCCCAGAGTTTTCCTCCCTGGCTAGTTCCATGGGAATTGAGTACTCAGTCCCATAGGGATGGGGTTTATCACCATGCTGAGACAGGCAAGAAAAGCCTGATAGCTGGTGTGAGATGTCCTCCCATATTTTAACATTAAATGGCCCAAGGATCATAAGTCCAGCTGTGACTTGGGGAAATAATTTGAGGATCTATAAATGCTAACTAAACTTTTTCATCAATGACATGAAAATCAAGGAGTTTGAGGGAGGTTTCTGAAACACCAAGTCTTTTGTGAAAACCCAAGACTATCTCAACAGTACTCTCATGCAGGAACACTTTATCCTGCACTGCAGTCTCATTCTTAATGTCCTGAAATGTTTTACATGGTTGGTTTTCACTGCTCCAAAGAGGGGAGCATAGTCATAAAAAACACAGTGTACCTGCACACTTGTTTGAGACACAAAAGCTGAACCGTGTGCTCTGGGGAAGTGAAGGGGAGGAATTTATGCAGGCACTGTACTGCAATTTAGTTCTTGGCTCCTGCTGTTGCTTTGCATGGAAATGATTGCAGGATCATTTGGTAATTCATGGAATATTTATTAATGACAACCTGTCTGGATTGTTTATGTAGCCCCTTCCACTGATGGTGCCTGTGTTCAGCTCTGAGCCAGAGGGTCTCACATCAAATCATCAGCTCGTTAGACACTGTCCTGTGCCAAGCCTGCCTCGCGGAGGGAGGTGTTAAATAAGCAGTGCCAACACAATCCCCCAGGCTTTCACACCATGATCCACTGCAGGCAGGGTACAGCTTGCTCCATATAGACTCCCCAGCCTCCAGACTTGGATCTGCTCAAAATTTGCCATTCCTGACACAGCTAGAGGTCCTAGGATTTACACCTCCTTTTCTTGGTCTTCAAATGCAATGACTACGGGCAGCAGTTCCCTTTGCAGGCAGAACACTTTGAGCTGCTGGTGTTCACTGCAATACTCCAGCATTCCCTTCCAGCTCAGAGTGTAAGTACTGCCCAATGTTCTCCTGGACTCTTGTAATAAAGCAGATTAAGAAAATTATTTTAGCATTTCAGCTGATAGCTAGGTGATTTTTAATTAAAATGGAATAATTTCCTAGAGTGTGCTTTGAGCAAAGAAGAGAAAATGTTTGACAGAAAAGAAAATCAAATACCTAGATTTTCCAAGATCAACCAAAAAAAAAAGTTCTATAGTTAGCACAGACTCTGAAAGCACATTGTGCTTTAATCAGGCTTCCTTGAGGAACAGGAGCGTTTTATTGAATCTTCTTCAGAGTTTAATACTGCAGTTAATTTTAACGATAACAGTACAGTAAAGTTGTCAAGGGGGTTCTCCTTACACCAGCAGAATTTATCAGCATGCACAAAACTCTCAGCAGAACATGTTAGTTACAGATATTGCTTTTCTCATCAGCTGTGGTTCACCAGCTTGTTTTTCTGTGATTCAACAGGAAAATTGCAGAGAACACACAAGACCCTTCGGGCAGGGGCTACACTTTGCTTTGTGTTCTAGTGTGGTGGGTGCTTTGCACCTGGACCCTGAAAAGCAAAAGGGCAGAACAGGCAGGCAAGGCAGAGAGCTCCAGAGCAGGCACAACAGGACCTGCCTGCACATGTCATCTCAGAGGAGCACTCAGGCTTTCACAAGGGCACTTAATTTCAGAGTTGACATACAGCTCTCACTCTCTGGGCATGGATTGATCCAGCCTAAGTGCTGTCTGGAGCTCTGTGCCTGGCACTTCTCCTCAGCTGACTGAGCCGGCAGCAAGAGCAGGCTTGGGGCTCTGCATCTGCATCTCTGCACCACAGGAAAGTTGAGGGGTGGTGGAGAATATAATTATTTTTTCCTGGAACTGGTTCTTGATTTCTTCCAGTGATCTCATCTATGAGCTAGACTGAACCTGAACAAAGGTCACATGTGTTTCTGAAGAGTACCTGAAAATCCCATTCCATAGCTCCTATGCAGGGTGATGGACTTAGTAGTGGGTGAGGCACATCCCAGCCATCGCTGATTGCTTCCATTGCTGACCTCCTGGAAGAAGATTAAGCACAGGGCTGGCAGGGGGGAAGCTTTGACCACCTGCTTGTTGTCTAAACTCTAATAAAATCTTGGCTTTGCCTGGGTGGTTCAGTGTGTTGCTTCCAGCAATGGAATGGCTTTGGGAGTGAGTTACAAGCCAGAGACTGATTTTTGCATTTTGAGATGGAGATGAACACTGAGAAGAAATAAAACAGGTTGTAGATTATTTTAGGTGCTTTTTTCAGTGAGAGGTGGTGAAATATTTTGGAAACTGGGCTTACAGTCTTTCTTGGGAAACAGACGCTGTTTTAGAAGAGTGGTGTAAATTGGGGTGTTGTTCAGCTGCTTGATTATATTTCTGGTAGATTTTTCTATTGATCAGGGCAGTACAGAACAAAGTGTATGAACTTTCAGGAAAGGGAAGGGAATTTGTTACCATGTTCCCTTCCCATGCATGGAACTTTTCATGCACTTAGGCTATAAAAAGCTTGTTAGTTGACTAATGTCATGGGTCTTGTTGAAAGCATTTCCCTACATCCCACCCAGAAGAGTTTTTCAGGATCCTTCCCAGTATTTCCGCTCCCTGGAGGGCTCGGAAGAGCGGTGGCGCGTGGGCTTCTGCTGTCATCCAGGTACTGTCTGCTCATCTGCCAAGGCAGGAGTACAAAAGAGGAGGCTGGCCAGGTTTCTGAGAGCGTGGTTGAGCACAGAGGAATCAGCAGTAGAATGCTGTAATAAGCTGGTGAGCTGCTGCAGCTGTGACAAGCAGAGCTCACAGCATGTGTCTGCAAAGCAGGAGGCATTTCTGTGCTCTTTGGGCACCAAAAGGGCACAGGGCAGAGAGAACTGGATGGCAGTAACAGCTCAGCCATCTCCATCCTTTGGTAGCCCACTGTCCCCAGCCCCACATCTCGGGAGCAGCCTCATGATCTAGGTCACAGCAACATCTGTACCTGAGAACTTAAAAGAAAAGAAGGAAAAGCAGAGATGTCCTGAAAGGTCTTTCAGAGAAGGAATTTCAGTGTAAACAGATCTAAAGAAAGGACAGCTTTACGATCAGGTTTCACCAAATTTAGGCTAGCAGGATGAATGAAAGAGGAAAGCTCAGAAAAGAAGACACTGACCTTCCCAAAAACTTGTCCAAGGTCCTTAGTGCCAGAGATACCACATGTGGAGGTGAATGTCTTTTTCTTTTTCTGTAGGAGACACACTTCACTCTTCAGAGAAAGGGTTGAAATGAGACCCCCAGTGTCTCTGGGCACTGAAAGAGTTCACATCCTGGTTTCAGGAGGTCACAGATGCTGATTTGTGGACACTGGAATTGGTACTGGGTTGAGAATAAAATTAACTAAAATATCTAATTCTTGAGTGGTGTAAACATTTTGTATTTACACAAAAAGTTTTGATTTAAATTAAAAGTTTCCATTCTCCTTTCCCTCTGGAATGGAAATTTCAAATGAAATATCAAAAATTCTTCTATATTTTGTTACAGAAAAGTATCTTCCTTTTTGTACCATTCCCTGGTGTAGTTTGGAGATCTCAAAAAAGGGAAATCGCTATTTGAAAAACATAGCATTGCTTAACTATTTCTCCATGTTTGTCTGCTTGTCTCAAATGAGGAAGAGAAAGAGTGTGTTATCAAGGTGAATCTGGCCTCTCTTTGTTTCTCCTTATTCTGCACAGCTTCTAGCACTGTGCCCTGTGGTGTGAGTTTAGGTGTGTGCCTGTACCACCATCAGCAGTGACTGGCATTGCCACATGCTGTGGCTTATTGGCCAGTATACATTTAAAATTAAAGAAGTACCCCAAAATACTTGCTTAATGCAGAGATAATGAATCACAAGACACAACAGGTTGTCTCTTCAAATCCATGCAGTGGCTTTGGGTGATTTACTCACTAGGAAAAGGGATCATTCAGTGGCTGCTCTGAGCATCCCATCTCCAGCCTCTGACTTGCTTTGCCAGGAGATCTTCTGGTGAGAACAATTGGCCTTGTTTTTGGAGTCATTAAGCCTAACTGTAATGTTGTAAGAATTTGATTTGGGGAATTGACTGTGAGACATGGATGCTGCAAAGAGCAGCACTCTGGAGGATTAGGCCTAGGTGATTGCACTGCAGCTGCGTTAATTGGCTTGTTGTGGGAGCTTAAATTTCCATCATTTGCACTAGAATCACTCAAATGGAACCAATTGAACAGGAGGGTAGTCACACAGCTAATCTTATGTATGACCCTTGCAATAAATTAATCTATCTTGAAGTTCCAGGAGTTTAGTACAGAAGTTACTCACAGTAAGTCCAGTAGCAAGCAGATCTCACAGAGCTCAGCTATGACAGAGAAAGGAATGTTATTTTAAGACTCTGGATACCAATTCCTTGATACTTTCCTTTCCTAGGAAGTCTGTCAATTAGATTTAGAAATCCACAGTGTATTGTTTATCACTCTATTGAATGCCTGACATCAGCTGATCTCCGCCTGTCTTCTGGTTCCTTTCATTATAATTCATTTTTTCACCATATTTTGGACTGAAATACCTGATGAGGATTATTTCAGCTCCTCTGGAAAGTCACTTATGGTCTCAGCAGAGTCTACTGCATCAAGATTGATCAGCTTATGATCTGCAGGGTCAGATGAAGTGGCACATTCACTTGAACTGCAGTAGACATCTGAACAGGGGCCAGAGACACTGTGTGCTGCTCCTGTTTCCGTTGCTGGTGTGCTGCAGGATGTTAGACAAGGTTCCTGGGAACCTTTATATGTGTGGACATTTGCCTATGTCTCTGGTTAATCCTTATGAGTTCATGCTTATGAAGAGAAGGCAAAAGGAAGCAGAGGGTTTGAAACCCTTTAAATGTGGATTTCTGCAAGCAGGTAAAGATAGTGGTGGAAGGGCTGATAGAACTGGAGAGATACAGCTTGAAAACAGAGCTTGATAAAATCATTATCTGCTGCATACAAGAAGTCTGCATTAACGGAAACTGATAATTTCCTGTCCTCAATAGGACTGCACATAGCTGGATTTTCAGTTTATTGTGTATTAACAGGGATGGATGTGCCTCAGGATTTGAGATTGGTAAAGCCTGTACAGAGTTCACATAACTAACACTTTGGGATGGCAAATTTCTTGGCTTACCTGTGGGCAGCTGGGGCCACTGTAGGCAGAAACATTTGGGCCCACCACTAAGAGGTGTTCAGGCAGCTGCCAGAACAGGGATCTTGTCACTTTCTTCTTGGTTGCAGGCTTGACTGGAAGGCAAAGGGGCAGAAGGCCACTGACTGTGCTGCCTGCCTGCATGCAGGTTTTCTGAGGATTCTTTAAGATTTTCTTTTAATGTGGTATGCATCACAATGCCCTGTGCCATCACTGCAATGCCCCCTGGATGATTTGTGGAGGAAAAGTTATGTGAACTTACTTTTGGGAATAAACCATGAATTTAGCCATGGGTTCTTATAGGGTAGAAGAAATGGAGATGCCAAGGAAGCCACTGACAGAAAAGGCCATCAACAAAAGGATTTTGTAGGAGAAATGCAAGGCATACATGGCTAAATATTTGTTCTCAGTGTACTCTGTGCCCTGAAGAACATGTGTTTTTCTAACTCCTTTTTTCCAGAGCACTAATAACCAGGCCATCTGTTTGCCTCTCTAAATCAGAGCAAAGCTCATGAAAACCCAACTTGAAAAACAGTAAGAAATTATCAGCTGTTTGTTTTAGCATTTAATAACTGTAATTAGCAAACCTAATGACATGTTTGATTATTTCATCACAGTTCTGTGAATCCAGGGGGAGGCAGGAGATGGGACTTATTGATTAGAGCAATTGAGACTCCTGGCTTCCTTCTAGTTTTTATTGTCTGTTAAAACAATGTGCTGAGTAGCTCTCTGAAGATTCTGCATGTACAATTCGTGTGGAGATCATGGCTGACTTGGGGCAAGATTTGTCTCCCTGAGTGGATTACTAACAAGCAGAGACAGAGTCTCAGGCAATGTGAAGCTCCAATACAGTGGATCAAGTCAGAAAATCTCATTTCTCCTCCTGTTCTTCAGGTGACTCACTGTGGCATCTGGGCTGAACTTCTTCCCCTCTCAGAACTTTACAATCCCCTTCAGTAGAAATATGATAATAAAAAAGGAACGATATAGACAGACTCCCTGCACAGCGAATACCAGAAGGTTTTCTTCTCTTTTATTGAGTACTGCTACTTATGTAGGCATGTTTGATGGTGGCAATACCCTCTTCAGTCTGCCTAGAAAAGCTGAGATTTTGGGCTACAAAATATAACAAAAATGCTGCATATTGTCAGTGTTTAAGAGAGTAAACGAGAGAGTTACTGAACTCTGCAAGTCTGATGGTTAATTAGACATACAGCGGTTTGTTCTAGAAGAAATCTGATGTTTCTTTACACAGGCTCATAGTAAAACTTTAAATTATGTAGGCATTCATAAAAATTAGGGATTTCTCAGTAACTGGGATTGCATGGAGTTGAAGGAAGCAATTGAAGGATTCTAATATGTGTGATGTACTTGTAATAATTTCACTCTATTGCTCAAAGCCTAGAGCTGCACTTTTATCACAAATGAGAAACATTTGTTTCCAAACTTAACATATCTTGATATTTTATCCAAGTCTCCTTGTTATTGTGTGCTGGAAGATTAGAAGGAATCAGTCTAGGTGGTTATTTATCCTTCCATCATCCAGAAACATCCAACTGGGTCATCATGTAACCTTCCTTCTCCAATGAGAATTAACCCATTTTCTCTGGTCTGTCCCGGTAACTTCTGACCATGTGCCTGAGCCTTATTTATCCTGCTTCCCTGAGGACAATTTAGATGAACCGTTGAGGGACAGTTTTTATCCTGAAGCAAAAACAGGACAGGAATGTTCTGAATCCTATTTTATTTTCTGCAGCTGAAATCCTTGTGTTGCTGTTACTAAAAGGGTCAAGAATTTTCTGACTTAATGTTTTCAGCCTACCAGAATTTACACAGGTTTCTATTTATTTATTTTGTAGAGCTCACTTTAGTGGAATGGTAGGTGTTAAAGGGGTCCCTGACCAGAAACATGATTTTTAGTTTACGAAGCCAAAGTGAAAGGGCATCATCAGAGTGATTAGTGCTGCTTGGCTGTGGGAAGCTCATGGCCCTTTCCAGGTGTTTCATATCCTGGGAGAGAATTATAAATGTGGGCTTGGATGTCTTCTGATCTCAAATCTTAGTGCTCTTCCACATTGTACAAATATTTAAATAACTGGGAATGAAGGAGAGGGAGCCTTAGTGAGTAGCAGGTAGCACATTCTTCTGAGATGCAGCTCAAGTTAAGGTCTTTGCTTTTGCAAATATCTGGAAGATTTTAAAAGCCTTGGTTACATCTAGATATGATGGGAAATTTTTCAAAACCATGAAAAGCTTCTTGTGTTGAAAAAATATTTCCCTCCAGCTTTAGTTATATTGGTTTACCATTCTATTGGCTGTCTTGCTTTTCTGTTGGACACGTATCATGCATGATATAATGATTTGGCATTGATGTGGTGTGTGAAATAATCTCAACAAAGGGAGAATGTACTAAAAATGAGGAAGCTTTTTTCCATAAAAAGGTCTGAACATTTAGATTAGTTTATTTCCTTGTAAATGGAATCCTTTTTTTACATTATGCCTCCCTTTTCATGCTATGTGGCAGAGGTATGCATCTGCCAAGGTGACACTGAATTCTGATGGACCTTCTTCACCTTCGTGGTGTAAAGCCAAAGACAAATATAAAGCACAGAGATTTGGGTGGAGATTAGGCAGGACAGTTTTTGTACTCCATATGTACTCCTGTCTGCATGAGGGCTCAAAATAAAGATGACATCTGTTGTTTGCCTCTCCATTTGTATCCCTGGACAAATCAGACACAACCTGGTTCCAGTGGAGACTTGCCCTTCAGGTATATTGCATCCACTGAAAACCATGGGTACCAGTGGCATCTGTATTTGTCTAGATGAAGTTTGTTGTAAGAGACTCTGTCTTGTACGGGCAGCAGTGCTGTAGAAGACTCTCTAGAGATCTTAGCAATTAAAAATTATCTGTATTTTAAGAAAACATATATAGTAACAAGAATGTGCCAGTAGCACAGACTGCAGGTGTCCCAAGTTCTTAATGAGAGAGTGCAGTGTGGATCAATGCTGGAGATTTTCATGTCCTTGTGTAGCTTTTTCTTCTTGTTGGCCAAGTAAATTAGCTCAGAAAGCACGTGGGTTTCCTTTCTCAGAAGTGATATTTCTGTTAAAAAGATTATACTTTCCATTGAGAAGTGCAAACTCATGTGCATTTTTACAGCTTGTTTGCAAGGTCCTTGCAGTTCCATACTAGCTAATTGAGCTGTAGTTTAGCTGGAACTTTTTCCTAGATAACAGTGCAAACATGTATCTAACAAGACAAAATTCCTGGAAGAAATCCTGAGATAATATGTGAAGAAGGAACTAAACATTGAATGAGGTACTAGATTTAAGATTCAATCCTTTAAACTTTATTTACAGGAGCAATTAAAATAAGGTACTGCAGAATAGATTGTATTTGCTCCTGTATTTGTGATTGTTCAGGGTAGAGTTATTCCTTTATGGCTAATCCTTTAGACAATTGTTGTGAAAGATAAAAGGCCAGACACTGACAGTTTAAAAGAAGTGGTTTTTAAGACAGGAAAGCTGCAGGAAACACCCCTCCTCCCCCCTCCCCCAACAAATATTCCACTTGCCAACAACACTTTATAAATGGAAAGCTTAGAAGACATGAACTTCTAATCAAAATTTTAGTGCTAATGAAGTACATCGTGCTAGAACATTCTGCTGCATAAACATTACTGAGATACATTGCTTCAGACTGGCAGGACATGGTAAACTATCTTGGAATGAACAGTGCGACACACTGAGCAACAGTGAAAAAAGCTTTCACTTTCTTGGTGTTGGCCAGTTTAAAACTATCCCCACAGTAGGATTTTGTTAGCATCGCCTGCTTGGAGTAGGAGATATATTAAATTTGATGGGATTAGGTGAAAGAAGAAGTGCTAGTAGCAATTTTCCCTGTGTGGGCTTTTTTTTTCTTTTTTTTTTTGGAGCTCCAGCAAATGCAAGCTTGTCTTCCTCAATTAAGCAAGTCTGAAAGCTACAACGGGTGTGCAGACTCTTAAATGTGCTGTAATTTATATTTATCAATTCAGTGCACATAGTTTTTTGATGTATGCTTCCTGCCTGATTTTCTAACAATCCTTTATTTTCCACAGGTGGCCGTGATAAACGAGGTGGTCCTGTCTTGACCTTCCCAGCCCGCAGCAATCATGACAGAATAAGGCAGGAAGACCTTCGTAAGCTTGTGACTTATTTGGCCAGCGTGCCAAGGTAAAGCTAGAAAGAAAACATTTCAAAGCTTAGGGTGGATGGGTGGGTGGGGAACTTGTTCTTGGCAGTTGCTGATTTCCAAGTATTAACATTTAGTACCTAGAGTTCTTGGGGCGGAGGAACAAAAGTGCTCCCTTCCTCCCCCTGTGCGCGCTCCGGTGGCTTTTATGGCACACACAGCAATGCAGGAGCCCCAGAGCAGAGGCAGTGGGAGCAAACCTGGGCTTCAGGCTCCTCACAGCCTCAAGGAGCAGCTCTCATTCTCTCATTCTCCATGTTTCTGTGCAACTGTTTTAAAGGAGTGCAAAGGGAGGAATACATAGAAGTCTGCAGTCAAATATAGCAAGCTGGAGAAAGCCTGCTGTCTGTTGTTGCTTTTTAATACCTTGTGGGAGGTTCGGGAGAGCTGGGGTAGGGGGCTGTAGTTGCTGGGGAGAGTGCCTGTACAAGAAGGCAGATATTCCTGCTCCAGTACTTTCCAGAGATTTCTCCAGGCTGGGGAAGGAACATGGGTGGACTTAGGAGGAAGCTTTCAAAGAAAGGCTTTTCAAATTGTTCTGAATGTAAACCACCACCTTTCCCTGCATTAGTCTCTGTGGCTCTCTTCCAACAAGCAAGTCTCCATCGTTTTCTCAGGGATGCTGAAGGAAAGGTGTGTTGCCAGAACATATTTATTTTTTCAAGCTTTAGGAGATCATTTATAGGGCTCAGTCCCCTGGAAGGTATTTCTGATCCAGCCTGAGAGAGTATGAGGCTATATATGCCCTCATCTAGCTTCCTTTTCCTATTTTTAAGCTTGTCAAATACCCTTGCCCAAAACCCACTGCACCAGCTGTTGAGGCGAATGTTACCCCAGGGCAGGTGAGGGACTGAGAAGGGGTCCTCAGGGTTGCAGGAATATGTCATGACACCCAGGAGCTCCTTCTCTTTTAAAGCCCTAGAACATGAGCTGTTAAACAATGTTCATGTTTTGGCGAAGAATGTGAAGTTAAGACATGAAGGGCAGAGGGGTTGGCTGCATCTGGAATTCAGGAGGTAAGGGTCTTGGAAATGCACTCAGGTCGCTAAACATGCAGTGTGCAGAGGACAAAGGTTGTATATTGTATGGATGGAGGGTTAAGGGCTGTTTGGAGACTTAATCACTTGGCTCCAGAGTGAGTAGCAAATGCAGCAGTGTGTACCACATCTGCCAGTGCTTGTTTCCTGGACATCATCAGTCCTCTGGTGATGCACTTTTTGCTCTGTTGAACTTATGGTAATCAAGGTTTTATTAATTAGCTGAATCTATTTGCTTTTCTCCCTACCCCCTCTTATTTTATCCTCTAGCCAGTTCTATTTTCAACCATATTGTGAGATTACAGACATGCTATGGGGCTGGGGGAGCAGTAGGTCACTCTCTGGGACTGTGTGTCCCAGACCTTGGCAGTTCCACCCCAGCTGCTTCAATAATGAGACTGGTATCCTACATCTTATCATTTTTTGCATGGCTGCAAGTATGAAGAAGATATGACATTGCTTCGGGTTGCAAGCAATTGCAGAGCAAAAATGACCTTCTAATGTGTGAACCTTTTCTATTAATTGCTCTTCCCTCATGGAGGTGGCAGTAATAGAAAGATACATCCCTTCTGTTCTCCACTGTCACACAGCTGAAATGCTGCTTTTGGTTGCCTCACTGTGGATCAGTGCAGCAGTGATTTGTCTCTGATGGTGCAGAACCTGAGGTCAGAAGTACATGCTGAAGGAGACAATACAAGACTTGGCTGCCTGTCTCCCTAAAAACACTAAAAACCCTTCTCCTCCTGGTGGTCACTACAAAGCCTTGTTCTGTTCTGGTGGGTGAAGCCTTTGGAGGATGTCTCTAGTTATACCAGAGAACATCCCTTCCTCTGTGGTACAATCTCCTGTCGTGAAAATGTGCCCAGCAGTGAGGGACTGGCTGTGCAAGGGAATGCTTTCACTGGCTTCTCAAGGGTCCTTGAAGATTGGACTTCTGGAGGTATTAGCTGGAGTGCTGTCTCCTTTTTGTGATATTTGCACATTGAGAGGTGTGGAGCAGAAAGCAGCAAGAGTGATCAGAGGTCTTGAAAAAGTGGCCTGTCAAGGAAGTATTAAAAGGGTAGAGCTTGTTCAGTCTAGAGAGTGAAAAGCATGTGCAAGCATGTTGTGATGCCTCAAAAGGAAATGGTTTGTAGGACAAAGACAAATTTGTTACACCAAAGCAAGTGAAGATTAGGCTGGATATGAGAAAAAGATTTCTAATGAATTTCCATTAGCACTATAAGACATCTAATTTTTTTCTTAAATCCTTCAGTTGCTGTATGGACAAGCCTCTGGCATGATATTAGTTATGGAGAGAGTATGGTGATTAGGAGGTTCTTCCAGTTCCTTCTAGTCCTGTTTTGTTGGGTGCAACAGCTGTGTACTTGCTGCTCTATGAGGGAAATGTGACCACAAACTTCATGGGTTTGGCATGTGGGATTGTGTAACCTGTGTGGTGTAAGGAAACACTGAAAACTCATTTTCCCTAAACATTTTGTTCAGTTTAACAAGGGTGAGCAGCAGAGCTTTCAAACTTATTTATGTTTTGAAAACAAATATATGGAAGAAACAGTTGGAATTCCTATTACTGGCTCTCAGTTCTTGTTTATTCCAAGATGAGTGCTGTAGTTACTAACTACATCAGCCATCCACTAAAATAAACAATTTCATTAGCAGAAACTCTGAACAGCATGTCAGAAGAAACTGCTCTTATGTTGAGTGCTAAAAGAGAAGAGATTTCTGTGCTAGCTGAAAAAGTAGAAATTCTTTAGGAAAAAGAGACTATAATTTATCATATTGACATCGGGATAATAATTCTTTATATTCGGCGCACTGGTTTCTGAGTGAGACAGATTGCTCTCCACGTTGATACTATCTGTCACTTAACCCTTGTTTTATATCTTAATGGAGGGGGCAGAGGTGGCACAGTGCTGGGACCTTGGAGCAGGTATGAGATTGGTGATGAAATGTGATGATAGATTAGGGTAAGTGAAACCAGAGTCTTGCTAGCAGTTTTCAAAGTTTCTGATTCAGCTTTCTGCAGTTCCTTCTTCAAAACCAGAATAATAATGTGGGCTTTCTGAAAGCAGCTATGTGTGCTTGAGTTAGAGGAGAATAGTGAGGGCTTTCATGCAGCTGGGAGCCACAGTCAGGCAGGTGCCTGCAGGCAGTGGGGTTTCCTGTGTGGCTAAGGATTGCTGCCTGGGGGTGAAGATCTAGGAACACAGCTTGTTCCTATCCTGAAATGGTAACCTTTCAGTCCACAGTGCCTGGGGTAATTTAAGGCTCCTGGAAGGTTCAAAAGCCTGATCCTGCAGTTTTGGGGAGGAGGAGGAGGTTGTGAGTGGGTATCTGATACTGAACTAATGTGGTCCTGGTTTGGTGCCCTATGTTGGTTCTTTCAGGCATATCACAAAATCCTTTTCTCTAAACAGTTCCACTGTAATTAGTTACTAAGAAACGAAGACACTATTCACTAGATGTAAAGATAATTCCACAGATGCCAAGATTCTACCACTCTGCCATTTTCTGCTTGGTTTACATTTGCACTAATGCTTTCTGGGTAGGCGAAGCTGTATTTCTCGTGACTCAGGATAGCTTCTATTTACATGCAAATTTAAATGGATGCAATGTTTAGCAATTTGGAGGGTGTGACTGAATCTAGGATAACAGGGTGTTTATGATCAGGAGAACCGAGGGAGAATTTCCTGGCCTAGCTGAAGTTTTTATATTTTAACACCAGTTCAGTGCCATCTATTCCAGTAGACTGAGCTTTGATTTATGTGTGTGTAAATGAAACTAGCACCAGGCCAATCTCCTCTGCGAGCCCTTTGGAATTACGAATTAAGTTACGCGTAGGCTGTGTGAGGATAAAAAGGAGACAGAATATTATTAGCCTGAGTTATCTCTTTGCATGGTGAAGCAATACAATGAAGGAAATGTTCTCTGTCAGCTATAGTGAAGCTTCCGGCTGAACACATCAATCTGTTCTGGAGCCAAGATAAGCAATCTTCTGTGCTCTCTGCAGAGGGGAAACCTGAGATGCCTCAGGGGCCTGTGTTTTTAAAGACATCTACTTTTTATTTGTGCTCTGTTCAAAAAGCTGCTCAAATGTTTCCCTGTTCTGGGGGACATCCAGGGCTTGTAACAGCAGCAAAGTGTTTCCAAGGGCCAGCCCTGTGTGTTTGAACAGTTCCTCAGAGCTGCCCAAGCTGGATGAGAGGTGCTAGGAGCAGTACAAGAACTGAAGTGCCCCTAATAATTAGTTTAATGACTGAGGCCTTGTAAAATTAGAAGAACAATACAGGGGATGGCAAAATGTAGCAATACTCACCCACTCTTGGATTTATTTTAGACTCTTCTCTGGCAACCTGTGGTACTCTGTATATTAGCTCCTCTGGTCGGGAGTAGTGTGAAACTCATTTTGTTGATTGATAGGAGTTAAACCCTAGAGCTCTGATTTCTGTTATGTGATCTTAGCACAGAAGGAGCTTTTGAGGACCTTTTTTTTTTCCTAGAAGCTATTGTAGATCTACAAAAATAACCATCTATTTAAGAAATAACACCAGGGACATCATACTAATTTTAGTAACTAAATATCTGGTGCCATGGATAAGATAATTATTTCACCATACACTTGTTTCAAAATACAGCAGCAAAAAATGCAGTGAAGCTAATGAGCCTGATGGAGATGCAGTATTTTTTTCAGATATAATTTAACAAAGAATTGTAAGGTATTTTGGAGAAAGGGGTTCATTAGAAAGGGGTTCTTCACTGACAAGAGTGCTGGTGAATTTAAGAGTGTTTTCCCACTCTGTAGCCAGTTCAAATCCAGCCTCTACCATATGTGGTATTGGCGTGTTATGTTTTTATCATTCTGTTAGGGATTGGGGGACTTCTGTTGAAATACTGGTGCTTTTACCTAGTCCTGCTGGAAGGCTTCTGAGCTCGCTGCTCTGTATTGCTTCCTGTGTCCCTTCACTGGCTACCTCAGGGCCAAGTTACACATTCACTGCTTGTTGGAAATCAACACTTCAGAAGAGGATCTTTGATTTCCTTCCAGCTGTGTTAATAACCAGTTGAGGCATTTTATTCCTGGGTAAGTGGACAGTGGCTATAATTGATGTTAAAATTCTGCAGCAAGTGTCTACGGCTGCAACCTTGGAAACTCTGATTTACCAGAAGCTGCTAGAAAATGTGGACTTCCTAGAAGTGTAGAGAGAGTGACAGGAGCTGTCAGAGCCCAGGGAGCAGGAATTATGAGAAGAGATTGAAGGTGTTGGGGATGCTTATGTTAGAGAGGGAAAGTAAAGTGATGTGTTAAAATACACTCTGCAAGCCAGAGCTAAAGTAAACAATGCAGTCTCAGTGTACACAGAAAATGGGACAAAAAGAAAGTGATTAAAATCACAGATTGAAGAACTGAAGCAGGTTTCTGTATCCTCCCCATCTTGGCGATCCTGTTAGGAGGTGTGTCAGGGGAGACCCAGATCTTGTCACTCCTGTCTTGCCGCAGAGGCGTGACCACAACAGCCACTTCAGCTTTTGTGATACTGTTTTGTAAAAAAATGTGGGCATTTTAAACAGATACACAATTTCCTATGTTTGTTTTTAAATCAGCCCAAACCTAAGGTAAACGGGAGGGCTTTGGTATCTGTTTCCAAATTACTTCCTGCTTTCATTGCCTGTTGCTGTTTTTCTGTATAGTGTAATGTCCAATCTTGCACAGCTCCGGACCTAAAGCAGATGTCCCCTTTTTCTCTGCCCTCTGTGGGAGCTGAGAGTGCTCTGTGAGTGGTTCCAGCTTGGTTACCTGCTGAGCCCTGTTCTGCTGTCCAGCTCCATAACAGTGCAAGTGTTTTCAGCCTGGGTTTGTAATGAGGAGCACAAAGAGCATGATACATAGCTTTGTGGTTGATGTACTGTGAATTGCACAGCTTGTGTAGTCTTTTCCCTCTAAAGACTAGTAAAAGGCAGGGTAAGCTGGGCTCTGCATCTCACTTCTTCCAGTAATCATCGATATGGGTCTAACAGAAATCTCTCTTTATTGTGAAATAGAAGCAAAGGAGATTAACTTAATGTTAATATTGAAACAAGCTTTTGAGGATTTCATTATCCTGTTTCAGAATGCAAGTTTGGGAATTGAGATGAATAAAATAAAGGTTGATGTTCTTACAAGAGTGAATTCCTTATTTAACATAAATTCCTTAAAGTACTTACAAAGGGATTTGCATAGTATTTTCTAAGTTGTTTATCTTGTATCCAGACATTTGTACTGTTTTGGAAGACCTGAAAATTTCTTACTGTTTTTTCCCCAGCAAGTTCTACAATATTTCTTTATTTTTAAGTATAGCTTGCTCCATTTAATTATATTTTAATTGTATTCCAATAAATAATTGAAGTTACTGATTGCCACATGCAGAGAAACTGGGATTTCAACTTGTCATTGTGTTTTTAAGCATTGTATTCAACACTCAACATCTGCTTAATTTTAGGCTATAAATCTGCAATTGAAAACAGTTAATATGAACGAATCCCGCATTTATTATGTCTGAATTATTTCCAAGGCAATTGTTCTATTTTACAGCGTAGGGGGAGGGAGTTAAGTTTACTCTTACTGCCAGCCATGCAGACTCATGCTGAGATTTCAAAGTCATATTGGGTTCTTTCTGGTTCATCTAACATCTCCAACACAAATTCAATGGGCTCATAAATTGAAGACTTAGGATTGCAGAGAGTAGCCCTACAGGCCAAGTTTAGAAGAGAAGGGAAATGCACAGGTCTGGAGTAGAAGTTGCCTTTCCTGGCACTGGACTGTTTTCCAGCTGACTGGGAGCTCAGTTGTACCTTCAGTAAAGTCAGTGCATAGGGCCTGCGAAGGGCACAAGTCCAGTGAAATAAAAGGTCACTATTTTACTTTGTGCTACTCCCAGGCAGCAAAGTAAGCAACTCTACCAATTTCAGGCCCAATGCCTTTTGGTTTTACAGGTCTGGCCTTTTTTGCTTCAGCCCTGCTCTCCTAGCTGCAGTGTTTCTCCTCCCCACAGGCACTGCATTCAGGCTGCAAGCTCAGAGCAGCCAGAAGCATGGCAGTAGGTGGATTCCTACTCACATGCCCATTTTCCCATGTCCTCTGTACTGAAAATAGCCAAAAGGTGTTGCTGCCCAGCCACAGCTCTGCAGTACCACCACACCTGGCTTCTCTCTTACTCGAAGAGCCAGGGGAGGGCTGTTAAAACCCCCTGAACTCAGTCAGAGCTGCCTGTGGCAGTGCTTCCTGCTTGGCTTCCTGCCATGGCCAGGAGGGCTGACCTGGAGACAGCTGCCTCCTCTTTATGCGTGGTGATTCCATGCAGTGGCATCACCTGAGTCCTCTCAGGGTTTGGTGGGCTTTGCCAAGGGTCTGAGAAAACCTCAGCTGTCTTCTCAGGGGAGCCTCAGGCACTGCTCAGCTCCCCCACAGGGGCTGTGGGAATGCTGATTCTTGCTCACACAAGATGGGTGCCTGTCCTGTGCAGCCACTCCATGTTGCTGTATTTCTTTTAGTAATGGTGTGCACAGTATCTCACTGCATTTCCAACAGAGCATTCCAGCTCTGAATTCTGCTTGGATTTCTCCAAATCTGGATCAAACAGCAAAACAACTGCTATCACCATGCATGCCACCACTTCTGGGATGCAGGAGCTGCCATGGCCTAGTGCCACCCAGAGTCTGGGGCCTGATCCCATCCCCTGAGTTGTCTCACGTAGAGCTGTGCTGCACACTCTGCTTTTTGAGCTCTGTCCAGGCCCTCAGTCTGGGGTTTAGATCAGCATTGTTCCTCCTCCTAAATGGCTTTTGCATGTTGGTTGTACCGGCATCTGCTGCCTGGAAGAAGGAGCTGAGGTGATGGAGAAAAGGCAGAAACTTGTAAACTAGGATCTGTCTTGCACCCATTCACCAGTGAGGGAGCTGGCAGGCACCACAGCCTGCTATAAATTTTATGCAGAGCATCATTTCCTCCATCATCTTCCTCAGTGGCTGTCTGAGAAGTGTTTTGTGAGTCTCTGCAGCACACCTCCCCATGCTGCTGTCCCTGGTCTTGGCCATGCTAGTGCTTGTGTAAAGTTCTTGCAAGTTCCTCATGGGCCTTTTAACCATCAGACCTGTGGCTCCACAATGCTCTGAGAGGTCCAGGCAGCAGTGACTGGGAGAATTCCTTGGAGAAGGCAGGCGTGTGCTAATGTGAGCAGTAATTCAGAAAAGCTAAAATTAGCAGACAGAGAGGTTTTGTGGGAGCGTCTCGCTGGCAGCAGAGCTGGCACAGGCTGTGCACAGTTCCCTCCTGAAGCTGTCAGCAACCATCAGTGGAATATGCAGCAGTTCAGCCAATCCCAAAATTTCTTTTAGGTGATCTCTTTCCTACAGTTTTTGCAGAGACTGTAAAATAGTTTTTGTCTCATTCCACTATGGATGCTTGTGCTTCTCATCAGTAACTCCAGTATGTGCTATATCCTTTTCACTATTAGAAATTATTATGATTTGAAAGTGGCTTATGCCATCTCTTCATGGATGTCATTAGAAGCAGGAAAGCAGCTGCTGTGCTTTGCAGTCTGCTTTGTAATGGACATACATATTGTCCAAGGTATCTCAATGTCAAGGGAAAGCTCTTCTAAAATCCCATGGAGAATGGATGAAACCTTTACTGTGTGCCAATATGAAGCAAGTAATGGGAGACACAGAAGTGGAGTCGTCTCAGCCTAGATGGGCTGATCCTTATCCTCACTGGATGCATGGAGGTGTTAGGAACGGTGCTCCAAAGTCTGGATTCCCCAGTGCACAGCTTGGGTAGGACTGAGGATATGTTTTGAGGAATATACTTTTAGTCATATATCCAAATGAATAATAAAAAGCTGATGCCATCATGCTGTCTGTCAGTCACTGTTAAACCAAATCTGTCAGGGAAAATGCTCAAGAATATTAAATTTCTACAAATCTAATGAGAATAGACAGCTGCATCAAGGAAAGAGACCTAATGATTGTCCACAGAGAGGAGAAGGAAGTCTGAACTCAGCCCTTCTCAGAGACTAGAGGTGTGCAGGTATCCCTAGATCATGTTAGAGTCACATTTGTTATTAACCATTAGAGAATCAATGTACAAACCACTGCCAAGGCTTTGGCAGTTTCCATGCTCATAAAAGCACATGCTAGTTTATGGTATTAGAAAATTTGATCATATAAAAATAGAACAATGACCAATTCATGGTAATGTGGGGGATTGAGCAGGCTGATGTTCCTATAGCATGGAAAGTATGGTTTAGAATTGGCAAAATTTGTCTCAGAGGCTGGGATGCTCAGTTCCTTTCTGTTTTCAAGGGGAATTGGTATCCAGGTTGTGTAGACAGTTGTAAATCTCATCAATGGTTTCTTCTCATTTTCCACAAGGTGTTCCTAACCTAAGTCTGTGGTGTTTTATGCCTTCCTTGTGGATCCTGGCACTGCTTCAGAGTTCCCTGTGGATCTTGCAGCACTGTGTGCAGCAAAGCATAATTGTAACTCTACAGTGTGCCACTCTTGGGCTACTCAGATTAAGAGAAAAAAGAAAGAGAGAAAGAAATACTTTAATGCAAAGTAAAATCATAAATAAGAAAAATAATTCTAGACTCTCTCCTTTCCCCCAGGAAAAGGCAGCACAGTAATTCAGACATGCTTTTGGCTTGGCAAGCACCGTCTGGTCAGCAACATGTGCCACCATGTATTTCTCTGCTGTTAACAGGGGAGGATTGGTTTCCCTGACTGTATACACAGGGCTTTATTTTATGTCTAACTTTAAAGAGAAACTTTGGTCTCTAGAGAATTTTCCAGTGATGTAATATTTTAAAAAGATTCTTTGTGGAACTTCACCAACAAGGCAAAGCACCAAAACAGCTTTCCCTTGACCTGCAACTGTTTTCAAGGAAATCTTCCACCTCTTAAACATGCCCAGCTACTGTGCAAACAAGAAAAAGTAGGAACGTGTTGTAAGCTTTTATTTACAAGGGACATCTTTGCTGAATAGTCCTTTTGGTTAAAATTATTGAATAGAAATTGTAATAGTGCATGGGCTTTGTAGAATAATTGCACCTCTCTCCAAAAATCATGGCAGCAGCTCATCTCCAGCCAGATCAGGCTGCTTTCATATGCCTTTCCTATCCCTTTCCCCTTTGTTTCACGTGAGAGAATACAGGAAGAATTGACAGTCACCAATGCTGTATTGTTAGAAAAGTTTCACTAGAAGGATAAGTTAAGTTTTATAGTTTATTTATTTATTCGAGGGTCTGCCAAGCCAGTTACTTATGCTATGGATGTTCTCATTGAGGACTGAATAAATACTACATTTTGAAGTTTAATTTGAAAGAATTACTAATTAAAAGTTATGTTTGTTTGGTAAACCATATTAAACTGATATTAAACCATATTAGCTGATATTTTACATCTTGAACATAGAAAACCTTAAGTGGTTTTATTATAGACATGCTGCATGAGGCAGAAGTACACATCCCTTTAACAGTGTGCACTGATTAGACCTCTAATTTCTGGGAAGTAGGGTCTTAAATCTGCCTTTCCCAGTCCTGAACTGAGAGCACTCTGTAAGAAATTGGCCATGTACTGTGTCACTGCCTGACCTTAGAAAATGCACTTGGGAAATCTGTCTCATTATGAAATGTACTGTTTCACCATGCAGCTGTTCTAGGGAGTGGAAGAAGAATTAGGGGAACAGTAATCCCAAAGGGGTCTGATTAACTACTGGGTGATCTTGCACATAGGAAGTGTGGCTGAAAAAGCTTGCTTGTTAATAAACTGTTAGTCTAAGAATTATTCAAGTAGGTAATATGATCTTGTTCCTTAAGACCTCTTTTTTTCTTTTATTCTAAAGACAGAATTTTAAAATTAAATTAAACTCTTAAAACTCTGATTAATCACATCCAATTTTGCAGATATGTCCCCTTATTTCTCCATTCATCTCTTTCTACAACATTTGTAATTGAGTTCAGAAACTGCATCTGAAGAAGTAAACATTTCTGGGATCACAGATTAGTTAAGATTTTGCTCCCCACTGGAAACTTGTGGGTAGGAGCTGCAATTCCATTCCAAAATTGAATTAAAAATCAGGTACATAGAAAAGTAGTGAAAAATCTTACCCATAGGAAGAATGTCTGGGAGCTCTGCTTTTTAATGAACTGTTAGACTAGGAATCAAATACACGAGCAGTATGTGCAGGTTTTGTAGGGTTTTATTCTTCTCTCTTCACAAAGCAAACCTCAACTATTATATCATTCCTCACTTACTAGGCTTACTGGAAATCTCAATTTTTCTTTACTTTCCAAAACAGCCAACCTATTGATTTTGCAG
Source organism: Anthoscopus minutus (assembly GCA_013399455.1). Lineage (NCBI taxonomy): Eukaryota > Metazoa > Chordata > Aves > Passeriformes > Paridae > Anthoscopus > Anthoscopus minutus. Next base: position 75,417 of record VWYI01026249.1, on the reverse strand, counting down.
TGTCAGATTGTAAACTGTAGGGGACGTGGAAATAGGGTCAGCTAAAAAGATTTCCTGGGATTTTCATTTGGGAATTAATTCTTTAGGACATTTCACCACAGTAGTTTTAGGGACTATTAAATTGTTATCTGTGTGCATTAGCATCAGCAGCACTTACACAATGACTTGTTAGGCACTACTAATTATATGAAGAAGGCAAAAATTTTTGTTAGGTAAAATCAACTCAATACCTTTGAGAAAAGACCATTTGAGAATCCACTTGGACATTAGATTTAGAAATGTTCATCTTAGCAAATAAGATGCTAGTTTTCCTCATTATATATTTTTTACATTCTCAGAGGCACTTGGAAAATTAAAGCAGGAGTGTTTGAATGTACAGAACTTTGAGCAACATAAATCAAATGAATGTATTGGATACAATACCAATGCAAATCTGTCTTGATCTCCATTGCTGGGCTTTTGAAATTGATGACAAGTCAGTATTTCCAGAAGCTGAAGTCCATTTTGTCTATACTATGCTCACATTGCCCCTTTAGAGGCAACTGACTTATAATTGTTTTTACAATGAAAGTGTATTTTCCCCCTTTTTTTGTAGGGGGATACAAATGCACAAAGAACTTTAACTGTATTTCTGCTGCCTTGAAAAGATGCCAGAAGTCAAATGTGTAATTAGGGATTCTGTTAAAAGTCTAATTCCTGTGAACATTTTTTTGGCACATTGTCATTGCTTTCCTTTTTGTATTTCTTATTCTCTTGGCCAAGAAGTAAGTTCTCTTTCAGAGGAAATTGTCATAGATCTCCTGGGGTGTTCTTTGTCTAAGTCCAGTTTTGTTTTTGAGTGAAATATTCTAAAACATAATATTAGACCCTCTTTTATTTAACACCTGATTACTCAGGGAAAATCTCTTTAAAATCCTTCATAAGATGTTTCATTTTAAGATGATACAACAGGTTATGTTAGCATCCTTATAATGTAGGTTTGTTCTTGCAGTGCTAAAATGGAATGTTTCCAGTGCTGGGACACGTTCTGTTCTACACAATCCCATAGGTTCCAGTACAGTCCCATAGGTTCAGATATTGGTCAAGTTCTAAAAGCTAATGAGAAACTATTTTAGGTAGATAGGGCAGAGAGAAGATCAAAGAAATCGTTATCACTAGATGATGTAACAGGATTTTTTGGGGTGGATTTTAAGGTAGTTGGAAGCAAATTAATATTTTAGGTAAATTTATGAGTCAGTCTCAATTGATTTATCAAACCATTAGCTCTTCCTACCTTTGAAGGGTGCCTCTTGTGAAAATTACAGGATTCCCCTGCTGATTCTTCCAGGCTACAGCTGACTTCAACAGAATATGAATGAACCTGAAATATATATCTGCTCTGCAAACAGAATCAGGCAACAAATGAACCTAAAGACAACAGACTAGAGAGGATTTTTCTAGGCAACCATTACCAAGCTCTCAAGCTTTTCCACAAGTCTTGTACATCTTAAAACAGAATAAAGATATTTATTCATTCTGTAAGTTGCCAGGGGCATAAGAAGAAAATCATCAAGGTGGAAATGAGCATTCACCATGTCTGCCCTTAGTCACAAATTAAAGGGGAATATCAATACCTTTTCAGGCTAACACATTAATTTACTACAATAGATCGGAAACTGATGCAAGAGGTCAACCAAAGCAGTAAAAGGCCTGCCTGGCCTGCAGGCTTCTACTTACCATGTCCTTTTACTAATTCTTGTTTAAGTACTGTGATCCTCCTCCATAAAAGCAGTCAAGTGTGATCATGTGTCCATCCATATCCAGCAAGTGTAAACATGTGCTTCATGCACCATCTTAATTGCTTAATCAAGCTCCTTCTATTGTGAGGCACAGCCATACACACAGGAACCAGATGGAAGATATTTTTATCAGATGTGCCATAGGACTAAAGAAACATGGTCACTGAACACTGCTGTCCTTAAAAACCCCAAGATACAACTGCATCCATGCAACATCCCCACAATGTGATAATTCAGGCAGCAGCTCCTGTTATAAACCCAGACTCAATCTTACCTCCCTTGCCAACAACCTGAGCTTGCTTGAGGGACATAAGCATATATTGACAATCATTTTAGAAGAGTTTATATCCAAGAAGGTTGAAGCAGTTATTTACATTTGGAATCATGGTTGGTTTTCTTTTGGAGTCATTAATTTTGTGAATGATTTTAGCAGTTTGTATAGCATTACCCTCACAAGAGACCAGAGAGATTATATTTGTTTTCAAGTGGTAGGAAAAAGTCTGAGTGTATTAGAGCTGCTTTCTCTGATGTTTTTCAAGCCTGTTATAGCAACAGAGGTTTTCGCTTATTTTCCTTAGTTTTGTGTTATAAAGCACTTTAAATTATGCATTAAGCTAATGCTTCTGTGGGTTCTACATCAAATCTCCAGTAATTGTGCTTTTGCAGTCTTTTCCACTATAGACTTTGAGTGCTAGTTTGATTATGCTATGATCTGCTTTTATTCCACACAATACACAAAAGAGCAAAATCCTTGATTATAATTACAGGCGTGTTTATTTGGCCAGGCACTTGCCCAGTTCTAATTGACAGCCTGAATTGTGCAGCTTGGCCATCAAAACGGCAAGAGCTTTTGTGAATAATTCATGGCTTTGACATACTTCATATCTGCAGGTTTTGTGGCAATATTAGCAGCAGTGAAATAGTTAAGAATTCTGGTGTTTAGGCTGCCAGAACTGGGTTTTCAGTTAGCAGCCCAATAAGATGGAGAATGCAAGTTCATGTTCTAGTCTCATTGTTTCTTCCACTGGCTGCAGACTCAGCAAGACAAGTGTGTGTTAGTTTATATTGTCAAGGCTATCTTTGCAAGCAGATGGGCTAGAAATCTAATTAAAAAACCTAAAAGCTTTGATTCTGGCAAAAAAAATTAGAAAAGTCTGTGGGACAATCCTAAATCCTCTGAATTAAATGGATGTTCTATGTCAATGCCGTTCTATTGTCACACTTATAAATAAAATATGAAGGGATCTATTTTCACATAGACCCATAAATGGGCTCATTTATGAGTTTAGGAAAGCATGTGTATTCAGTACTATTAGATAAGCATATGTATAGAGCAATAAACTATTCCTATATAAAATCAGCACACATAAAATATATCCAGTGTGGATAAATAAGCACATGGTTAGATTATTAACTGACCTCTCTTAAGCTTTTTTAAATTAACTAAGAAGTGACTATTATGCAATGACAATGACAATGACTTTTTGTAATCTTTCTGCAATTATGGATCCTCCCTGTGTCTGAAGATGTGGTAAATACAATAGATTCAATAGAAGAATGCAGTTGCTTCAACAAAGAAAAGTGTGGTATCATGCACAAGAAGGGGGTGAATAACCCAGTGAAGTTCACCTGACTCTGTCTCATCCCTTGGACTAGAGTGCTCCAGCCAGGTGTAAAAAATGCACAACCTGTGAAGCTATAATTGCAAGGAAAATAGCTACATATATTTGTGTTACCTCAGTATCAGGGACTCAAATGTCATAGGCTTTTCTTAAACTGGGGGATGTGTCCAGTGTGAGGCTAGGGGGTTACAGAGCCACTGTGGATTGGATTCTGTTGATTTTCATCAGTTGTTTTTTGCTGGAAAGGGGAAGGCGTATCTACAGTTGTTCAGAAAGCCAGAAAGCCACTGCATTGGGCCCATTTCTGCACTGGATGTTACACTGGTATTAGTTTTACTCACAGGTAGGAAACCCATTAGTCTGGTGGAGTAGATGAGGCCTGATGTGTGTTTGATGTGCCTCTTCCAGGTCAAATGAGTGGCTCGGTATTAGACCAATATCCTTAGGTGCAGTGTTTCAAGAATCTGCTCTCTGATTTTCATTACTGTGGGCTTGCTAACATCTACAATAAATTGTAAGTTCTCTGACTAGCAGATTCCTATCATTACTATCCTGGCATATGTTAATTTGTCAATATCATTTTCAGGTCTGTCAGCAGGAAAAGCACCACCTAGGGTATGTAGTTCTTGAGATGAATAGGTTGATGATCATTCACATGGCACTTGTAAATGGATTTGCCAGTGAAGTTTTATTGTGCTTTTGATAGAGAAGCAATATAGCTAATAAGGAAAACGGAACAGGCAGTTGAAACTGGGCAATTACTTTTCAGAGCATTTATCTGAACCTACTTTAGCTGATAAAAGAGTTCCTCTGGTTTTTCCAGCTAGAGGTGACTGATAGGTAGAGGTACTGATGGAGAACTGAAATTATTTGCAGTTGTGTTGAAAGTCCAGGATTGTAAGGGATGTTACATTAAAACTGCAGTTCTGGGACAGCACTGTGTGAGTTCCCATTAGTGTGGGACAGTGCCATAGCATGATGGATGGTAAACCTGAGGAGACCACACACTGGCACCTCAGTCTCCTGCAAAGGTGAGAGCATCTGAGGCTGGAGAAACACTTCATGTGATCTTGGGAAGATACTCAGAGTTAGCTCAGAGACTGACTCAGCTGAGGTTTGCACATTTACTGCCAGGATTTTGACTGTTGGAATCATTTTTGCTTTCCAGAAGCTTTTTAGATTCAGCTTTCTCACTCTGGGTGTCAATGGTGTATTTGAATCTTCTTCTGCCTTCTTCTGTCTTCTGCCTTTGAAATACTGAATTATCAACTTGTTTGTGCTCAGTCAGCTCTAGTGATTTTGATCTCTCCCACATTTATGTCTTCTCACGTGAAAAGGGATGATACCTCACATCTAGCAGCTTCATTGGCATGGCTTAGCCCTTCTTGTTAGACACAGTGAGAAAGCTTGGCCTTTCTAGAAGACAGATTCAGAATAAATTGGATGTGAGCTAGAGGTTTTGGAGCTGGGTTGGGAATATCACATCAGTTTCCCCTGGCTCCTGGGGACTCCGTAAAAGGGACTTTTTCCACTCTCAATGCCATCATGGAATTGAGTTTTTTTGAAAGAATGAGTAAAGTCTTCTGTATGAATGAATACACAACAATTGATTTTACAAGTATATCTTACAACATAGATTGATTTTGTAGCTTCAGAGCAAGTCCTTCTGGATGTAATACAACAGGCAGTCTTCACCCAGGCTGGCATGGCAGGAAGCATCTATCTGATAAGTGAACTATTTTAGGTAAATCATTGTGCCTCCAAAGACCTGCTTTGTTTGTATACGGGTGGAGCGCAAAAAGAAAAAAAAGGGTACCACTCATTTATTAGTCATGGTCAGTCCTCATTGTTCAGCCCTGGGGAAAAAAGAGGCATCAGCTTCTTAATTGTGCAATTTTAAAGAGAACTGAAATTCTCCTATAGTATCAAAACAGATCCATGGACCATGGAGCATTTCTGGGATGGAGCATTCAACCTTTCCATTTCATCTTTTAACCATCTCCATGTTTCACTTCCAGATGCACTGGAAATGTTTGCCCTTATGTCTGTGGATTTTGGCCAGAATCCTGTAAATCTTGAGGAACAGTTATACCATTTTTGTTAAGAAGACATAAAGTGCAAAGCAAATCTCATGCTGCACTGAAATTGGGCAGAAGCTAAGATAGTTGTGGAAGAATCTGCTCTTTTGAAGTGCAAAAGATTTAGAAGTTTCCCACAAACATACCTCTAAAGTGTTATGTCAGTCAAAATATTTTGATAAAATTCAAAGCTTTTGTCCTTTTTTTTTAGTATATTGATCAAAAGAAAGCAACAAAATAAAAAAAAAATCACCTGAAAAGGTAAACCAGAATATTTTGCTGCTATAAAAGCCTTTTTTCAGTTTTGAATTTAGTAATACTTTCATGAGAACTTTGAAGTGATGTGTAGCATCTCATCTTCTCTCCCTAGTTCCTTAATTTAATTACAGTTCTTCTGTGAATGCGTGTGCATTGCTTTCCTACACTGCCAGGAGCATGGTATGGGAAGTGATGAGTGCTTACTGCAAGAGATGTCAGTACTGTGTAGAAAAAGTGATTTTACTGTATTTGAAGAGTTTTTTTTCCTCTTGTCATCTGTGAGCTCAGTCGAGCCCTGGATCAAATGTGCAAGTCCCAGAGTGGTTATACCTGCCTGCATCAGGAAGGAATTTGGCATGATGTCTGCCTGTGGATATTACTGGATTTTACCAGGTGCTGCTGTTGACTGTCTAGACCTACATTAATCATTCTTTGCATGAGCTGAACATGTTTGCAGGCTTCTTTATGCTGTAAAGGTCTTTCCCCTATGGGCTTCTGTGCCTCCCATAACGTGTTTCAAGGAAATGTATGTATTTGCAATCTGGAGGCTTTCCACTCTGAGGTGACTGTGTTTTATGGTGCTGACTGGAATTCCTGGAGCTGTTCACCCTGCTCCATTCACTCACTTGTTAAGCCACTGATGTGAGCTGATAAACTGGGATGCTGTGTCTAAGAGCCCAGGCACTCATTGCCAGATGAAATATCCCTTTCCTCATGTGGAAATCTGGCAGTGCTGACCAAAGACTAAACTTCATAGTGATGGCATGTAAAGTGACCTTCATGGTCTCCTTGCTTGAACTGTGAAAAAAACTCATAGTACAGGCAGAAAGATCCATTTATTTTCTGCATCTTAGTAGTTTGGCTGTGCTAAGCACAGCCATATGTATTTATTTCTCCTCTGGAATCCAATGGATTTGAATCTCCAAACTTACTTCCAACAGCCTCTGCTCATCCAAACCTTTTCAAGAATGGTGTGTTTATATTTCAACACAACCCTAATATTTATTTTTTCCAGCAAATGTCAAGAACATATAATTTTCATTTGGTAAAGCATTTTTGTTTTGTTTCTGCTAAATCATCTCAAATACAAGACTTTAATACTCCAAAGAGAGTTGAATGGTACTTACTGTTCAAATATTTCTTTGTTGTAGTAACAAATCTCTAAATGTAGCCCTGCTTCAACAAAAACAAAGCCCTGATTAATTTCATATTTATCTTAGCAGCTGTTTCAAGGAAGACCTGCCAGATATTGATCCAAATTTAGTAGATGTGCAGCAACAAAAGGGGAAGAGGGTAAATGGGTTTAGATGAAGGCATCATTTACCAGCAGAAACTTAACAGGAATGTGAAAAATTATAGCATTTGTCCTCCAGATTTGGCTTTAACAGCTGTGATCATGCGTTTTTTGGACACAGCTGTGTTTTATATCTTTGCTATTTGAATGAAGACAGGAAGCTTCTCAAATAGTGTTTATTTGCTCAATTAAATAGGAGGCCAAATGCCTGCAGAGCTTTGGATCCCAATTCTGATCTGGGCTGTAACAATGTACATCAGGATTTTTACCTCTGTAGAAGAGGGCTTAAAACAACCCTGCTGAACCCTGACAGAGATACCAGTGGGACCTGCATCTCTCAGAATGACTCCCAGGAGCTTATGGGATCCTGGTTACATATTGGAAAAAGGTTTTCTTACACCTAGCTAGTGTCTGTTCTTCCTAGCTGATATAATTTTACAACAGAATTGCTTTGAGTTCAGGGCCATTTTTCTTAGATGTAAAGATCAAATACCAAAATGAGTTGCTTGCTTGAGAGTAGCAGAAGAACCCATCCAGCACTGGTTAGCTTCTGCTGCAGTATATGGGTTTTTACTGCCTTTCTGTTCCCTTCCTGCTGACTTGAGGCCAGAGGCAGGAGTTGAATGTGAGTGTTATGCAGCCCACACATCTGCATTCTTGTGCCATTCACAGACACACCTCATGTTCCCTAAGAGCAGTGGCTGGAAACCAGAGACAGGAGGTTTGTCTTTTCCTGGACCGCACTGGCTCCAAGTCTTTTTACAGCATGTCACTGAAATTTCTGTAGATCACTGCTTTATGTCCAACTCCAGCCACTGCAAAAATGGCTTTGATTTCTTTCTTTCTCTCTCTTTTTAAAAAAGAAAAATGAGAATGAGCGATTCCTTTTCAATGCTGAAAGAGAATAAACAAATTTAGGTCACAGTAAGGAAAAAAGAATTAATTGGAAGTGGAGTCAGGGTAGCTATTTCTTCTCTAATTGTAAAAAGGCATTGGGAAACCAAGTTCAGAAAAGTAAGAAGGAAAATCTAGGACAAATATTGTCCACTTACAGTCTTTTAGGTAGCTGAAGTTCTCAGGAGCTTGCTGTGATTTGTTATTCCAGAGTAATTGTGCTCTTGGGTTGTGCATCACTAAGTTCTTCCCCTGATGTCTGATATAGACAGAAGAAGGGAGATGTGAGGATTAGGAGTCACAAATGTCCCAGGATCTTTGCAAAGACAGTCTGTGTCCTCCCCCTGAGCAGCCACTGTCACTGGGGATGTGCGTGACAACTCGGACTGTCAGCAAAGGAAAACATTTCTTAGCTGGGATAATAAGCAAGGTATAATTTGCTGAGAAGTATTAGAAAAAAATACCTTAATAAATAATGCAGGTTCAGGATGCTTGGCAAACAAGTCTACTAAAAAATACTTTATCTAGTCCTTTAAATGTACTGGAAAGTAAATTATGAGTACAGGTACTGACTGTTTCTATTGCATAGGTGAACTTCAAGCCCAGCATTGTTATGTGAAACCAAAGTATGAAAGTCTCTAAGTGATGCTGATTATAAACCTCTCTGTCTAGTTTTATTTCCAAGCTGAGTAAATCACACACAAAATGAACAAAAAATTGCAATTAATCAAAAATATCAACACATAAATCATTGAAGTGATCTTTGGTGCATTTTGATATGGAATGTAGGCAGCAGAGTTAGTAGGGTCTCATATGAAATGAGGCCTTTGGGATAACAGTTTGTGCTTGGAAGCTTTTAAATATCTGGTTTTTTCCTCTCCCTCCCCCTTCTCCACCCTCAGCTTGTGAACCAATTGCCTAACTACAGCCACATTTATCAAAGGAATGGTGATCTCAAAAATAATTAATTTCCTGCAGATTCTGCTCCCATGTATTGATGCCTGAAGAACTACTTGTTATTCTGACAGTGTCTCCTGACAAGGTTATGCTGACCCACCTTAAAAGAGATCTTGCTCTCCCTGTTAACAAATCATATTTAGAATGAGATGCTGGGCATGTCAGATCTGGGCTTTTAGTGGTCCAACAGGAATGCTAAATGTGCTGCTTCATCATTAACTTATGACTGCTTCATCATAACTTATGAATGGAGATACTATGTTATTTCAGCTAATCAAGTGCTGAAGCTTCCAAATGCCAGAAGCTTTGGCCAAACCATAAGGGTGAAAAATACACACAATCAATAGGTATCTGAAAGATTAATCAGAAAGCATGAAGTCCTTAAATTCATGTGGTACCCAGCAAGCCAGCTCTTGCCAAAGAAAATACAATTTAGAGTGTGCCTGAATTAAAGAGGAAATTTGAGAAAATAACCTTATGAAAGTACCCTAGAAACCAAAATAGAGGCTTTTTTTTTTACAAAATTATCACATCTGCTTCTGAGTTTCAATGCTATACCTTTTTTTTTAAATCCAGATTGAAAGTATTATTTTCACAAATATTCTAGAGTATTTTTATTAGACTTAGAAGCTGGTCTTTGTCTTTGCTTAAAAGCAGCGGAGCAACTGAAATGACTTATCAGCTATCAAATAATTTCTGCTCACCGTTGCAAATCTAGTCCAGATGAGCACAGCCTAAAGGCTGATGGATTGTCTAAATACCTTGATTTGAGTGTTTTTTCCAGTTTCTGGTCAAATATAAACACCGGAAAAAAATTAAGCACCACAATCAACAATCAACATTAATTGCCGTACTAAAGTGGTTATTGTATGTAATAGATATGAGTATTGATGTATCATCTTGAGAGCCAGGAGTAGGGCATGTCTTGCTTGGAAAATGTGGAGGAAGCTTGATTGCTACTGATGCTTTTCCCAATCAATTGCTAAATTGGGAAGGATTTGAGTTGTTGCTTTTAAGCAATAAAGTTAATAAGCGTGGTTAGACTATTCAAAGGACCCTCACGTCATTTCCTCAAGCCATGCTGAGGTAACTGAAGAAAATGACTGACTGTCAGAGATGACAGATTGTCCCAGATTGTCTCACCAGAGTTTATCAGAGTTTCATTATGTCTAGGCCAACTTTTTTAGGATGATGTCAATAGCTGGAAAAATTTGGATATTACAACTTACACTATATATATATATTTTTTTTTCTTTTTTTTAATAAATTGCCTATGAGGTATCCCCACAATTATATTAGTCATTCATGCTTTCACATCTGTGTTCAGTTTTTGTTTTGCAGAACATTATTACCAATTATTTTTAATTCCCTGGATTTGCATTTATAGTTTCCTGAAAAGTAATTTATTGGAATTTATTCCAGACAGCTGAAGATTGTGGTATGAATATAGGTAGCTGGAGACCTCCAGCAAGGCAGGCTCCTTAAACAAACACAGCATGGCAGATGATTTCTGCCCTGAAGAGGTTATACTCCAGTTTTCTTATCTCACACTTGCTCCTTTGAGATATTAGTACCTGGTCAGTATCTGCCTACCTGTTTGTGCAGGGTAAATGCTCTTGAAGGCACCCTCTCTGCAGCAAGCTCTGCAACTGAAAGTGGAAATGATGAGCAGGCAGCTTTCTGTCTTGCAACAGTTTAAGCACAGTTAAATAATAGCTTTTGCCAAGCAAGTATAGAAATCAGGTGCCAATTTTCTGCAAAAAGGCAGAAGAATGTGGATTTATCACCCTGCTGAGGGAATCAAATTGTGTAGGTGAAACTAAAGACCCACAGATCTTGTTACAGGTTAGTACCGTTCATCACAATAAAGGAAAAAACAAGCAGATTTACTTCTGCAAGAGTGTGGCCAACAGTCCTGAAATGGAGTTAGATTTTCTCAAAATGATAAATACCTGACCATTTGTATGTCTCCTGCACTAGAATTGAAAAGGGGTGCTCACTTTTCACTTTTATATTTCATACAGGAGTTTACATGCCTATGTGATGAATTAAGTAGGGAAATAATAATAAAGAACATTGTTTGGAGTTTTGTATTATTGGTGTAAGAGTGGTTACATGTTGATATGTTTTCAACATAAGAATTATATGATTATTCTTGTTCTTTTCCTCCCTTTTCCATCCCTCTTTCCTATCAGTTTCATACTTGAAAATGTACTAAGCTTGCTGGAAATTTGGTCTAGTTGCAAGGATTGTGGATAGTGCAGGTAGTGAATAACTACTTGTTCCAGGAGAAGAATCAGAAAGCATTCCCAGCCTGGTCCTCAGGACCAATAACTATTCCCCTGTGACCACCAGAGAAAGCTGGGGAATTGTTGCCCTTTCTTCTCCTACTGAAAGCATGCTGTGAAGTCTCCAGAACCAGGACAGCAGAGGTTTGGGGTGTTTTGGAGCATTTTTTTTATGCACACACACTTAGGCATCATGTGCTGATGGGAATGGGTGGCAGTATTTTCTGCTGCTTCCACTGCTCCTCTTCACCTCACAGGCCTGGAGAGGCCATAAACCTTCAGCAGGCAGACTCCAATCCATACTTACATTTCTTGGTTCCATACCAGGAATATCTGTTTTAATGCAGGCTGAACTTCTAGTCATGGTGATATATAATCAAGGGTGTCACGGGATCACACTGCCTTTGCTCTACAGCTAGAGGCAGGATTTGGTTTTGGATCTGTTTGTGTCTAAGACTTTAGTTCAGGTTCATAAACAGAAGACTTCAGTCTTCTAGGACATTCCTGTTACGCTAACTGAAACAGGTTTTATGTTGTTCATCAATAAGTATTAACTTATTGTTTTACATCAAATTAGGTAATTTGGCAGGTTGGCAGTGGTGAGGGGAGTTGGAATGAAGCTAATAGTGTCTATGCCTTGCTGTGGTTGCAATGGATGGTGGTGGTGTATTTATTTATGTGTATCGGAAAAGGCAGGTTGCACTTATCTGTTATTTGTCCTCTCTTGGGGCTCCCCACATGCCCATATGGCTACTGCATCTCTTTGTCAAGTGTTTGAAGAAATCCTTGGAAAAGTCTGTTCAGGATACACAGATCAGTGATTTGGCAGAAGTTCCTGAAGATTTTCTAAAACTTTGCAAGAAAAATAACACAAAACACAAACCCCTTTCTATTCATTGCTTTCTGATTTGCTTCCTTGTCTCAACACTTGTTCCAAAAGGCAAGAGGCAGTAGCACCCACAACAAAGCTTCTTTTACAGACTTTTTTTGGCATTAGTTATGAAAGGATCAGATGTCTGACCTTTCAGCAGTAGGTAAAAGGAGAATAAAAATATCTATATTCCTGACAGTCTTTGGAATTGCCTGGTCTCCCTAGGTTTTCTCTGCACTGACTGTTGTATGCAGTGTGCTCTGGATGTGCCAATGATAAGGCAGAGGACCAAAGCGTGTTGTCTCTGAGTGCTCCTGTCTGGCACTGTGCTGAGCCTGTTCAAGTCAGCAAACTTTAACAGATATTTGTCCAGTGTGCCTCCTCTGAAAAATATTCCTGTCCTTGTTCCAGCCCAGAAACCTAGTTAGAAGCTTTATAGAGTTGTTTTCCATTGAATATGTAGGAGATGGATCTTATTACCAGAAGGAGTGTTTGAAGAAGTTAAAGAGGTAGAGTGCAGTGAAAAATCCTTCTGTGTCTGTGCACTGGGAATATTTCCGCAGATGCTAAACATTATACCCATACCTCTTTTTCTGAGGATAAATACTGTAATGTCCCTTGAAAAGCTATGCTGAAAGCTGCACAAACTTGACTTGAATTGACATGTCCTTTTATTCTCTCTCCTCTCTTTGCGAGGAAAAAGAAGAGATGTGTTTGGAAGGGAATGCTGTGGTGTTGTTGGGCCCCAGGCATTGTCAGTACATGGGCCAGATAACTGCCTTGGACTTCTGAGAAAGGAGGAGCACGGGCTGGGAGAAAAGTCTGACTGCAGACTGGAAAAGATCCTGCAGCATTTGGAAGATCAATCATGAGGGAAAAGGGCCCCAGTGATAACAGTGCACATGCTGAGTCACATGTGCACTCCTGTCAGGGAGTAATTGCAAGGCATTTTTCCGGACATGACGCTTTTCTGAAAGTGAAACTTTTTTAAGTGGCCTCTAAAAATGAAGACATCCAAATTTAAAAGTAGCCAGTAATGCTTAGGCACAGGACCCTGCTTGTTGGCTTTGGCTGTGTTCAACGTGTTGAAAGCAGAATCCATTGTGTGTATACATAAAGAACTTCTGTAAAGAGGTATTTGATTCTGTTTCCAATTGGTGTGAAAGTATGTATGTTTTTAATGAATTTTTGAATTATACGTGTTTGGAAAATTAGAGATTAAACTGTATTCTAGACGCTTGAATTTCATGTAAATTACATTATAGTCAATTTAATATGACCTTTCTTAAAGCCTTTTTACTCTACTATCATCTTTTATGTTAACCATTCCTTGCTTTGCTCTGAAGCACCAAACACCACCAACAAAAGCCAAGTCTTACTGTGGCTGCCCACAATATTAATTATCATGATGTGTTTTTATTCCTGCAGTGAAGATGTTTGCAAACGAGGATTCACTGTTATTATCGATATGCGGGGATCCAAATGGGATTTGATCAAGCCTCTCCTAAAAACCCTTCAAGAAGCTTTTCCTGCTGAGATTCATGTTGCCCTGATTATAAAACCTGATAATTTTTGGCAGAAGCAGAAAACAAACTTCGGCAGTTCCAAGTTCATCTTTGAGGTGAGAGCCATGTTGAAATGAATTGCAAAGCATTATCTCTGATAAGAACTTTTCTTCAGGTAAAAAACCACCTGTGATTGAAAGCAAAATGTACATCTGAGGGCAGGTGGCAGGAGTGGGCAGATGCCCTGGCATCAGGTTGTTTTCTGAGCACACTGGTGAAATGAGTTACATGTTTCATCCCAGAGATTCACATAGTTCATTTTCCTGAGGTTGGTTTTCTTTTTTGTTTGTTTGGTTTGGTTTTTTGGTGGTATTTATTTTTGGTGATATTGCATTAAGTCTTTCCTTTGTTTCTTATGGAAAAAAAAAAAAACAAGCCACAACAACAAAACTGTCAAAATGCTAAAGATACAGTTTTCTAGATGCAAGTGTATGACTATGTCAATTTACCCAACTTCCACTAGTGGCTTTTTTTTTATAAAGGCATTTGCTAAATTTTCACCTCTTTTATTTAATTGAGATTTGCAGTTCAGTGATAGCATTAACAACTCGTGTGAATTATAAGGTGCCTCAGGCATGTCCTTTGAAAGTAACCAGCATATAACAACTGCACAATTAAGGGGAATTTTACTAACTTTGTTGTTGATGAAGACAAACCAGCTGTATTCTCTACAGTGCTTCAATTTTCTGTGAATTTCAGCTTCTTGATGAAAAAGAAGCAAAGCTCAGGTGCATGAAGTGCTCATGCATCAATCATGCCACACTTTGACCTAGTCATTGTGTTGTTTTTTAATAATTCACTGAGAAACACTTATATTGTTGTCTTTTTTACGAATCCATTCATTTCAGAGAGACAGAGATTTTGCATCTCTGGAATGCAGAAGAGAATTTGGTTGTAGGTCTTAATGTTTACTGCAGTGGAAGACTGTTTTTAAATACCTATTTAAGTTTTGTTGAAATAAGTGTGATTTAAACGTGTCCTTGTTTTCAACCTGTTCTTTCAGGAACAGGAATCTCAAGGACCCTTGAATTTCTATGGGGAATTAGATTGGTGTTACTCATTAACACAATTTTACAATATTATCACATTTTAAGTGCTTGTAAATTTTCACCTGTTTCACAAAATCCAGTCAACTTGTAAATTTTGCTTTGATTAAATAAGTCTTTACACTCCTTGGTACCTTTGAGGACAGATGAAGTAACAAGAGTTCAAGTATGTATTTTTAGAACATTTCTTTGTTTTTAAAATTAATAAATGCCTTCTGGAGGCATGACATATTTTTATTACGTGGCGTTGTTATGACGATAGTAAAGAGTAAACTGTGACCAAGTTATGCTTCATAGTTACAGCTCTGAGTCTGTGTTGTTTAAAAAGCTCTGGATCCATTTGCTGTACATGCTGGAACACATTAAGGGTATTTCCATTTTGTGTGTGTTATCAGTGCCTTTGAGCCTTAGTCTGTCTGCAGGGCTGTTCACATGGGTGTCCAATAGGTTACAAATTTTTAAGCTGGAGGAGAGTCGGTGCTTTCACTGTGTGTTGGACCACCTGCAGATACTCAGAATCATAAATGGTTTGAGTCCTTCAGTTCCATGATTCAAACAAAGCTGTGGTCTACCCTGCTATATACACAACACAGTCAAGGAACTTCTGTTGAAAAAAATGAAAGAATGCTGCTGTTTATTAATAAGCTCAGGCTCTTGGTCCGTTCATGCTCTCTCACAAGAACTGTGAATATCAAACAAGGTCAATATGGCCCACATTATTTCATTTATGTGGGGCAGTTCACAGGTACCCTCTCTGCACTGACCCGTCATGGCAATTTCCCACAGCTCAGATCAAACATGAGGGCCTCGGCAGGAACACCCTGCAGTGGAAGGCAATGGAAGTCTCTGTTGATTTACCCCATCCACAAATTCAGCAGTACTCAGTGTCAGTTTTAAGGCCAGATTTCTCTTTTGAGCATAGTGGAAGCATTATGTGTGTGCCAGGGCACTGTAGGATCCTTGGTGGACGCTGATGAGCTGGATTTTGGGGGGTGAGATTCTGGCACAGTGTTTCTATGTCACACTCCAGAGTGAAGCATGTACACAGATCTTCACCCAGAAAGAGAAAGAAAAGTGTTTGGTTGATGTATGTGGATTCCAAAGTTTCCTGTCACTTTGAGGAATGGACCAGGCAGCTTACTTAGCATTAATTAAGAGGTGCCTTCAAGACTATTTTCTGTCTCCTGCTGAAAGAGGCTAAATAGTGGACGGCACTTTTAAAATTGATTTCAAAAAGAAGGATGAGCAATGCCTAGGAAACAATAAGCACCTCCTGCCTCACTAAGATGGGTTTCATTAGAGTTTCAAGAACTACTTAAAAAACCAGACCTGAATGGAGACAGTTTCTGCCGAATTTGAAAAATGAAAAGCCTTTCTACTGTCTCATAATGTCATATTCTGTGCATGATTAGAGCAATGTTTCCATTAGCCTGACAGACTGCAGGGAGATGCCCAAGTGTTAGTCATGAAGAGAAGTATTTCCCTGAAAGGCAGTTAAACTCTAAGCTGAATTATATTCAAGGCCTCAGTGTCCATGTCAAGAGGTTTAAAAATCTGAAAATGCTCTGAAGCTACATACTTACCTTCCCACTGTTTGTTTGCTCCTCCCATTGTCCTCCCTTTTCCTCAAAGCAAGGAATATTGCAAGAACGTTTTAAAATAATCTTTCTTCTAAGCTTACATTCAGTACAATCTCAATTTTAATACATTGCAGAATGCCTGATAGTTTTAGATGGATACAAATTGGAAGAAAAAGCCTGTTATTCACCTTCAACCAGTGGCTAGCCTACTGTTTTGGACATATTTTAGGATAATAGTCAGGACTTTAGGTGTTTTTCTTTGTAGATAACTTCTGCAAGAGTGCTTGTGCTTATTGGGTGCCTCCATTTCTGAAGAGCACAAGCTGTGACATTCATTAGTGGCATGATCTTTAGGGAATATTTGTGCAGTCACTAACGAAGAGACAAGCCTTTAAGGGCTGCCAGCTTGGATGTTAACATGAGAGCACTGAAAATCTCTAGTTACATATGAAACCCTATGCTCCTAATTTCAGAAAGAAGTAGTTTTTCTAAAACAAATGGGAAAAGCTATCAGTTGCTGTGTCCTTAAACTGTAATCTGCTTTCCAGACACCCAGTGCTTTTCTCTATCACCAGTTACTGATTCTGAATGAATTAAAACCATTTCTAATTGATTGTGTAGGATTCGTGAGCAGTACTTTCTATTGGAAATAAATTCTAGTTGTTAATACTTCAATGACATTTCACTTTTGCATTGATTTTAGCTTAATTACATTAGGAATTGCTAATATGAAAGGGTGGCAAAGAGCCAACTGGATTTATTTGAAATAAGAAACCCAGCATATTCTGTTATGATAGTTTGCAATACTTGCTTCAGTTCATATACCTGAAACTTTTGCTTCTGTGCTGCCACTAGCTGGGGTGTAACACAAGTAGCAGAGTGCCTGTAATACCATGTACCTGTTTAGTGAACAACCATGTCCAGATGTCCAAAAGCTGCAGTAAAAAGTCTTCAAAGTCCAACTGGGCTGATGAAATCTGTGGCAGAACCATTTTCACTACATTTTTTTGATAGTCAGGCCAGCGGAAAAAGATAGGCATTATTCCAGTAAATATCACATCTTTTAATAAGTAAATAAATAAATGTCATTAGAAGCAAAGTTTTTTGTCCAATTAATCAATATCAAAATTAAACACAGTCCTTGGCATCCTTTACAATCTTCCTTCAATTATGCATTGATGAGGAAAATACTGGCTTCATGCTGTTTATGGGGTTGTGCTGTTAATTCTGATTGGATGGTCCCTGATTTAAATGCTGTCCTTTTCCCTTCCTTAGACAAGTATGGTGTCTGTGGAAGGCCTGGCAAAGCTTGTGGATCCTTCTCAACTGACGGATGAGTTTGAAGGGTCCTTGGATTACAACCATGATGAATGGATAGAGCTGCGTGTCTCCTTGGAAGAGTTTTTCAACAGTGCCATCCATTTATTATCAAGGCTGGAGGATCTCCAGGAAATGTTGGCTAGGAAGGAGTTTCCAGTTGATGTTGAGGGCTCAAGAAGGCTGATTGATGAGCACACACAGCTTAAGAAAAAAGTGATTAAAGCTCCTGTAGAAGAACTGGATCGTGAGGGCCAGAGGTTATTACAATGCATAAGATCCAGTGATGGTTTTTCTGGTAGGAACTGCATTCCTGGAAGTGCAGATTTTCAAAGTCTTGTGCCAAAGATCACCAGCCTTTTAGACAAGCTGCATTCTACCCGGCAACACTTGCATCAGATGTGGCATGTCCGCAAGTTGAAACTGGACCAGTGCTTTCAACTCCGGCTTTTTGAGCAAGATGCTGAGAAGGTAAGGAGTAATTGGTTCCCTTTTTTCATACTTTAAATAAGACTCTGCTGCAAGGGTTACCATTTTTTCTGTAAGTGGCAACATGTGTTCATCACCAGTGTAAATCTTGTGTTGCCAGCAGATATACTTCATGAGACTTGCAAACCAAATTCACCAAGCTGTTGGATGTAGCAGGCATAGTAAGATTGAAGAGCAGTTTTCTGCCTTGCTTCTGGTGAAAGTTAATCTGCTTTTCTGTCTCATAATGAGTATATTTGGTAGACATTTGCCCAAGAATCTGGCTTTTTTTTTTCAATGTTCTTTTACTAAGCTTATGAATATATTGATCTACTTGTCGCAGCACTGAAAGAGGAATGGTTTTGGGGTTTGATTCACTATGATTATTGTTTGCACTTCTTGCAGTCTATGGGAAATTTCAAGTATGGGTTTCAGGGAATTTACTTTAGAAAATTGTGTAGCACTAAAGCCTTGGCATTCTTAATGCAGAAGTGCTGGGCACCTTGTTAGGTGATTTTGTGAGAAGTCTTTGTTGGCATGTTTAAAATTCCAGGCCACAGAGGTGGGATATGCTCACTGATAGAAGGTACTGAGCTCTCAGACTCGGGAGCAAAAGCACCAATCTCTGAATCTTCTCTACTTAATGTATTATCCAGTTGTTTCACTAATGTCTCTGCCTGGATGGACCCAGGAGGAGGTGCAGAAGAAAAGCAGACTTCATCTGCAGGGGGATCTCATGAGGATTTTTTTTTAATCAGCTACTAGTTAGTGTTATTTTAAAACATGGTGGAGAAGCACATTGCTGAAACAAACTTAATCTTCAGTAGTGCAGAACAAGACACTTGACATTGGTTTTCAATGCATGTACTAAATATCTCTAAGACTTGCTAGGACTGAAAAAGCTCCATCATTATATAATCAATCCTCCTATTGGGAAAACCTTGAATTCAGATGAGCCCCTCTAAAATAAGAGTCACTGCAGCATCATTCAAGGATGCATAAGAGCAGAGTTTTAATTCCAAATGCTACAATAGTAGCATTTTCTCTGTTCCTTCTGTGCTATATGCTATAAGGAGGCCACTCACTTCTGTTCTTCCCAGCAGTGGCTGTACTTCAGTCAGTGCATCACTTTGGATTTTCAGTTTCTTTGGGATTATTCAGATAACCACTGTTTATTAATACAATTTTATAATTTGTTATTATTCAATAATATTATTAGTGAATTATTAGTATTTAAGAAGTTATTATAATTAATAATGTTAAAAGCTGAAAGGCTCTCAGATCAAGTCAATTTTTGAGAAGTCCTTGTTGCCAAGCACTGTTCTGTGGCAGTGAAGGAGGTCTCCAGGGAGTTTCCTTTTCTATCTCCTGCTCAGGCATGAAAGGATGGTTTGATACAAGTCTAGGCAATGTGACAGCAAAGCTCTTTGCATGTGCTGTTCTGAGATTGATGGGTGTAAGGTCTAGGAAAGTCAACAAACACATGAAACTTTTGAGATGAAGGAAGAAGCAGTGAGAATGTGATTTCTGCCTTTGTAACGCTGGCTATCTTGAGCAATTCCAGTTTGACAAAACTGGGATTCTGCTCTCCTCTTCTTCATCTGCTCATATTAATTAAGCACACAGTCAGCTTCTCGCTGCCTAGGCTCTGCTTGCCTTTTCTTGACTTCTACATTTTCCCAAACAATATAAAATATTTTCTTGTTTTATATTCCCAAATCCATGGTTTTAATCTTCTCAGTTTGTGAGCACCTAAAATTCTTCCTGGAAGAGCTGCAGACCCTTTAATGTCACATTTTGCATGTGTAGACTGATGTCAATCATTGGTGTGCTTTTTCTCTCTAGCTGCCTTTCTCAGGTCTCTTTGAAGTAGTCTGACCACCTCACACTGCAAAGTACTTGTTTCATAAAATGTCCAGAACTAAATGTAGTCTGGGTGCTATTTCCACTGTATAAATAGCCCCCAACGTGTCTGTGTATTGAATTTTAGAGTTTCCAGGTACCTCAATTTTCTCAGTTGCATTCTATTCAGGTATGGTAGCAGAGCCCAGTTACTCTTCATCTCCTGGAGGGAGACACAGCTCTTTTTGTATAAACTAGACATGTCATTTAGTTCTAATCAAATGACAACTCCAGTAGCCTGTGAAAGCTCAAACCTCTGACATAAAATTCTGAACATAAACAAGGTTTTAGGGTCTTTAAAAATATCTCTCTATATTAATTAGATGATATTTCAGGAAACCTGTTCTAATAAAAAGAAAATGGACAAGGATTTTCATTTTCTAAACATCTCTGATTTCAAACATTTCAGGTGTCCTAATTGCTGAAAAGTTCTTAAAAATGAGGTGGGGGAAAAAAAAGGGACACAAGGACTAAAATACACAGTATTTAAGGAAGGTTAATTTTTGAACACTTTGGTATTACAGTACCCCAGATGTTAAAAGCAAATCAATTCACTTTTCTTCCTCCTAGAGATCTCCTATATTGGAACATTTAGAAATGGCAGCCACTGCCTGGACACACAAGATATTTAATTTACAGGCATTACAACTTAGAGAAGTCTGTGTAGTTGTGTGCTGAGAATTCATATTATTGCCAAAATAAACAGAGGGGGTGGCAGTCACAGCCTGGGCTTCTCCCACTCAAATCAGTGGGAGGGAGCAGGGCTCTCTGTAGAGAAACTTTGTCCCCAAGTCAGGCCTTTAGGGTTTTACTTTCCTGTACTGGGGCCAAGGGAAAGGAAAAGTGAGGCTATCACATAGGCACAAGCAGTGCAGTGAGATTGAATCTCCAGATGGAGACTGGAAGCTCCTTGAAGCTCAAGTCAGCAGGCAGGTCAGCCATGTGGGGAGCTTTGGCAGAGGGGTGTGAGGAAGTTCACATGCTGTGCAGTGCTGACTGTAATGATCTGCTGATAAATAACACATTTCAGCTGCTGGCAAAGCCCTGACCCTCACTGTTCAACAAATTTATTCCTCACCAGCTAATGGAGAAATACGTATGTACATATATATAATTCTGAAACTAGAACTGAGGCTTCACTGTGTTTTACTGGGTAACAGAGAAAATATTTTTAGTCACCAGTAACATTAAAAAATGTGTCCCAGTCTAAACTGAATATTGTTTGAAACAAAATCCCACAATCAATGTAGATCCAAGTATTAGAACTATCTGAGAAATTATCCTTGGTTGGTGGAAATCTGGGCAGAGAGAAGAATTCAGGCAAGAGTCCACATGTTTTGCACTTGAATAAATACCAAAAAAAGACAAAAAATTATACTTACACTCTGTACTTTCCAGCTTTTCTGGAAATCATTTGTAACTGGCACCCAATTTGACTTTTGTAGGAATTTCCACATCATTCTGTGTTGGTTCCACAGCAATTTTACTACCCCAAAATGTATGTGAATGAAAAACATCTATCATGATGCAATCAGTGTTGTCCAAGTTAGGTTTAAACAGTGCAGTCACCAGCTGGACTGCGCTGAGGGTCTGCACTGTGAGCTGCTCCCAGCAGAGCAAGGAGCTGCTCTAACACTGGGGGTCAGCCCCAACGGGAGGCAGAGGGGGCTTGGTGTCTTCTCTCTGTCCTCACCTCCCCTTCTGCTTCCTGACTTCCTACACAGCCCACTGCACAAAGGCCAGCTCCAAAAGATGGAGTTGGGAAATGCCACGAGTGAATTTCATTGTAAGCCTGTGGCAGGAGAAGCATTTTGTTTGGATCAGGCCAGCTTTTTAGAAAGTCTAGTGGCAAACCACAGGCCACATCTAGTCTTCAAGGAGCAGTGAAGTAGCAGGCTTACAGTCAAAAACCATCAGCCCCATGTAAACCAAGGCTTCCCTTTGAAAAACATGGCTCTGCCAGTGATTTTCCCCATGGAGCAGGCGTGGGAAGCTGTGCAGGCTGCTGGGGCTGCCGTGCTGCTGCTGCTCTGCGGGTGTCTGCAGGGAGAGCGAGTGGAAAGCATGGATAACTTGCAGCTCTTGCTCCACAGCAGCTGTAGTTCCCATTTCCCTGGTGATGTGACTAGCCTGGACAACAGAAAGATTTCAGTGAGTGCAGGAATGATGGGAATGTGATTAACAAAGCAAAGTTCATAGATAGGAGACAAGTTTGGAGGGGAGGTATAAGCAAAATGGTTCAGAGGAATAGGGTGCAGTAACAGTTGCAGCAGTTCTGCATCCTGCTCCCTGTGCAAGTGTGGGCAGTGAGACCATGGCACTGAGCAGACACTGCCTTCCTCCCTTCTCATGCACACTTCTGGCCTCTTCCTCAGTCAACTCTCCTTAAATAAGGGAACTGATGTGTTATTCTACTGAGTAGGTACTATTAAACTCAGCCCCCATGGAGTGATGTGACATTTGGTTTCTCAAGGAAGAAAATCACAGATATATCAGCTGTACTCGACTCCTGTCCATTGCCCAGTTCCAATTCCTAATGAAAGTATTGGGAAGACTCCTATTAATTGTCAGTAGAAGCACATTATACCCATTAATTAAAAGTATACCCATTCTGAAGTGCCAGATGAAATTTAGGAGTTCCTAGTTTAGAGCATCACTTAACTAATACCCAGCAAAGTTAGTCTAGAAAAATACAGAGAAGCTCTAGTTCATCTGCAAAGTCAATGGGAGATAAGAATATCCAAGAATATATAATCCAGGTATTTGAACTATTCTCCTACTGGTTTTGGAGCATTACACCTGCCAAGGGTTCATGTTCCTCAGAAGGAAGGAATGTTCTGCAAGCTGCTCTTTGTCTAAAAAGATGCAAGATGGCTTTGATGGATGATAGAATGCAAAATGTTGAAATTTGTGTGGTGGTTTAGGTGGGAAATGGTGACTTGAAAGAAGAAACATTGATATATCAATGTTTGAGAGAAAGGAAACTACCAGTACATTTGTAATTATATGACACCTACTTTAACTGTTTCGTACATTACTTTCCCACATACTGCATTTGAAAATTCTGATGCTGTATGTTCTGTAATAAAATGCATTACAAAAGTGATGATATGATCCTTTTTGCTAATAGGAGGCCACTTATTTTATTACAGTCCATTAAGCAGAGAATTGCAGCTGCTCTTTTAGTCAAGAGAAACTTTTCCTAGAAATGGGTCCTAGCTGACTTTCTGGAAAAGCAGTATAAGATTAAAAAACAACTTTGCTTCCTTTTACATTCCACATCACCTCTAAGTTTTCTTCTTTTAGCAGTGTCAAAACACCCTTGAAGCGATGCATAAAGCAAATGTATAGTTTTCCTGTTTGTAACATGTCATATTAACTCTCAAGGACTTGGATAATTCCAGCAGGCACAGCACCTGGGATGGGCTCCTCTGACTGAGATAAAATCCACTTAGTGAAGGACCATTTCCCCTCTCTTATTTCTCTGCTGGAAGCCCTTGGTTTTTTGATCTGTGCTATGTGCCATATATACAATCGCCTCCAAGATTTTGTATGAATTATTTGCTTACAATTACTGTGAGAGGGATGTGTCCCAGGGAGTGAGAATGGGAAGCCAATGAGGAGAGTTCTGAGAAGGTGACAGAGGAACCTTTCCTATGTGAAATGAATAAAAAATGAAGGAATTCTGGGGAGGTAGTTAATTAGAAATGGGGAGGAGGCTGGAAGCACTTTAGAGGGGACAGAACCACAGTCAAGATTAATAATAAGAGCACATCTGAAGTACATATGCCCCATGTGCTGCTTGACTATAAAAGGATTTGTTACTGAATGAATGGTATTAAGCACTTAACAGTAATAATCATAGAGGCATAAAAATAATGGATTAGACATGGATTTTTGTATAGGATTTAGATTTCATTTGAGTTACGTGAACACTGAATTGGTGTGCAGAACTCAGCATGCTCTGGATTTTCCATCTAAGTACTTACACCATGAATATCACAGCAGCACAGTGCGTGAACATTGCAATAAGGAGCTTTCCTGGAGATTTTGAACATGGGGGTTGTTATTAGATCTGAGGTCTCCATAAGACTTCTGCAATAAAAGGAGTCAATAAGCTTAGTGTCTTCTGCAGAGATTTGACTGAGGGTCTAAGTGAGACTCATTTAAGCATGTTTCTGTCATCCTTAGCCTATTTCAAATATCTGTGCAGAGAAAGGCCTTGGGGTAAAGATACTGCCTGGGGAAGGCACTGAACTGGCTGTCCGTGACCAAGAATTTACTGCTGAGCATAAATGAAATCTCTTACCCATAATTCCAGAAAAAGAGATCTCAGAAGACCAAGTTGTTGGTGGTACCTAGCCCTCTCAGCCCAAAGCAAGTGCTTCTCCAGGTGAAAGAAATCAGTTTCAGGTTAGTTTTAGCTGTAGCCCTGATCTAGTTGTGTTTTGGTGCTCGAGGTCTCCCTGAGCTATCTGCTAAAAGGACAGAAGCCTGGTCCTGTAAAGTAGAAAGAGGTGCTATTAAAATCTATGAAGGACTCAAGGTCTCAATCAGAGCTCCCAGGGACAGCACTGAGTGTGCTGGAGCAGTGTGGCATTCTCTGATACCAGCTACTGGCTCTGGCAGGGCCACCCGTGGCCACCCACTAATGATAATGAGACCTCATCTCCATCTGTCCATGCTGGTGTCCCCATCCCAGGATTCCAGTTATGTTAGTTCACATTTGGAACATTATTTGCCAGGGCTTGCAATAGTCCTCATACATGAATAACGAGCTTTGAAACCAATTCCTGACACAAATGGTTCTTATTTTTATCATACAGAATAAATATACAAATCTCTACATTTATGGATCTGGAATAGACATTGCTCAAGAGTCTTTGAATTGAATCAAAGTATTTTTGTTGCCTTAAAATCTTTGTGTTTTTTCATGCAATGGACTCTTGAACAGAGCATGTAGTGTCTGTTCTCTCCTGAAACCTTGTTTCCAAATCTGGCATCTTCTCTCCCGTGCTGCCAATGAAAAATGCTTTTTTTTATAATCTGAAGTTTCCCTTAGCATATGGTGCCTTTTTTTGCTATAGAAATTCTCACTAGACAACTGTTCATAAAATCAGGCTTGGGATGCCAGTATTGGGAAGGAAAGTCAGCTATCAGCCAAAATAGGCTGCCATGTGAATACAAGGTCATCATCTCAACTCATGCTTTGTACTTAAGCCCACTCTGAAACTAAAACAGCACAGGGCAGGACCCATGTTCAACATGAAATGTTTGCTCTGATGCATCATTTCTAATACAGGCAGAACACAGACACCATCTTAGAGTATCAGTCCATAAAATGTTGGAAAGATGATTATATAGGTGATATGGGAAGGGGGCTTGAATTGAGGCTGAGCTGGTACATAAACAAGAAATAGTTGAGTGTGTGTGTGTATGACTTCTAGCACAGTGAGGTCCTGAATTTGACTGGGATATTGGTTGTTTCCAACAAAGAAATGCAGGTTTTCAGTTGAAAATGGCCCTTGGAGAGGTAAAGATATGAAAACGTTCCTATGATGAATACATATGTATATCCACACATGATTTGGGCTGCTCTGGCATATACTGGGAATATTCTTCTTCACTTAAGCTGTTTTGAGCAATAATTTCTGAAAGCATTAATCAAGGACAGACAAAGGATCAACACGGGAAGTTCATATCAAAGGGGAAAACTGCACATCTATTCTTAAAAATCTGTGTATTTCCCCAGATGAACCTATGCCAACTTTAATCACTTGTATTTAATTACTTCACACTTCTAGAACAAAAGAGGCTCTAATAAACAGGTGAGAATTGAAAGCATGTTGCAATAACTCTATTGTAGCAGGTTTTAATTAATTTTGAGTGTTTATTCAAATGTGTTTTTTATCATGTTTCTTTCCTGTAGCATTTTAAAGTAATTTTTACCACTCAGTACTGCTTTTGCTTTGTCTTGAAGCACATCAGTACTTGCTGTCATGGGCAAGCCACTATGAGGTTTTCCAATGCAGCTGGATAAACAGTGTGATGTTCTGAGGGTCTTTATTGACATTTGTTGGAAGCTCAGTGGTGACATAACAGGCTGATGGATTTCCCGTATTACTAGGTTTACATGGTATCAGAATTATTTTTTTTTAAACAAACCAAATAAAAGAACAAAGTTTGCCTAGAAGCAGAAAAACCATTATAACAAGGGGTGTTTGTGCACAGAGCGTTGTGATGACAGTTCCTTGCCATGCTGTGAGTGTAGATGTCATGTGCTAAAGAGATTTCATAGTGGGATCAGCACCTTCCCTTTTGGAAGGCTCTGAGAGTGGCAGCTAAACTGTGTCAAATCTGCCATTTCCATCACCTAGTCACAGGCACCAAAGAATCATAGGGGAGCTGTGGGGGCAAACCTTCTTCAATTACTTCAATTACTTTCAAACCCCTTCATCTTTAAGAGGAGGATGAATCCTGCATAGCCTGCATATCTCAGTTCAGAACCTGCATGCTGGCACTTGCTGTCTTTGCAGGCTGCAGTTCTGAATTAAAGATGCAGTGAGCTGACATCTGCTCACTTTAATCGGAAGTCGCCTTCTGACAGGTTGCTAACGCCGTCCACAATTTGTTGCCCATGGTCTAAAATGAGGAGCTGTCGGAGCGGGAGGTGATCATGGGGGGCTCTGTGGGAAGTGTTCATTACTTTGACCACTGCTGGTCACACTTAATAAGATCCTGTTCTTGGTACCTGTAGGAAAAAAAACCCACTAGATTTTTGCAAGATCAGGAGATCATTATAGAAGTTATTAAATTTCCTCAAAGCACAAACAGAGCTCATTTCTACTAATTGGACTGTAAAAGAAAAAAGTCTTCATTACTAGTGATGTTCCAAAGGAGCTTGCAGCTTTTCCACCATGTCAAGCTTGTATCCTGCACTTTCCTATTTATCAGTCAAGACCGGGGGGCGTCTTCCCTTGTGTGCCAATAGCATTGTGAAAGTTTGCTTTTCTGCCTTTCCATCCATCAATAGAAAGCTTGGGGACAAAGCTAATAACCATAGGGCAAATTTGCAAGTACACACCAACTGCTTTGTGCTACTCCTACAACTGAAAGCAGCTACAAACCCCATTTTGCCATCTGGTTTGAGGAAGTGTGGGATCGCCTCGCCTGCTGAGCAGAGCAATACAGGGATTGGGGTAAATATCTATAGTTATCAGAAATTCTCTTCCTCGTAGCTGTTATTCTAGTGGTGAATGTCATCTTCAATTGCTGTAACCATCACTTCTCTGTGGCAAAGGGACAGGACCCTTTTGTAGCCTCCTGTCGACATTTCTCTTTCTCCTGCAATAAGTCTGCTGCTGGTTCAACAGCTCTGAGGGTAAAAACTTCCTCCCTTAACACTTCCATGACCCGAGTTCAGAATCCAGAAGCAAAGAACACGAGAATCTTCTGAAGGCATTTGTACTCATTTTTCAGATGTGGACAACTGTCCATCAGAAAGGACAATCATCTGCTGCACACTGATTTCTGTTGAGCTGGATTGGCACTGGAGCAGCAAAATTAAGTGCAAACGATGCATAGTTCAAAGCTAAAAATTAGGCATTTAAAACCACAGGGGTTAACTGCCTCCTGTCGCACAGGAAGCCTGTCCTGCAGTGGGAGTCCCGATCTGATGTGTAAAATAAACATCTCAGTGCTTTCCTTCTTTCCCTGTTAATTCATTCTGCCCTGTGCAGCCAGATACGGTGGGTTTTATTTCTTTTATTGGAAGATAAATACATTGCCTCCATTGCACTTGGAACCGAACCCAATCTTTTAGCTGGAAATGTAAAAACAGTGACAATGCCTTACTCCACTGCTGCAGCTCGGGATGAGGAAGAGTTGTGCATTTCCTTCATGCTGAGTGTGCCCTGTAGCACAGTTACAGCCTCTGGGGCCACTCACTGTGTCATTGACACTGGAGCATCCAGCACACCCCCTGAGCTCTCAGGGGCACAGCACTGCCCGAGCCATGGCGTGGTTCCTGCTCTGTGTTTCCAGGCTCCTCGCTGCCCGTCCGCCCTGCCCGTGAGGAAGCGGCTCCGCAGCCGCTGCAGCTGGAACTGGAACACGGTGTGCTCTGCTATTTGTAGTTTCCTGCTGCCGACACTGAATACGCAGTTACTATTCCTCCTGCTTCCTCCTTGAACATTAGAATGGGTCCAAAAATAATTGAAGGCAGTATGTTCTGATGGAATATTTTTGCATTTGCAGAAATTTCCTCTTTTGCTTGCCAGTTTTGATAGGGAGCATTTTGAGACTGTTTCAGCATCTCCAACTTGGCACCTCTGGGAGGCACAAGAATACTCCCCTGATCAGTAAGGCACAGAAATTAGTTTTGACACCTGAATACAGGCTTAAAACTCGTTTTTAAGGATGATCATAGCATGTTTTAACCACAAAGTTCTGCTTTAGCTAATGAGGATGAGAAGACCCAAATGCTCTAGAGGGCAACAAAGCCCACACTTCTAGAAAAAGATCAGAAAGCTGTTATTTTTTTAATTTATTGCTTTGACCCTCAAAAAGGTTAGGTGTTAAGAGACTAGCTATCAGGAAATAATGTAATTAAACTGTACATGAGGTTCACAGACTTACTGGTAGCATCTTTCAGATGTAGTTGTGTGATTATTTCTAAATTAATTTCTTCCTGGCCTGGCTGAAATGCTTTCAATGGTCCACTCTTGGCAAAACTTGGGGTCTTAAAAGTGTGTCTTAAATTACCCTTCATATCTATTTACAGGGAACAGATAAAAGTGGGTGAACAGCTGAGAGGTTGTCTTCTCTGGTGAGGTTTGAAGAGGAAAAGCCAGGAGCATGGTCTGTGGATAGTTTCCAGAAGCATGTCATTTAAAACCAGGTGTCTTTGACTTTTCTTCTTACAAATCATTACAGAGAATTCAGAAATATTTTCTCGAACCCTCATGTCTTGCAAGACCCCTCTGTATTATTTGGCACCAGAGTCCTAGATGCCTCATGTCCTGCACAGGTGCTGAAGAGGTGTCACAGACAAAACAGTCTTGAATTGAGGAATTTTGCTTGGTTAAAAGCTTATGAATACAAACTTCTGATCTTGATTTGGGTGTTGAAAGGAAAAAGCAAGACACACTGCCATAAACACCTACTTTTCACCGGCTTAAATTTCCCTCATTTTTGTCTTGGTTAATACCCAGTCCATCAAAAGTTTGTTAGGTGGGCAGCGGGGCATGTCAGGGATAATATTTACATAAGCTAGTTTTTGCTGCTGTTAGAGCTATTCTCTGATTCTTATTTTTTTCTGCTGTTGCTCCTTAGAGTTCCTGCTCTGACATGGGCTACTCATCCCTCAAGTGTGACCCCGCAGTGTGTCTCCAGCACAGTGTCCCTCAGCACCCCACAGTGTCCCTCAGCAAACCTTATTTCCTTTCCCTAGCAGGTTGTATGCAGGTGTTCTCTGGCTAATTGATGTTTTGGCAGCATGGTCAGGCTCTGACATGAGGTGGTTCTCCCTGATGGGGCCTCCCATGGTGCCAGAGATGGTAGGAGGTGGGGAGTGGCAGCTCAGAACCCCCTGAAGGCCTCTTTGTGAGTCCCAGGAGCACTGCCAAGGGGGAGGTAGGACCCAGTGCCAGCTGCAGGGCCACCTGTGCCACCTCACCAGGTGCAGACACCGTCTGCCCTCCCAGCTCCACAGGTTTGCCAGAGCCAAGGGGAAACTGAGCTGGTTGATTTATGGGATGGGATAGGAGGGCTGGGCACTCCAAAGCCCAGTGGAAAGCTGATTCCATCTGTGCAGAGATCTCAGCACCAGACATGAAGCACCTTGATGTGTCAGGTGTTTAAAGCTGTGGTTAAACCCAGCTGCATTTCTGGGCCTCAGGCACATGTGGGTTTGCAAGGGGAAATGCCACGATTCTGGTACAAACCAGCAAACCTCTGTCTGGCTGTTTCGTTCTTCATGGCAGCTATTTGGAGTAATGGGAATGTCACACATTGAGCCAGGAACAGAACCAGGGTCCATAACAAAGTCACCAAGCTCCTACAGCATTTTCAACTGAATGAAAATTTATTCTGAAAACTAAGAGGAAGATCCCCGTCTGGGGGGTAGAAATCTTCATAATTTACACTGTGTTTTCCGTTCATGTGGCTGTTGTCTGTTTATATCTTTTAGGATTATGTTTTCTATCCAACCAGTGAATTAATTTCCACCTAGACGGCAAGCAGTTCTCTGTAGATGATCTGTGCCCAGAAAAGGCCATTTCCATTTTAAGGAACAGAAAATTCTTTCCAGGAATGCCTGAGTGTTTGATGTTACTAAGTGTGGAAAAAAGGTGCAATATCTCAAAAAACAAGCAAACAATGCAGACGTATAAAATACGCCCAGATGTCATTAGTTGTATTTATGTGCTCAGGATCTGTAATTTTCTCCCACCTTCAACAGTAAAATTCTTACTTCTGTATCCAACA
The DNA here is from genome assembly GCA_013399455.1 of Anthoscopus minutus. Taxonomy (NCBI): domain Eukaryota; kingdom Metazoa; phylum Chordata; class Aves; order Passeriformes; family Paridae; genus Anthoscopus; species Anthoscopus minutus. The sequence continues at coordinate 45,014 of VWYI01026249.1, read as the reverse complement.
TTGTAGGAATCACCTGCCTTACTTTATGCATGGCTGTGGCTTGATATGTGTCAGGAAAAAAATACACAGATCTCTTGCTCTTGCATTTAGTAGGAACATTCAGTGTGAGTATGTTGGAAATGGTGCTCTACTATAAATACAAAGCTATTTATCACGTCACACATCTCACTAACTTTCTAGTGGGTTGACAGTTGGGCCCATTGTCTGGAATAATTTAATGTGCTGTAGCCTTTCTTACTGTACTCTATGAATCATATACACAGATATTCATAGTGGAAAAACTGTGTCATGCAGCATTGAGGTTTACACAAATACAGCTGTGGGTCTGAATCTTCAGCTGGTGTAAATTGGCCTTGTTGGAACGACACCAATTTATCCTGGCCCTGGACTGCACCGAACACGTGTGAGAGGGAAAGATCTGGCAGAAGTATTGGCTTGTCCATCACTATCTGTAAACATGACACAAACACAAAAACAAACACAACGCTGTATTTAGGCCCTGGCTTAGCAAAGCATTTAGATGTATGCATAGTTCTGTTTTAAAGCTACAAGTTCTTTGATTTAATTAAGGCTATATTTATAAAGTGGCAACAGGAATTACAGCAGATTGGAATTTTTTTTATTTTTTTTGTTGGAACGGTTTTCATAATATTTGTTTAATCATGGAAAAAAAGATTATATGTACTATCAAAGTTTTCTTTAGGTCCAAAATTTATTCTGGAGCCAATACCCTCCTACCTGAGAATAGGCATTTTACCAGTAGCTGTGTAGGTACCCAGCCTACTGTAAGGGCCCTGTGGGCATTGGGGGACATTGATCACCAACCTCACTGCCAGCTTTGCCACAGCCCTGCTCTGCCTGGCCATAGGCCCTGCTGAGCCAGACACTGAACCATCACCTCATTCTGTGACATGACCTGGGACCTCCCTCATTGCTGTGCATCTGTGCTGTGGCTGAGCTGCATCTGAGCCTGGTTACGCTCACCAAGTCTCATCCTGACCTGCTGGTTGACTTTATAATTTAAGCTTGGACTTGTCAACAGAACTTGTGCAATGTCCTCTTGCTTAAATCTCTTTGCTGTCAGTTGTGAACCTCAGGGGCTGTAGTACAGGCTCTGCTTAATGAGGCCCCTGTGCTGCCTACTGAGTCTTTGTTTCTGGCTGCTTATCCCTTAGGGACCAGCTAGCCTGGACAGCCAGTATCAGGCCTCTGTTCTGCTGAATTTAGCTCAGAGGCTTGACTGGAGGGATTTTTCTGTATTTCTGTAATCAGGTAGAAGTCCTGATTCTTTGAACTGTTGGCATTTCCCATGTGCTCCTTCATGAGCATGTTGTGCTTCTGTTGGCCTTTCTCAGATGTTTAGGTGACCTAGACATACGGCTGGTTCCAATTAAACTGTACTTTTGATTCTAGTCCGGAGACATTGGGAGAGTTTCTTGATTGTCTCTTATAAAGTTAGCTCACATGCAATTCTTTCCTGGATCATGCCCTTGCATGTCAGTGTAGACAGTGTGTGTACCACAAATCTGTTGCTCAGTATTCTTTTTGTTCAAATACTGGCTAAATTCAATTGTAGGGGATGTGAGAAATATGCCTTGATTTTTGTTTAATGGAGTTGTTGTGGATACTTGAACTCCCTTAATGAGATAGGAATAGACCTTGTAGCTGGAAACTTTTTAAACCTCAAGAGAGGGACTCTGGCAGTTACTGTTCTGTATGTGCTATTACTTTGTTTATATTGTGGAAACATATAAAAATGAACTTGTTTAGCTGTAGATACTCTCAGAGTGAAACTTTCCACTTTCTCTTGTTGATTATTCAGTTTAACGCTGGCTGGACAGTTTTGAAAACACAAAATGTACATGGACTCTTAAATGGAACTCTTTAATAAGCAATGAATGCTTACCTCCAGCATTTCCCGACCTGTGAATCATGGATACGAAGTTTTTTAGTGGTTGGTAAAGGTATTTGATTAAATAGATTTAGTCTTTGAAGACCTTAAGTGGCTACAGTGCTTGCCTTGAAAAAATTTATGGTGTCCACAGTTTGGAAGAGATTGGAAAGCACTAATCTCAAAGGGATTTCATCTGGCATATAATTAGTGATCTACCCTCTCCACAACTACAGGCAAGACATTCTTTTAGATTAACATTTTTTGTCTCGTTAGCAGCATATGGAAGCATAGTGAGAGAATGCATTTATGACTACCTGGATTTCAAAACTCTGCCACATGTTTTCCCTAAGTGTTCTTGAACTTGCTCTTATTCAGAACATCACCCAAGTTGTGCTTGTCAGAGTAAATCACATAAACACTACTGGTCTTTGTCAGTATTTGTGCAGGGAACTACCAAGAGAAAAGATAGTGAGGCAAAACAGAAGGTACTGACCTTGATCCAGCAGCTGTTGCTCTCCCATTTTTGTATCTCCTTTTCTAGAACTGATGCCAGAAGCACTGCACAAGTTATCCTAAATAATGTCAATTGGGGTATTTCCAAAAAAGAAATAAAATCAACATTTCACAAAGTCCTTAGGGTTAGTCCTTAGGATCTTAGTTGGAAATGAAAGATATCCATGAACTAAAACAAGTGCAGAGAAAGGAAGGTGTGTACCTTAAGAAGTTTCAAAAGAGCTGGGCTGTAGTAAAACAGTGTGAGAGGCAATGACCCCACCTGGTCCACAGTGGAAAAGGTTTAACACCTGGGAGAACTATTTTAACTTCCTGGGAAATGTTGACCTAAAAGAAAGCATGTATAAACTGGACATGAGCCTTGTGTAGATCAGAGAGTTGTGTGAAGATCTCAGTAACAGGAGCAAAAAGTTTTGGAATTGCTTCTTATAGGAGGAGCTGAGCTATTGCACTTCACTAGTTTTCAGGTGGAGCTTCATCCCTTTATGAAAGGAAATTTTATGTGGTTGGCTGCCAAAAGCAGTGATTGGACTTGACCTGAATGTCCCTTTGGAACCGTTTTCTTTATACGTATCCCATATTGTTCCTCAAGATGACATGGCTATAATGGTTATCATTCTGCCCTTAATTAACCATATGAGTTTGATATCTATGGCTCAGAACTTAGAGAGATGATTTGCTACAAGCCAGTTCATAATTAATTCCAGCCCTAGTATAGTGTTCAATAGATTTGGGATTTATTATTTCCAGCATGTATAAAGAGTTTCATTTATAAATTTGTTCAGTTCATTGGCTGCCAAGGCCACGAGGGCTGTAATCCTCCCATCAATACTGCTGGCATAGAGTGTGCTGCCAGCCATGTGCTGGGCACATCAACCTGTGGTGCTCTGCAGCACCGTGTTCAGAATCCAATGCACCTCAGCAAGCACTGACAAAAGCCAGAGAGCAGAGGCTTTTATCAGAAAATATGCTATAAATCTCATTTTAGCTGATGTACAGCTGGACTCTGCACAGCCTGCATACATGCTGTTCCATATCTGTGTGTTTCTTGTCTGTTCTCAAACAGCTGTTCTCACCCTGTACTCACTGGCCTGCCAGATGTTACAGATCCAGGGAAAATATGGAGTCACATTCTCCCTCTGTAGGACTTACTCATGACCAGCTTGAGACCTGCTGTTTGGTCTAACACTTAACCTGGATTTTCTAGTAACTCATCAACTATGATGACAAAACATGAGGTTAAGAACTCATTGTTGCCAGCAGGACTGATGCTGGAGATGTGATCTGATACCCTAATCTCAAGTGAAGTTGCTTCAAGACCGCATCTATAGTAATTGCTGATGCATATATGATCACTAGTGACAGTGAGGCTAGATTCTTTACAGTGCATGGGGAAGAGACCCTTTGGATCATTCTTAGTTCTTCTGATCTCCTTAATTAAATGTAGCACTTAACATTCTTCAGCATATGCAATCAATTTTCTTTATGTATTGTTAGAAATGAGACTACAAGAGATGTCACAGTGAAAGTTTATCTTCTTTTTAAAGTGTGCTTAACCCCTCCCCCTGCTTCTCAGTCACTGGAAAACTCCTAAGTGCTTAACTGGTCTCCAGATTATCTGCAGCAATGTGGAGAGGTGCCAGTCTGTGAGAAATTGAGGACAGTTGGTTCACGTGTTTTTAGTGATGTAATGTCCAATCTTAGTTGTTCTGTGCTGCTGTTTAGTGTGAATTCATGACTGCAGGAGTGATTAGAAGGCTTGAGAGCAGAATTATTTCACTGGCAGTCAGCATGACTCCAACTAAGAAGTAAGTCACAGGAATAATTAAAGATCCACTAATTTTGTGATAATCACTAGACTAGGTTTGTTAAGAGAGTCTTTTTCATGGATGGGATGAGATCAGTTGATACAGTGCTGTATAGCAACGTTAGAGTGACACAGAAAATCTGTTTGCTGAGATACTCTATCTGGCTTAAACTGATCTCATGGGGCACATTCTCTACTCTTTGATATTTATTGTATTAAAAACTCATTCCTTTGACAGGGAAACTGACTTGTAAAGGATCTTGAACATTTATTTTTCCAGGAGCCCACATTAGCCCCTTAAAACTGGGGCAGTCCTTGCAGGGTTGAGAGAAATAGCAGTTGGGTCATTGCCACGTTCACATCCGTAATAGTGCATTTTAATTAAACAAACGAGGCAGCACACTCGCTTCAGGAACACAGGAAGCATCAGAGTTTCTCAAGTGGAAAACAAGTTTCACTTGAAATCTTGCAGGAAATATTGCTGGTAATATGGGCCAGGCCAGACAATGTTGACAGACCTTTATACCAAAACCTCCTGGCCACGCATTGCAAACTCTCACGGCACCATCACAACTCACACTTCCTCTGGTATTTTCAGAGTCTCAACTTGGAGTCATATTATTATGAGAAAATTGTTTATGACCATTTTAGAGTTTTTAGTCAAAGAAAAAAGTTTGAAAACACAATCCATTGTATCTCAAAAATAAATAAGACCTCATTTTTAGATATTTCTTTATTTAAATTCCATCATTGTTAAGGAAATCTTGTGACCTGTGGTACTGTGTAATACATTTCTCATCATTGAGGTCTATGGCTCAGTGTTGCTCAAAATTCTTGAAGGACATTCTTTAAACTGTTGTATATTTCAGTTGATTTAACAAGACAAAAAAAGGCAAATAATCTCTTAAACTTCTTTTTCTTAATAGTTTATTATTTTACATTAAAAGGGAGAAGCATGGTTTTACTAAAGCTAGATTCTCATCCGGCAATACGTGTATAGATTAGATAAAGGAAATGCTCCCTATCCACAGAACAATAGATTACTTGTTTAAATTACTTGTCTTAAAAAGATCCTGATTTGGCTTTGCTGAGCATAAAATATTAAATTTACTGTTTATTTTTAGTGGATTCCTGCCAATTTTCTTCTCTTTCACTGTCTTTAGATTGTTTAAAACATTAAAAAAAAAAAGTTCTCATCAAACATATATCTACTTACAAGAAATCTCTGTTGGTCTTTCCACAGAGACATAAAATCTTGTTGTTAGGACATGAACTTTGCTGTTATGGAATTTTCCTTTCTTTATTACCTTTATGTTTTTCCTGTCCTTATTTTTTCCTTTAAGCCCACAAGTATGGCAAATTATGTTGTGCTAACGTCTCTTATTAAATCTTTATAAAGTGAGAAAAAGGAATCCAATGAGAAACCTTTAAATGTCTCTTCAGGTGTAGTAGGTAGTTAAAATTCTGTTATAATTGGCAGTAATATTTGAAAACTCTGATCTCATCCTTGCCAAAATTTTGTTACTTTTATTTCCTGAAAAACCTGTGATAGGCCTGATCAGCTCCATTGGTAGAAATGAGAGAGTATCTGTGTCACTGATATTGCTTTAGACTTGCATCTTTTTAACTTGAACCAAATTTGGCTCTTAGGACTATTTATCAGCAGAAAATACAAAGCTGATGTAGATGCTATAGCTGTAAGTGTATTTTCATAAATAAAAGAGTAAGAAGTCAGGCGTATGTGACAGTTTTTTGGAACCAGGTCAGTGTAATATGTCTGGTGACATTTGGCATGTTTATTTGCCTTTTGTAGAAAGGGATATTCAATGTTATTTTTGCAAATCCCCTCCGTATGGCAGAGCATTCCCATGCTGGATCGAGTGCTCAGCATGAAGTGTTGCTTTTCCTGCAGGAATCTTAGGTGACCCATGCAGGGCCTTTTCTCTCCTCTCAGGAGCATCATCTCCACAGGGAGTGGGGAGCTGACCCTGAGCAGCTACAGCAACAGAGCAGCAGGCTCTGGGTGTTCTTCAGCTGTCACAGGTCAAAAATTGTTATGTAGTTCTAAAGAACAAACCAGCTTTTTACTGGAGAACATGTAAATGTTATAACAAAGATCCAGACTGATCTTTTGATCCTAAGGGGGTTACTTAGAAGCTGCATCACTGCCTTTTTACCTTGAAACACTTTCTCTAACACCAGGGACTGAACTGACCTGACCTCTGCAGCCTCTATAATTAGTTTTTCTTTTTTATAATGAATTAATGAGTTAGGGGAGTTTTGTTATTATCATTATGAAAGAGCCCTTATTAATGGACAATTCCACAGATTACTGGGATGGAGATCAGGGAACATAGTTTTAGAGGAATCCTGCAAAAAAAAATAATTGCAGAAAAGAAAATATTTGAGATTGCAATTTCCCGCAGAGCTGTATTCAGGAGTAAAGAATGAAAGGTTCTCACTTTGAATGCATTTAGTCTCCAACACAACACAGAACAAGCTAAAACATAAGTGCACTATCTCTTAGCTGACTTGTGACAGCTTATAATGAATGAATGTGCTGCAGATTGAAATGTCACACTGACGTGCTTTTGAATAAGAAATAAGTTTCAAGGTATTTCTATCTGTGTCTTTATTCAAGGTATTTCTATCTGTGTCTGAAGTACTGAACAATCCATTTTCCTTGGGAATACATTTAGAAGTGGAAGAAGTTGAAATGTGTGCTCCCTATAGATATTATTAAAATACTTTTTTTTTTCATGTTTTTCTCTTCAATCCCAAAAATAACTGAGAGATAGGCTGGGTTCTGGCTTTAAACTTAGGAAGATCTAGGAAATAAAAGTGTGAGAAGTCAACTGGCTATTTGAATGTAATATTTGGAAACTTGATATATAGATGAAAAAGAAAGAGGTTTGAGAAAATCACATCAGTAATATTTATGGAATTTTTGCTCCATTTGTGAACGAAAAGTACTTTATGAACTGCTAGATCTTTGGTTAATGAAGCGAACTTAATTATAGTTCCCTCTGCTGATATCTTTCTATATATGAAATTCCTATTACTTTTAGGAAAAAACTGTGGGATCAAGCTTACTGAGGAACATGTTTAATAAATTTTTTTTCCTGACCTATCATTCTGTTAGCACTGAAGTTTGATGATAGCTTCAGTGCTTCCTTTGCTCTACAACAGTTTATTTTAAAGAGGATCATAGATGAGATGATTTTAGCTGTGTTGCATACACATCTATCTCAGAAGAGAATTTTTATATTTTGCACTGTATCTTACTGTTTCCCACCTTTTCTAACTCTGTTTTTATCCCCTCTCTCTTGTGTGAACCTTTCTAGATGTTCGACTGGATCAGCCACAACAAAGAACTGTTCCTGCAGAGTCACACAGAGATTGGTGTGAGCTACCAACACGCCCTGGACCTGCAGACACAGCACAACCACTTTGCCATGAATTCCATGGTGAGTTGAAGGCACTCTGTGAGCAGCACAGGAGGGAGGAGAGAGCCAGCACACGAGGCCACCTCCAGTGTACAGGGCACTAGGGACCTGTGAGAGGTGATGTAAGGAAGGTCAGGCTGGCTGTGGCAGCTGCAGAGTGTGGCTCTGTCCAGCCAGACACTGATGTATGGTAACTTCCTTGATTTCAGAGCAGCACAGTCCTGTCGAGTTTGTTTACATTTCGGAGAGAGAATACAATAGTTTTTAAGTTTTTGACATTTTGACTGGGAATTAATGAGAGCTGTAGGATGCACTTTAATAATTTATAGTTCTCCCTCCACACCCTGCTAAGGTACTTTTCAAAACCCTGAAAAGGAGACACTAATCAAGCTGTCAGTTGTGGCCACAGTGGGACTTTGCATTTTTCAGTTGTTAATTGGTCAGAACTTTTGAATGCAACTCAATTTACCTTTCTTTTTCAAAAAAGAAAGATCATCATTATACCTTTACAAGTGCTTTGCTCATTTTCTTATTCTTTCCAGACATAAAGTATTTGTCCTGGAAACTGCCCTGCTTTCAGCACAGAAATGAGGACAGGATGTATTGATATTTTGATCATTGCAGTGGGATAGAAGAATTCATGTATGCCTCCTGCTGCAGCTGTGCAGTGCAGAGTCGAGCCCTCTGAACATTCTCTGTCAACTACAGCATAGCTTGCCCTGAGTAAAGCACTGCAGCAGGTGAACCTCCTCCTGCTGTGCAGGGTCAGGCTGCAGCTGCACGGGGCTGACACCTCAGAGGTGGTTGGAGTTGATGGTGTAAGTCACTGGAGAGCCACACCTGCTCTGCTGCTCTGCTCTGGGCCAGGCACTGGAGAGCAGCTGTGTGAAATGGGAAAAAGAGATCCTGACTACCCAAGGAAGTTAAAGACCCCACACTGCTTTCATAAGGTTACAGGCATTAACCCTGGGATTCTGGCCAAATTCCAGGTCAGGTAATTAACTTCTCTGACTTGAATTCCACAGGCCACTTCCACCTAGCTAGCTATTCCCATCTTAAAGCACTGTGCCTCACCAGGGCATTGCCTAACAGTGGGAGATGAGAAGTGTTTTTAATGCCTATTAATATGTTTGTTTATTGTGATTATATCTGAACAGAGCACTGAAAACCAGGCTCTAGGCACCTGATAGTTAAACTTGCCATCACAGTGCCATCTAGCAAAATCCAGGATAACACTGCTTCCATATAACACTGCTGCTCTCAGAGTCCCAACAAGTAAATGTGTCCTGGAGGTTAGTGCATTAAAATTAATTTGACTTATGAAAGATGCAGATTTGCTCATAATTCTTCAGAAATACCATTAGAAGAGTCAAGCTGGAGGATCTCCCTTTATTCTTTTTTGTGGTAATAATACCACAAAATGTGGTAATGTAAAATAATATTGCCTAGTATTATTTCCTTAAAATAACTGGAAGTTAGACTTGGAAAGAGATAATTGCTGTTAGTAGAAAATGAATGATTTTGCTAGAAATTTTATTTATAATTCAGATGGATCTTTTTACACACAATACATCAGTAACTGTTGGATTGAGAATAGCTCAGCTGTTTATTACTCAGAAGTATGAATAATAATGAAATCTTGAGGCACTTTTTTTGATTGTGGGGCTTGGGCTTTTTTGTGGTATTGAATTTTGTTTTGTTAATACATTAGAATCAGTATCTAGTGAAGATCTAGAGGAGGAGAAAGTAGCTAAAGATGGCTGTATGTTTAGCAGGGAAAAAGCTTTACAAACTTTAGTGAAAGTTGGATCAGATCTTGGATCTCTAAGGTGTTTTGTTTTGATTGTGTTTGTTCTTTGGGTTTTTTTCTTTACACCATGCCTATGGTCCTTTAAGCCTGGCATAACAAATAATAATTAAAATACAGTCTTCATTTCTTCTAAAAAATGACACCTCTAATGTTTACTGGGCATGCCTTTTGTTGCATGATCTTCCTATACATCTCTATAGGCATGCTGTGACCAAAGCTCCTTTTTGGAAAAACAATTTACTACTCTGTTTGTTACAATAATAATTTTTCCTTCTAAGTGATCAATGTTGGATGTGGGGAAGCCATATATTTGAGGTAATAAACTGTAGTGTGGTGTTTTTCTTTTCAATAAGGAGCATGGATTATTTTCTTTCCTGTGATTTGAGGCAGTGCTTGTTTTCACTTCAGTTTCAAAACAAATTGTTACTCTTTATCAGAGCTGTATAATGTTTATACTGAAGCAATAATACTTTTAACAAAGATGAATATTTAACTCAGATCTTTTTCAAGCAATATCAATAATCTAATAAATTCACTAGAAAAAACTCCATCAGTGTTCCAGTATGGCACAAAGCATACTGGGTGTAGCTCTGCATTTGGATACCTGGTGTACATGCCGTTTGTTCCGACTAAAGTTTTTTGTATTTCCCTTGCCTAGACCTTTTTAATGCCTGGATCTGATAACTTCCTTAAATTATGAGTTCCTGCTTTTTGTACACAAAAATGGGAGTGTTCAGTGCTGATACTGCTGCCTGTCGTGCAGTCAGGGATTACCTGATACCACTTGAGATCCATGTTGTTCTAAATCACAGAATATTTCTAATATGTTACAGTTATCATGTAAAGGCTAATAATGTCTGTTGAAAATTCCCAATATCTTTTTTCAATTAATGGTATTTTTCTGTATGTAGGCTGAGCTAAAATGCCATCCAGTATTACACAGGCTATATGTAATTGGTCTTGTTATAGAAACTTAAAGGACTTAAAGATATCTCATGAGGGTTTTTTTTGTCACTGAAACATTCTGCTTTGGGTTTATGTGTTAGACTTATTTCACATGTGGTTTCTAAAATCTCAGAAGCACAGTGCAAACTGGTTATTTTTTTATTTTATTTTAAAGAAAACCCCTTCAGCAATCAAATTTCGCTTCCAATTAATCTGCAGAACCCTTTTCTCGTAACTCACCTTTGCTGCTTGCCATCACAGTATCTCACCTAGTCCTCTAGGAAATGAGATGAACACGGCCAAATTCCTTGCAGATTTAATGCTTTCCACTGTTCATTTTTCTTTTGTGAGTGTCAGGCATTCATTTTATAGGTGTGTCACAAGAAAGTGTTGTCCCAGCCAGGCTTGGAGGATTTAATTCAGAGGGGAGGTCTCCCAGCATGCCTGTGAGGTGGTCAGGGATAAATTACTGTATTTCCCTGAGGGAGAAACTCCACTACTGTCAGTGCTTACTGCTGACACTGAGGGCTCCTGGCCAGGCTCGTGCTGGGCCTGGGCAGTGCTGGAAGGAGCAGCAGTGTCACACACGCTGGGGACTGGAGCCAGCGCCTCGGCTGGGCCACCGAAATGGGCTGAGAGTTGATGGACAAAGAGGGGAATGGGAACTTGCAAGGCACTGCTCAAGGCTGTCATAAACTGTAAAAGAAACTCTTACCTATCATGGTATCGATGGGCATGCAGGAAAATTCTTGTTTTCCAGCCCAGCGATTTTTAGAAGGCAAAAATCCCCTTTTTTGGACTAAAGTTTCAAAGTTAAAATAAAGCAAATAAAGAATTAACTCTAACATAAGGAATGCCTTTGAAAGTGTGCAACCATTTGAAAGAAGTTTTTTTCAATGCTAAAAAGTGTGTATTAGCCAAAATTTCAATGTATTCTAGTGTCATGAATACAGATTGTCCCTGAAGTGCTTTTACTTCTAGATGTTAATATATTGTTTCCTCAGTTTTGACCTATTGTGCTCTTATATAGCTACAAATGAGTGATCTCTTGCAGTCCTCTTTGGGGACCACTCTCAGTTTTGAAAGAAAGATGAGGTTAGGTTAAATTTAAAGTGAGGCTTTCCATGTACTTGCTATTGTGGATTTTCCAAGCCTAAAGAAAAAACAAAGTCACTGACATTAGGTGTTCTGTTTAATTTATTTCCTATTAAGACTGAAAGATCTATATCATAGTGACATAGAAAATTTACTCAGTTTGTAGAAGTTAACAAACCAGAGGAAAAGGAAGATTTAACTTTGTGAAATGTCAAGAGATTAATTTTGTCAGCATAGTCTTTCCATTTTACTTCAGAACGTTACACATTGGCAGATAATGATGAAAGAAAACAGCTTAAAATGTTTGTTGTTCTTCAAGGTGGAAAAGAAATGTCTTGCATTTTGTGGATTGAGGTCAGTTAAATGCTGAATTTTTTTGTGAAAGTGAATTATGGATTGCCTTGAAACCATACTGCAATTTACTTCAGTCTGCAACAGCAATACAGACGAGCACATCACAGGTGATACTGCACTTGAGTGCATTTGTTGCTCAAAAATGAGCAGGAGAAACTTAGGAGCCTCTGTTTTCTAAATCTTTTCCACTTGCTGCACAAAGAATAGAGGTGTGAGCTGATGATTCCCAAAAGGCTCTTTGCTTCCTGCTGAAAAAACTGTAGAGTTAGTGGGTTGGTACCCTTCCATGAAAAATTCTCATATAGGAAAGAGACATTTTCATCATTATTCCTGTATGAAAATACAAGAGATATAACAATATATAAACCTCTCTGTCTTGAAAAAGAGACAGAATATCTGCTGCAGTTCAGCTAAACTTACCCTTACCCTCCTGCTGGTTAACACGTCTGTGCACAGGAGCCTATGTGAACCACAGAATTCACTGTTGTTTTCTCCATGCCCATTGCATTGCAGTGGCTGAGATAATTCAGCATGGGAAAAAGTAAAAAAAACAAAATCAGGATGAAAACAACCATTTTCTACATTTCATGAAAAATTATCAGGGAGCTTTTTCTTCAAACACAGCAATGTTCTGTGACTTTGGCACAACTCATTGAAGTTTTACAACCTATAGTGATGCTGCACTATCCACCAAAAGGATTGACCTGAAATGTTGCAAAATTATCTTGGCTGAGGTTTACTCATAAGGATTTCTGGGGAAAAGACTTGAACATTTAGTCTGATTTCCAGTTTCTAACCTAGAGGGACACAAATGCTGGACTGTGGCTGGTGGTCAAAATTTCAAAATCATAGTGTCTTTTTTAGTATACTTTAAGCTCCAGAACAATTTTTGGTTTCTCTAGTTGTAGTGAAAAAACATAGTAATTTCTTAAAAATTAATCTAACAATTTTGAGCCAAATCAAATTTTTAAGAAAAGGCCTTGTGATAAGGGGAAAAAGCAGGACTGAAGGCTGGGTATTGCTTTAAATCTGTGTTATTTATGTGACAGTTGTCACAGTCATGGTTCTACCAGGGAAAATTGAGTGGCTCAAAGGGCTTGGGCCCAATCACTTTCCCCTTTAGCACCTACAGATATGATGAATGTACTTCATAGTTATCCCACACACTTTGCAGACATACTTTGCCCTGCTTTACAACTTAGTTTGGACCTGTGCCTACCTTGGCAGTGCTCTGTTGCATTTCATGTTTGGATTGGCAGATACCTTTCCACATTTTGCTCCCACTCATTCACATGAGATCCTGCTCCAACAAACACTTCCATCTCTGATTTATTATTTGCCCATGAGTAATGCTGCTAAAATCATCAGGGTTGTGTCTGTCCTTGTGCCTGAGGGTCTTACAGATTCTACTCCCAGAAATTTCTAAAGTCCTTTGGAAATAGTTTAGAGAGACAAGAAAGCAGTAAGTCATCATTAGCAAAACATCTCAGATTCTGAGATGTTCCTTGTCTTTGGTGAGGAGGAAGGAGGAAGGAAGAGTGCTTACATCAAATTACTTTCTAGGAATCTGCAGGACAGCTGTCATTTGTCTTATAATGGTGCATCATTGTAGGACACTGTCATGATGGCTATTTATTTTCAGCTTACATTTCTATGCAGAATGGAGGTATTGTAATGCAATTACATTGCTGTCTGCAGTTGCAAATAGGTTTGAGAAAAAACATATTCTTCCACTTCTTCAAGGCTGAATAAAAACAATAATGGAAAATTCTTATGAAAGAACAGAAAATATTACTCTTTTGGAGGATTTTGAATTCTTCTAAATGCAGAATAGAGAACAGCTTAAAATAGCCTGCAGAAAAGATAACATTTTAACTGAAGGCTATAATGTAATAGACATTTCTATGGAAACATTTTTATTTCTATAGAATATCCTTATGAGCTCTTTTACATTCTGTAAGACTTTTCCATTTGTTGACACTACATGTCTATAAAGGATTAACAGACAGTTCTCAAAGGGCATAAAACAAACCTTTTACTTATGAATATGTGGATATAGCATCCAGAAAGATGAATTAATGCAACAAAAATATCAGGAAAAAATATAGAAGCAATGAGTACACCCTAACATGTGAGTGAATAGCTGAAGTATGGCAAATTGGTTTTACATTAATTCAAGGAGAGAGGGGGAGATAACAGTGTTAGATAATGGCACAGATATACAGAAAAAATCCAGAGGGATGTGTTTTTAGAGTGGAAGGTAGTATGCCTGCTATTCACGCATATTTAAGCAGGTGGTTGATTGCTCTCTCTGAACTGCTTGGCTTTACTCCAACTGATGGTGTTTGGAATGTGTAATGAAGGCAGAGGGTGGTCACAGTTCTTCCTTCTCTTTATTTATGTGTGCTTTTTAATTTTCAGAATGCCTATGTCAACATCAATCGAATCATGTCTGTGGCATCACGGCTCTCCGAGGCAGGCCACTATGCTTCCCAGCAAATCAAGCAAATATCCAGCCAGCTGGATCAAGAGTGGAAGAGTTTTGCTGCAGCTCTGGATGAGCGCAGCACCATCTTGGCCATGTCTGCTGTCTTTCACCAGAAAGCTGAACAGGTGAGCTGCTTTGGGGGGAGTCAAAACGATCCTGTGCTACTTCAGTAAAGATGATGCTGCAGTTATTACCTGATGGGTTTTGGCTTTGATGTGTATTTAATGCTGAGAGCTTTGTTCCTGGGGTCTCTGTGTCCCAAAAACAAACAGTAACATTTCCACTCTAAAAATGACCCATGTACCCTGGTGGGTAAGAAATGATGTTTTCACTTTAGTAATAAGAAAGAATCTGATCATAACTGAAGTACACTGGTGCATTAACAAGCTGTTTTATTTCTAATATTTCATTGGTGCTATGAATAAATTCAGGATTATTATGGTCAGGGAAACAGTATCTGCACTCATGTGTATGTGCTATGTGCAGAGGAACGTTCAATACACACATGACATAGGCACAAACCAGCAGGCAATTTCTAGGAGCCAAAGAATATTATAGTTAATGAATATTAAGGAATTCATTCCAACACTTTACAGTGCTCTCCATAGGCCCAGACTCTGTTAGACCTCACCGAGTAGAGACTTAAGAGATAGCTGTGAACATCAGGGAAAATTTTCCATACCACTGAACTTTATTTTGTGTCTTTAACAACTACTAGAACAGTACCATAGTTCATAGCTAGAATAAAGACTTAAAATGTCACTGAATAAACCCTGTACTTTTTTTTCATCTAAACCAGGTCCACCTAATGATGATGCTTCAACATTGATTACACGTTGATTACATTCATTTTCTGGTGACAAACACTGTTTAGGGGCTCTATTCAGTGTTGTTGTGTGCTTGTTTTTCCAAGCAGTTAATACCAAAGCTACTAAGTGGGTGTGCTTGATATTTATAAAATAACCCATACTTGAAGCATTTGAAGAAGAAATTGTAAGAGCTAAGCCAGAAACTGTGTCACAGAATATATGTGTAGAAAAGGTTATCTTAAAAAGTAAAGATTTTCCTTATTGTTTCTGACTGTAGAATTACAATGGATTTTTTCTCTATTCTATGTTTCTTATTGACAACAGGCAACAGCATAGAGCAATTACTCACCCTACTGGGCACTTACTCATGTAAGCACACTCAGTGCCTTTGATGGGACTGATAATCTAAAAAGATGCCCAGTACAAAAACTTTCATCTCCTTACAATGGGCACTGTGGGGATTAGGTGCAGTCTTCATGTTAATAATCAGTGAATCATCATATATTCATAAAGGAAAATCAAAAAAAGAATATATATGCAGTCTGTAGTCACAATGAAAATGTTAGGGTTTATTAATGAATTAGATAGCTCTTGTTTGCTTGGTTTAGGTTTGGGGAAGTTTTTATATATTTTTTTTTTAATATTAGTGACCCCTTTATTTTTCTGAAGTGTCAGAAATGTTTGCTATTTCTGAGGAGCTGCTGAGGTATTGTGCAGTATGAAAGACAATAAATCAGAAAACTATACTGATCTACCTGGCACCTCTTCCCAACAAACTGAAGTTTGTAGTGTCTGACAGAAGCTAATCTCTCATTAACAGACAGGAAAATTTGCTAATTGTGCCAGTAGTTGTTCCTCATTTGCAGTAAGAGAAAACTCAGTGGAAAAAAAATGCTGATATGAAACCTGTGAACTCAGCTACAAAATGGAAATGTGGGTGTCACTGTGTCCATGAGCCAGGACTAAAATTTCATCCCTGCCATAGTAACTCTGGCATAAACCAATGTCTTGAGCTAATATTTTGGTCATTTAACCTCTGTATAGTATAGTGAGGTGTTTAAGATTTGGTCTGTAACTAAATCTATTATCTATCAAACATTCATTCCAAATGTGACTCTTTATTAGTTGGCATCAGCCAGGGTTTTTTTAAAACTCAAATCAGGGCTTCATTATTTTACAATAAGTAGAGCTTACTATGAAATAGGGCTTTATTGTGAAGCAAAGATACAGATAAACCCACTATTTCCTCTGTTGCAGATCAAATCTATTTTCCCTCCCTTTGTTCTCTCAGTAAGGGTAATCTTGTTGCAGATGCAGCTATTTCTCCCAGAGTGCATCCCTGCTTCCCTCACACTGATCTCTGGTGCAGATTGTCCTTCCTTCTCTGGTGCAATAAGCTGCTAGTCTCTTTGTTCATTCCTTCCTATTGATTGAAGGTCTCTGTGATGCCAAGAGGAAGCCAGTGTTCTAGGACCATAATCTTTCAGCTTCTGGCACACTGCAGCCTGCAAAGGAGTTTTTGGCTGGGATCAGAAATTTATGAAATATCTATAATATGCAAGCTGGGCAGGAAGAAACTTGTTTTTTCAAGGTCTCTTCCTAAAGACCCCACACAGAAAACTGTAGAGAATACAATTTGTCAGGCTTGGAAGGATGAAAGGCTGAGTCAACCCTGCTGGGAATTGAACCTCACATCTGTCTTCATGTGTCTCAGAATCACAGTGCTTTCCTGGCCTTTATTGCAGATACATGTGGCATGTATGAATGGGACTCAGCTGAATTGATTCCTGGATGCTTGCTTTATTTCTTTTCCTTTATTTTTTTTAGTGTCTGTGCACAGACTTGTCTTTCTTAAATTTTTAAGCACAGCTGGTACATACTAAAGCATCATCAAGAAAACAGCAAAGAACAAGGTAAAAATAGAAGAAAAGAAAGAAAACAAGACAAACCTTTAGCCTCCAGCTAGGCACCCTTCAACACAAGTGTCTGATCAAAAGCCAATAGACTACACTCAAAACAACCACTTTATCCATGTCAAAGTACCACTCAACAGATTCAGTGGAGGTGTTTCCCAAATGTCCTATCATTCCACCTGCTACAAATCTCTCAGTTCTATGGTGTTTTTTCCTTTTTTCCTCTTTTTTGTTTTTTTACTTTCCCCTCCCTTTCTCATGCTAACATGGAGATATTCTAGACCAAAAGGGAATCTGCTTCTCTAGGTTTAGGTATGCCTGAAGCTACTCAAAGTGTCAGGAGGATGTAGAACATCTTATCTTACTGAGATTGCAAGAGATTTTCTGATTTACTCCAGATGTGATTCCAGCTCACCAATCACCAGATGGGGGAAGCACCCACACAGGTGTCCTCCCCATTTTGGATGTAATCTCTGAATGTGCTAAAGTGTTCATAAGATGTCACTCTACAGATCCTGTAAGAATGAACAAATTAATGTTTTGAATTAACCAGGAGATCTCAACCAATTAATTCTGGGTTAGAGTCTACCCTCAGAAGTGCATGAGAATTACTGTTTAAGGTAGTAGGTGTTAAGTGCATGCACTGGACATTTATGCTGATTCTCAGAAAAGTGACCCCTGACCATTTGTTTTATATTACTTTAGTCCCCAACCAGGAAAATTATTGTTCTCATCTCTCAGCTCTGCCTGAATCTCTCTAAGCACATCTTCAACTCTCCTGTATGAGGAAAGGAAATAGAAAAGAAAAAGAAAAAGAAACAGAAAAGAAAAAGAAAAAGAAAAAGAAAAAGAAAAAGAAAAAGAAAAAGAAAAAGAAAAGAAAAAGAGCCAGTTAGTATTGATAAGATGCAAGGCTAAGACCAAGATATATAGGGAAATTCCAGAAACAGCATCAGGAAAAATACAAGTAGCTTCATAAAAAAAATTGAAAAATTGAGGGTAACAAGAGGTATTGTGAGTTACTGAGGAAAGTGGCTTCATGGCTGTCTTCATATCTTTCCCCATGGCCATTCTGGCATGAAAGCACACTCAAATTTTGTTTTAAATTTTCTGGGTCCTGGAAAACCACCCTGGTTATCCTGCAGCTTCCACACAGAGGCAAACAGTGAGCAAAGACTGGACAAAAAATATAGAGAAATGCAGAGTACAAAATGTCGGAGCTATATTTTGAAGCAACAATATGGTGAAGCAGAGCAGTCCCCGAGGAAAAATAGTAAGAAGTCTGAGAACCCTTTATTACCTGTTAGAATTTGCATACAGGATTTGCAAGTGTATGTCATAATTTTAAAGATACTTTTGAATTGGATCAGAGACACAAAGGTAGCATTGGGATTTCCTTATTTTTTGGGAGACATTCTTTCTAATATTTCCTAAAACCTTGAAAAGCATGGACAATTATTTTAGCCTGTCATTTCAAATCATATTTGAGTAGTATTTATGTTCCCCACAGGAGATATTCTAGTCAATAAACTAATTATGAATTTAAGCATTTCATTTAAATGGTATTGAGTTCTACTAGACCGTAATGACTCCTGCTCCAAACTAACAGCTAGTAATTTACAATTTTAAATGCAGGTTTTTGCAACTCAGTCAAATGGTGATTTTGTGATAAGAATTTGCTTCTAGCTTGAAGGGTTACATTTAAATTTTTTTTTTTTGTCTGCCACAGTGTGTGACAAATAATAAAAATTAACAAAATTGCTCTTTTCAAAATACCCAAATCAATAGCGCTGTTGCCTGAACTAACACTTTGCAGCAGTCCTTAAAAAAACCCTATTTGCTCTTCCTGCATGACTCTGCACACACAGCACAGACCACTCTGCACTGTTTCAGAATATCAAACACTGAGTGCTGCATCTCTTAAAACTTTAAAACAGATTATGTCAACTGCTCTTGCTAGTGGCAGAAGAAAAATTAACAAAGTAATTGTGACATTATCTATATACAAAAGATAGATGCAAAACAACAAGGTGGACGTGTGGATCTTCCTGAGACTTCTCCCACGTACTGTGCAGATCACAGTGGGGAGATGTGACAATAGATGAGTAACATGATTATAAGAGCTTTTACTGAAATTTGCAGAATTCAGCAGTTTTGATAAGAACCATAACAGTGGGACTCCAGCTGCAGGGGCACTCATCTATAAGGTGTAAAGGTCTTTTGTTCACTGTTTCGACCAAGAGGTTCATGCAACAGCCCTGAAAGGGATTGATCTCAGCTCTGTGCTCTTAAATTGCATAGGAAGTCATGTGAATTCCATTACTTTGGCACAAAATATGATGATTTCAGCTTTATGCAGGGGTGTTTGGGGAACAGATTCAACAGATCATAAGTAAGCCAATGCAGGAGAGCCTGCCATCCTTGCACCTAGCTTTCAAGAAAGCACAGTCGTCACTGGGAGATTTGTACTTTTTAGAATGAACGCTTAGGAATTCATCTTTGTCACCAAATCTTTGTGCACAGAAGTGTTCACGATGCAAACACTTTATAGCCTTGATTACACAGCAGCATAGTGAATAGCTTTACACTACCAATAAAAAGAGATGTTGATGCCAGAGACAGAGTTGAATTGAAATTCTCTGCTTTGAATCTCACAGCCCTTCATGCTGTGAGTGAGTGCTTAACTAACAAGCCACAGGTGAACACTTCAGGAGGCAACTAAGCTGTGATCCTGGGGTGGTTTTGTGGCATTATACATTCGTCCTACAGGGCACTGCATCTGTTATATAATTAGCTGTTCTTTTTTCTAAATAGCCCAAGGTATGGCAGGCTAGTTTAACAGAAAGATGGAGGAAGAGAAGGCATTAATGAGAAGTAATGAGGTGGCATTAGGCAGCTCATATGGACAAAATATGAACATGTTGGCTATGTCATTGAACCAAGCCCTGCTTAAAAGAAAAACAGGGTGGGAGTCTTAGAGACTAAATTTTTCTTTTCTTTTACAGAACAGGCAGCACCCAGGAGAGCTTCCTTAGTTTGTTCTGCCAAAGTGCATCAGCACTACTCTGGAGGCCTTTAGAGTGGAAAAATGTTTTTTTCCACCCATTTACATCCCAAAGTGTTCAGTTTCTGGCTGACTGTTAAGGCTTCCAACCAAGGTGCTAAACCATATCAATTGCAATGGCAATGCTTTTTTTTTTTCCTCCCTTTTCACTGACATCTGCCCACCAGGAACTGGACTGAGACCAGCAGCTCATTTTGTGCTGGCTGCTTGGCAGCTATCAGATGGTAATGGTATCTGCTCACTGCTGACCTGGGCCTGAAGCACATGTGTGACCCAGGGGCTTAAAGCCTTGGCATCCTAATAATAATCCCACCTAGCTGGACCTGTCTTAGGAACTCCTTGAATGCAGATGTTTGGCTTTCACTGAAATTAATGTCAGCAGTGATTTCAAGTGGGAGTTTTCTGTTGTTCATGTGAGTAGTTTTAAGGACAGGTAAACAATTGAGGGAAGACAAACAGATCAGACAATGCCAAATACAGCTGTGGCTATCACCGTGCCCTTTTGTGCTTCACACTAGTGGTTTTTTCCTAGACATGCTGCAGCCTCCCTTTCTGGAATTCTATGTTGTAGCCTCCCTGATGGCAGGCAAAAGCTTTTAGAATGGATGTTTGCTGAACCTGCTTAAATAAGCATTTCTTTTTAATCCAGAAGAAAAAGAAAACATTCCTTTGGATCTAGGTGTCCTTCAGGTACTGAGGCAGTGACAGGAATGTGCCTTTCCAAGGTGCCCAAAAGGGCTCCTTTGTAGCTTCTCAATCATTGTCCTTCTCAGTCATTGCTGCAGTCATATGTGGCACTCTGCAAAGTTTTCTAATATTAATGAGGTTGTTTTGTGTCACTTTTGCTCATTGTTCCTGGAATTGTTTCAGTTCCTTTCAGGTGTAGATGCCTGGTGCAAAATGTGCAGTGATGGAGGTCTCCCCTCAGAAATGCAAGACCTGGAACTGGCCATCCACCATCACCAGACCCTCTATGAGCAAGTAACACAGGCCTACACAGAGGTATGTGCTTACCAGAGCATCTATGAGTATCTGCTAAGTGATAACCAACTGCATTTAGGAGTTTGGCTTTTCTAAATGGGATAGGATTTCCTTTCCATTTCTACACTCTTTCATAGATAAGGTCAGACCTAATCCTGGGCTGTAGTACATGACTCTGCAGCAATTTGCTTGTAAGGGAAGAACCAAAGGACAAATCTGAAATCATACAGAAATGAAATCTAGAACCAGTGTTGGCACCCCAAAGAAGAGCCATCTTGCTGTCTCTGCTGAACTGGGAACCCCTTTTTGCCACCAGCGCCTTTATTCCTTTTGCTTTCCTTCTGTGGATGAGTCCTGGCTCTAGCACAGGAGTGCTAATGCCTCAAAGGATGCCAAAGGCTTTTTCCTTCAATGTACCACTCAAAGAGATGTCAAGTCCTAATTGCAACAAGTGCTTAAAAGACTTTGCTTTAGATAGAATCTAGAATCATTTAGGCTAGAAAAGACCCTTAAAATCATGAGTCCAGCTGCTGAGCTAGAACTATCATCTACCACTAAATCCTGTCCTTAAGCACCATTTCAGATGTATTTGTATATACTGTTGTAAAATATCTCCAACCTAAATAGGGTATGTGCTTTTTTTCCTTTAAAAGAGGATGCCAAGAATGCTGAGATAAATTCTCTGGAATTTTGTCAAAAAAACCCCACATAAAGTTTTTTACTTGCTTTTTTCCCCATTCAGGCTACAGCATAAAGTAAAAGCTACTGAGAAAAAGTCGGTTTCCCTGGACTGTGCTGTACTCGAGTGTCTCTCTGGCTGTGAAGGGATTTGGCTCCTTGCAGACTTTTCCAAGTTGGACTGGAGGACTGTGGTAGTGTTTGCTATACTTAGCAAATTACCAAGTGAAAACTCCAGGACAGAATATATATGTATCTCTCATTTGCTCATCCCTTGCTCTGGTCTTCATGGAGGAATGATACATTTGGTCTAAACACCATTTTTTTTCCCCTAGTGCAAACTGTAGCTTTTTCACAGATGGCACCATTAGTCTTGTCACTTCCAAGGCCCTGGAGGTCTTCCTGGCTCACTGTAAAGGATATCTGCAGATTTTCACTTATTCCCTATCTGTATAGAGCAGCCATGGGATGATTCTACTAGCACAACAAAATCTGTCTTTTGGTTCACCCAAGGTTACATAACTTCTTTCTGAAGGATTTTCATTCTGCCCATCCGTTTCCTACCACAAAGACAGTGTATGTGGGTTTTGTGTCAGAGCTAAACTTTCCCAGAGTACAGCAGCAGTTGTGTACTTCTCAAAATAAGTGAGAAAGGATCAAGTTTGCTTTGACAAATGCAATACTAGCACTTACACTTTACTGAGATTGCAAGTCATGGGGTGTGGGCCCATTCAGCCTAAGACTTTTGCAATACTTAAAAATATCTTGTAAATAAGATGTAAGTGAAGTGGTGTGACTAACCTGGGTTGTTTTGCTTGTCTCCTTGCACAGTCCTTGAAAAATTCAAAAAGATTCCCATGAAAAGAGTTTTGTTGATTTATTTTTACAGTTACAAGGAGAACATGGAAATGACTGAAAGAGCACAGTAGGTGGCTTCTCCATTTGTGAGGCTGTTCCTTTCTGAAATCTGCTCATTGGAGAACTCTGAGTGCACAGACCTTCTGAGCTATTGACTGGAAATGCAATAATATTCACAATTTTGGGAAACAAACCTTTTAAGCTGAAGAATTTTGGAGCTGCAGATGATATGAACCCCTTCAATATATATGTTATCCTTGAGAATACTGAGTACCATTGGTTACCTGGTGGTCACCAAGCTCCTTTTCATTTATTTAGTCCAGTGTGATGGGACAGGGGTGTAAACTGGAGAGCAGAAAAACACTTCTAATAGCCTCCAATTTGTATTAATGACTATTAACAGGACAACATAATGACTTCAAATCTGGTGTTTTGTCTCTGTCTGTGCAGAAAATAACTAGGTTATCCCCTGTAGGGAAAAATCATATCTTGTAATCTCTGAGGCTTTCTAGACAGACCACAGAAACAACAGAAGTAAATGCAACAGATAAAAACCTATATCCCACAGAAGAGAAAGGAGTAAGAGACAGTGCAGGAGTGTAGCTATTAATAGGTCTGTATCCCTGAACAAACTTTGTAAGAAAGTTGTCCTGAGTAAAACGTGCACTATATTTTCTGTGAAATCACATCTCTTACTGGTAAACTCTTGAACCTTTATTTTTAATCTCTGTGACTGCAGTAGTGTAAATCAGCAGCAACTCTGTTAAAACCATTGGAACATCACCCAGGGACTGATTCAGACCACCTCTAAACCCAAATCCCAGTAACAGAAACAAAGTGAATTACACAATGGATTTAGCCAGTGCAAAGAGTGAGTTTCTGGTCTAATAATCTGCACTCACATGTGTCCATGGCCTTGGTTTCCTGTTCCCAGCAATTAAGTAGTTGCTGCTTGTCTTCCCACAGATAAAATAGGATATAGTATGCCTTATCTTCTTCCTCTGGAAGCTGCTTCTTCCTGACTAGCAGCTAATGCCATCTCCATAATCTTGCCAAGGTAACACCTGTGCAAGTGTATCATCTTGAAATCCTCTATCCTTGTCCTGAAATCCTCTATCATATCACCACTATCCACTGCTGTTGTTCCCTCTGAGACCCCAGAAGGCAAATTATTCCACCTGATCTTCAGCAGCGACTGAAATTGAGTATGGGAAGCCACTCCCTTATGTACTCTCCACTTATTTCCTGATCTACTTCCAAATTGCCTTGAATACTTCAGAAAAACCCAAGAATTTTCCCAAGGCCACCAAATAGTCATAAATATGATGAGATTGGACTCCAAATTTTTCCATTATGCATCTTAAAAGCTTTCTTAATTTCTCTGAAAATGCACCAGATACCCAGTGCTACCACAGACCAGGACATGGCATGGCTTGCCAAAGGACACAGGTTTGGGCATTAAAAGGATATTTTCTGCATTTGAACATGCAACTTATAGTAGAGGAATAAATGAGACATGGAAATACTGGAGATGTGTTTTAACTTTGACTACTATATGTTCAAAATTTAAACTGTATGAAAAACATTCATTACCCTATTTTCTGTCAAGATCAGTGATTATGATCGCATACAAATACACTTCTGAGGAAAACTTGTCATTTTCATTGCAGTTTGTTTCAGAGGGAAAAGCAAAAAGTAGGCTGGGAAAAGAGAGGGATTCCATTGGTGTCCTCATTTACCATTTCTGTTGAACAACATATTTTAATTTTATAATCTGGAACTGAAAAATTATTTCAAAAAAGTCCTTTTTTGAGAGTCAGAGCATGCACACGTTTTTTAGCAGAAATCTGGTTTGATTTTTATTGTTAAATTGGTCATTTTGCCCCTTCAGTATGAAAATGGTCCAGGAATGTTCCAGAAAAAATCTGATGTTAAAAAACCAGGCATTCTGATTTTTTTAATGCCCAAATGCTTTTGCATCTGTAAATATCTTTTAATGTGCTTGAAAAAGGTTACATGTGCACAGCACATTAGATTTACCAGCAAACTTCATAGTCTATTGAAAATTGAGTTCATAGGTGCCTCTGAGCTGTTCCTGGGAAAGAAAAGAATTAGTCATATACTAATTTATTTTTCACTGCCACTGAATGAAATACAGAATGGAATGTCACACTTCTCAATGTATAGACATACTTAGTAATCCTACAAAGAAAGGACTCTCCCTTTTTATACAGAATATGAATGACTCTGCCATCTGTGGTTTTCTTAAAATGCCACCTCCTTACAAAGATAGGGCTGCACTTGTAAATGCCACCTGTCACCAAGCAGTGTGTGTCAGGAATTTTCAGTGCCCGAGTGTCACACTGGAATAAAGCCCTGGGATCTCTGTGTGCAGCCCCAGCAGTGCCATACCTGTGCTCCTGCTGAGTGACACAGCAGGGCCACTAGGAAGCCAAGGCAAGTGCTGAATGTGTAAGTACAAGTTAAAAAGAGATGTTATGAGCTCTTTCTTCCTTTTTGACTGAAATAAGGAAAACACACAACAGAAAAAGAATGAGCTAGGCTGTTCTCTGTCAGCTGTCAGATATTTAAGTACCAGTGAAGTGAAGTAGATCTATTTCTTCATTTAGGTGAGCCAGGATGGAAAAGCCTTACTGGATGTCCTACAGCGTCCCTTGAGTCCTGGGAATTCTGAATCCCTTACTGCTACTGCAAACTACTCCAAGGCTGTTCACCAGGTGCTGGATGTGGTACATGAGGTCCTGCATCACCAGCGGCGCCTAGAAAGCATCTGGCAACACAGAAAAGTCCGGCTACATCAGAGGCTGCAGCTCTGTGTTTTCCAGCAGGATGTTCAACAGGTAATATCCCTACTAAAGAGATAAAAAATGACCCTTTATTTGCAGCCATGAAGGTTAGTGGCTCATCTAGAGGCTGCCATAACCAAGATTTCACACACAGCTCTAGAAATCTGCTAAAATCCTAATGCACCTTTCAGTATCTCTTGATTTCAAGTTGGAAATTATCAATCAGTCCACTGAATATTGATCAGTCCATTCCCTGTAAGAATGTAACACTATTTTCAGAGGTTAATTTTTCACAAGTGAGCAATTAGCTACAGGTACTCTACTATTCCGGAGAACGTGATGTTTAATAGAAAAAAATAATTTCAAGTGTGAAGAGCAATTGAAGTGTGGTGTGTTTCACCTTTCAGTGTGGAAACAACCTAAACTGACAGTTCAGTGGTGCTGTTTATATGATCTTTACACTATTACCACTTATGGAGTCCACATACCCATACTATGAGTTTGTTGGCTCCAGTGAAGTGCACACCCAAATGCTCAGAGCCCTGCTTACAGCAATATAGTTTATACAGCACAGGCTCATCTCAGAGAACCTCAGCTCCATGTGGATAACTTTTATCTCCCAAAGGAATCCCTATGAGTACCAGCACAAGAGTGTGAGTGACAGTAAGTATGAAATGCTATGTTTGTAGCTGCCAACTATGCAGGCACAATCAGCAGATGTTCCAGGGCTCTGCTCATTCAGGGTGATGTGGTTTGTTTAAGGGCCCCATTATAGCCCAAAGCAGATGTTGGTAGTGATATGGTACTTGCTTTAAATGAAGAGGCTGAAAGCTCTAATCATGTTTATGAAGCTTTCTAATGTCCCTGGGGTTCTTTATGCCATTGCCTTCCTCCAAGTGAAAAATGAGGCAGAGACAGAGTGACAAAGTTGTCACATGCAAAATAGACATGAACCAACAAGGACAGGAGACAGGCAACTGTTGTTCAACTTGCAAATCTGTGGTGCTATTAGTGCCACAGTGCACCAGCATAGACAGAACTGTAGCTGTAGATGTCTTTTGCAAATATTTGTGACCATTTCTTTGGCAGTCTTCAAAAGTTTGTCAGTATTTCTACGTACTCAGGTTTTCCTCTAAAACCACAAAAATATTCATGACATATATGTAACTAAAACTGGAACTGAATGTAACAGATGCTTAATTTAAGCAAGTTTTCTTTCATTATGTGTCAGCAAACATACTGCATGGTAATGAAATTCATAAGCTATATATTAAATAGAGCATGTGTTTGGTATTCAGTTAGAATACTTCTAGCAAACTATATGAAGTTAATGCAGTTTTAGAGGTAAAATCTGAAAAATCAAGGGGTTTTTTTGATTGTTTTATATTTTTTCTAGTTGTGCTATTTAACATGAATAAGAATCTTAGGTAATCTTCATTCCCTAGGTGATTCACACTTTTCTTCAGTCTTTCAAAACTGAAACTTTCTCTCTTACATCTTCTGAATTCAGTAGAAGTGTTTATGAGATTCATTCATGAAACCCATTCCGATTTTTGCTTCCCACATATGCAGGGCAATGAAGCTGTATCACTGGTTTTCAAAAGGAGCAGGTCTTTGTACATACTGTGGCTTTTGGGGAGACAAAAAGAAACAGGCAGTAAGAGTCTCTGGAGCACAATCACTTTAGAGAGCATTACTCTGTGTGAGTTCTGTTGGCAGCAGTCTTTCCAAATTTTTCTCTTAATGGGTAGTTATTATCTGGGAAGCAAAAACTTAATGACAGACATGCTTCCATCCTAGCACACACTGGAGGCATCTCTTTGTCCTACTTAGAAAGTAGAGAGGAAGAGATGAATCATTCTGTTCACCAAACATCTGTACTATTCAAGATAAATGCTTTGTAACTCATAAATGAAATTATCAGCTAAACAGAAATATGAATTGTAGATTCCATGAGGAGGAGGAAGATATGTGTATGTAGATGGGGGCTCCTTTTTGAAACTAATCACCTCCTGTATATCTGTCATGCAATTCCTATTATGCTTATTTTGTTAAATGCCCATTGGTTAGCAGATAAAGCTAACCTGTAACAACCTGTATGTTGTCACTGATCATAAGCAACATTTATCTATATATAATTTCTTGCCTTGTCAAAATTGAATAACCTTCAATTGAGTTTCCCCTAGTTCAAGTGTAAAATGAAGAGATGTGGGAGAAGCAATCCTGACAAGAAAGCCCTGAGTTTATTAGACTTCTCTGTCTTCTAAACACGTAATGATACTGCATAGTTTCTCTAAGGAAGCTATTCCTCTCGCACAGCTCAGAATGAAACAGTTTCTCACAGGTGCAGTTTTCCCTGTCAGGATGTCCTCTGGCCCACCCTCTCCAGCTGTTGTCCAGTGCAGTAAAAGTTCTGGTGAAAGATGATCTCTGTGGCAGAGCTTGCACTCCTTCACTTGTTCACCCATACCTTTCTTGTCACGTCACCTGTTGTGCATCAATCTTGTCTTAAACGTGGATGTTAATAGGGACAGGGGTTTTTGTGTTGCATGTCTTCAAGATTATTTTGCATCCTCTCAGTCTGCTATTAACAACAATAACAGATTTTGGTAAAGACATGTCCAAGAAGAGACATCAGTTATTCTTTATTTAACTACTTAGGCTTGTCAGAGGGATTAAATACGGGCATGGAATATCAACTGTGCACAGAGAGGTCTTGCAGAACTCATTAGCTGGATGAAGGCTTTGTGTAGGCCAAGTGTGTGCCATTTGAACTGGGTTTGATGGTTGAACTGTGTTCAACAGGGCTCATTCATATAATTTCTAGTTATCTGCACCACTTGCAAGGCAAGATTACCTGCTGTAATGGCACATCAGGGCTGTGTTCTCAGAGAGTTCTGCATTGTAAATGAAATACTTCTGATTCTAGCTGGCTTTCAGCTTCAACTGCACAAAATCCCTGTAGTCACAGCATAACTGAAATACACATTGTGCTGTATAAAAAACAGTATAAACACTGTGGATTGCCAAGTTACCGTATTAACGTAAAAAATGTTATGCTATAAAATATCATTAGACATAATCACTACCTCTCACCATCAGACATTTTACAAGACTATTTGCTACTATATCTATGTATTAATGCAATTACATCCATTTGCACATGTGAACCAAAGTAAATAATGGTGTGCTGAGGATGCTGAGTTATGAATATATAGTGTTTTAAAGAAGGAAAGAAAATAAATGGTGTGAAACTGCATTTGCAGCCTTCACAGGAAATAGGGCACCATTCACACAAAAGCAACAGCAGTTAAGAAAATTTGTGAGCTGCTATGAGGTTCAACACAGGCAGGAACTGACAAGAAACTCTTTTAACACCAAAAGTATTTAGGATCATTATAAAAATGTTCTGTTGCTGAGTGTGTAAAATACTTCACTGCTTCAGTTGTTTTTTAGAAGTTTCTGGTTTCAGATAGGGAAGAACTATGT
Organism: Anthoscopus minutus; assembly: GCA_013399455.1. NCBI lineage: Eukaryota > Metazoa > Chordata > Aves > Passeriformes > Paridae > Anthoscopus > Anthoscopus minutus. Next base: position 16,063 of record VWYI01026249.1, on the reverse strand, counting down.
TGTTTGATCCATTTAGAATACAGCTGTGGGAGGAGGTGCTGAGATTCTGTCCTGCAAGGGAGAAGAAAAATCCCTTTGACTTTCATGCTTTTATTTTGTAGTTGCTGCAGATGCATTTGCCCATTTTTAGTAGCTTTTCTCTTTTGCTCCTCTCTTCTCTGGGTCTTCCCCTTCTGCAGGCTATTTATCATCAAATTAACAGCAGTTCCATTTCTGTTGAGATTTGAAAGTGTTCTCATATTTTCTAACATTTCACAGCTTTGCATTGTTAGGTCCTGATTTATGCTGCCAGCTTCTTCATGCATCTCTGCACTCTAACATGTTCCCTTTGCCCCATGAACAGCAACACCATGAAACAGCAACGGTAGCAAAAGGCTTGTAACATGAAATGTTATCAAAGAGCCTTAGAAATAGTTGAAGTAAGTTTTTAAGGCTGTTCTTCACCATCCCCTTTGTTTCACATGGGCAAGAGTTTCACCTGAATTCTCCACTCTATAAACTCATTTGAGTGAAGCATACCTGTTAAAGTAGAAGGAGAATGGAGACCCATTTTATACATTGTTGGAATGGTCTGTACAAACCTTGAACTTGGTACTTGAGCACACTTTCATGTCAGAATAGTCAACTGATACTCTAATTCTGCAGCCTTCATTGCTTCTCATGGAAATTTTCGGTCTTTCCATCATTTCCATACCTACATGCCAACACAGCCTGGCATAGGCAGCCTATTTCTCCACAGACTCACATGAATTCTCTGAAGGTCACTGCTGGTGCTACTTTCTTTTTGCTTCACTTTGGTTGGGATGTCTGTCTGTAAATGAAGAATGGAAAAATAGATGGATGTAGAGGTACTGTGTGTGCTGTATGCAGAGGTACCGTGAGTGGATTCTTGGCTATGAACAGTGTTGAGTCAGCTGTGATGCCTCTGCATCGTAAAATGGAGCAGGCCCATCATGGCAGATGAAGACCAGTGGTACCCAGCAAGATGACACTGACAAACATCTACTGGTGAGAGGGTAGGCGCTGCTAAGAAAGCTGGACTATTGCCTTTCCAGCTGCATTGATGTCTCACATCCTCTTGGTTATTGAGAAGGTCAGGCTAGACTAGTGTCAGGTTCATCTGATTTCTCTAAATTTGGGATTTGCCTTCTGTTGGCTTCATGCCCAGATACATTAAGGGACATAGTTTTGGTTTCCTTACGTGGTTATCTGCCTCTGGTGATGGATAAAAAGGCCATGTGGCCATTCTGATATCATTACATTTACCAGCTGCCATTATTGTGGGAGACTGCAGAGTATTGAAGAGGAAAGGCTGTCTCTCTTCATAACCAAGCACTTGTAATGTGTCTGGCTTTTACTGGCAGAGAAAACAGATCAGGCCATGATCCTGACATCATTCGTATGGAAAAATGTCCTGCCAACATCTGTCTGTCTCCATACACTATCTGGAAATGCTGAACACTTCATGTGATACATGTGATCTGTGTAGTCCATTTGCAGAAGAATGCTTGGATATCTGAGGCAGTTTATGTTTCATTTATCTCTCACACAAGATTTTAGAGGATTAGCTTTGTGCATTTCTCCCCCATTTGCATGCGTACACTTGGTTGTTTTGATCCCTTCAAGGCAGTGAAGGGTTCTCCAACATTTTGTAGTTTTCCTACTTGTCATAGTTTGTTTCAAAGACAAAATAAATGAGACTATATAGCTGATTTTATGCTTTGTTTACAGAAATACCTTCACTGGTTCTTGTAAAACAAGAGATTTATTCATAAACAATTGCTAAGGAAGAAAAAAGAACATTATAATTAAGTCAAGATTATATTTACTACCAGATGACTTCAGCCACGTCATTCTGCAAGAATACATCACATGCTCTGTGTGCCATCTGAACAGATTTAGCCTCTAAATAGCTCCCACTGTCAGTCATTAATTAAAACATTACAATTGAAAGCATCCTAGAGAATTTTCAGAATTCCTTTGGTAAATTGGTGTGGTCATGAGATGCATTCAGTGTCTGTCATTTGCATGTTTACATTTTCAGAGTATTACTGCTGTACTTTCTCTGAGCTTAAGAAGGTGTGTGTGACCCTACCAGCCAAAAGTGATAGTGAATAAAGGTTCTAATCATATTCTATTTATGGTTGTATTGCCCCCAACAATAATGAAAAAGGCGTCAATCTCCCAGTGGGATACAACAGGAGAAAACAATGATTTATCCATGATTGAGAGATAAATACCTTTGTTCTCACTAACCCTGTCCTTCCAGCAGCTGGTGATGCCACTGGTTTATTATCTGAGCATCTCAGCAGACAGTTCTGATAGAACACCATACAACTTTTACCTACAGAGATCTAAAGGACCAACTTAATATTATGTGCACGTGTCTACAAACTCACGTACAGCTCTAACATCGCTGATGTAGCACTTCTCTGCTTTATTATTTACACAGTAAAGGATGTACAATTGTGGTAAAAGAGTTTTCTGTTTGCTTCCATCCACATCACAGACCAATAAAACATTTTGTCAGCTGCTTCTTTACGGAACTGTTCATTCCTATTGTTCCTGCCCAAGGAATGGGAATGTTTTCAGGCAATGTGAGTGTGGGCCCAGGCAATGCAGAGATCTGTGGCCCCACTTATCTTCTGAAGAGGATTTATAAGTAACCAATGCTGAAAGTAACATGGTGGTTTATTTGTGCTGATCCTGCAAATACAATGAAAATGACCACTTAAATAACAAGAGTTGCTGAGTGGTTTAGTTGCTTATTTTGAACTATTAAAAAAGGACTGTCATTCCTTAATTTGAGCCTACAGTGGCATCGGATTATGCAGGAGTTTCAGATGACTTCTACTGACTATAGATATCTCTGTAAGCTTTAGTGATAGAGTAAGAACACACTGCATAGCTACACAACCCCTGGTATTCCCTAACCAGATTGTGTTGGATTTCCCACACAAGAAAGGAGAATATTGCCCATATATTTCTTCAGTTTCTGGTAGTTTCATAGGGATATTTCTCTAGTTCCTTTAGCTTGCAAAGACTGGGAGTGTTTATAGGCAGTGTGCTCAGGGTTGTCCAACTCAAACAGGACAGGGTTCTTGGAAAAAGAGCACAACTGAAACAAGTCATGTACATTCTTCCTCTACATCAATAACTCTGTCTTAGAAATCCTCCCTTTGAAGTGCCACAGCAGAGCTTCCTGGGTGAGGAAGCTCTGTGAGGGTGCAGTCATGTTGCTATTTGTGCCTGCTCAGACAGTGACTGTTGGTGTAGAGGCAGGCTCTGTGTTTCTGTCCAGACAGAACCTGGGATATTTGCACCCTGTAACCACTGATCACTGTGTGAACACCTCAGATGTCTGAGGCTGTCAGCCTAAGAAGTAAACTGCTTTACATACTTCAAACTCACATAAGAGAAAGGGAGCTCTGTTCTTAATGTCTGACAATGCTCTTAAATTTAGACGAGTATTATCTTACATTATTTTCATGCCAAAATTCTTCACAAAGAACTATAGGTTTAAATTTTTGTTTAAAGATGTTTATTCTGGAAATCTCTTGGAGGTTTCTGATTAACAATACAATATCCTCTTCATAATTTGATTTAAACTATAACTTGGAATTATCTGGAAACAGCCTTTGTTTCATTCTTTCTTCATGTAGTTATTAAGACAAGCAGACCATTGTTCTTTGTGCTCCTAAAGAGTCACTGATGAAAAAATAATGATCACTTTTTAATTTATACTGAGAGAAGTAGTGCAAGGGTTATCCAACTCCAGGGGCCAGATTCAGTTACCAACTGAAGTTTACTTAGCACTGATGTATGAGCAGTGCAAGAACACTTTGATGAGCTTCACAGCTGTCTTGGGAGATAAGATCTGAAGAAATCTGAATGAACCAGCTTGATCTCTGAACCTATTGAAGTGAGAAGAGGAACAGAAAAAACATTCCTTTTTCTATAAAAAAGTGTTTTTCTTGTTTAGAGAACTATCTATCCTTCAAGACCCAGTTCCTTTCAGATGGTCTGTTCTGCTACTTCTTGAATGGCAAATGTTTGGGTTCTTAGGCTAAGAAGCTCTTGTGGAAGTCGTACTGACTCACTGAGGATCTGGATCTGTCTCGGGACATGGATGAAGGGGAAACAAGCCATAGCATGGAGAAATGGAGAAGGCAATCTAAAGATGTCTTCTCTGTAGGCAGATGTAATGATCTGTATCAGTCTGTATGGTCTGTATTTATCCTGCCTGTCTTTAGAAGCATAACTGAATCATCCAAGTCAGGAGCCTAATCCTTTTATAGTCAGTGGAGAGACACTGGCATCTTCAGAGAATGACTCTCACTCTTGGATACTCCCCTCTCTTATTCCAGGCTGTCAGGGAAATAATGAAAATATAGGCTCTTCAGACAAGACCTTCAGTTCACTACCTAATGTTGGGTGAGATTTATTAGGCTGCAGGAGCCCAAATCCTGTGTGATGCTGTTCTGCTGGGCATTCAGCATCTTACTGATCCCAGATTTGCTTTGCAGCATTCTGCAGGGAAGTCACTCGGCAAACTGCTGAAATTTGATGTTACACTAAAACAGAATTTGTAGTCATTATGTATCATGTCCTCATTGTCTATTTCTGTCCCAGGATTGTTTGCATGTCAGCATTCCTTAAAATATCATGTGTATCTTATTGTTTCTGAAAGACATCGTTGGCTCTTAGTGTCATGTCAAAGGAGGAGAAACAATTAGGCTTGTCTGTTACTGATTAGCCCTACAAAAATACAAGGGTTGCAGTGGTGAAGAAAGAGAAATAAAATAGAGCCTTCCCCAGCCATATGTATGTTTTTTGAAAGCAATGCTAGAATGAGTAATTGTCATAAGGACATGGAGAAAAATAAGGTCTTTGAGTAGATGTAGACTGGAATGCCAGAAAACTTTCTGCCCTGTAACTTTAAGTAACAATAATAGTAGTGCTTCTCACATATTAAGGTTTCTTTCATTTCAGGATTATAAGTTTTCTAAAAGGTTGATTTTGAGCAACCTGCCAAAGGTCACTTCAAGCTTCATGACTAGAACTTTTCATATCAGGATGTCTGATTCACAAATCCTTGCTCTAAACCAACAAAGTCATTGCTATTCCAGTTTTACCCCTTATGGAAAGATCTTACAGGATTTATTGGGACAGTCTAAAAATGAAATAAAGGTATGTTATGCTAAGAAATAAATATGCTATTTTAGGCACTGGTTTAGGCATCCAAAATAGTTTTTTTTCTACTCCATTTGTTTCCCTTGATCTTTCCTTTCAATTATCTCCTCATATGGCCTCCCAGCTTTTTCATGGTCCTGCCTGTCACTCAGAGTGATCATTCCTTTTTCATACTGCTTTTGACTGATGGCCAGCAAAAGGTATTTTCATTGATGTGAGAAAAAACCTTGCCAAACAACAAAGAGCATAATGAAAGCTAGTTCCTAATGTATAACTATGACACTTTTCCCCGTGTTTTCCTCCACGGAGCAGCTGCTCAGCCAGCTGGTTACCTTCCCCCTCTGTAATGAATTAAACTCATGGTTTGAGATTGTTATGTCTTGCTGGGTAGCAAGAGCCAACTCAGGCTGAGCTGCTCTGGCACCATGACCTGTCTCTGCCTGCTGCTCCTCTGCATGCCAGTCATTCCTGTTAGGTCTCGTTTGTCCTGGCAGCTCTGCCGTGCTCCGTGCCACAAACTACTTTCCCTGGCTGTGCTGTGCAGCTGCTCTTTGCTCTGTTAGCATCTCCTGTGGGCTGTGCCCAGGTCTGGTAGCTGTCTTAGCAAACCAACTTGACTGAAGAGTTCTGGTATTTCTTTCCATGGAAGAGAGGTTGTGCGCTATTTTGAACTAAACACAGAGTTTTAGCTCACAGGAGACTTTTAGGCAACTTCTTTTGTTTCATATTCCTCACAGGAAAGCCTTACACAAAGCTTCTTGCTTGTTTTCAGAAGCTATAACCTGGATTGTAGTTCTGGAAGCTATTGCCTAGGCTGGGGTAACCCTTCAGGCACATTTAGACAGAGCTGCTTGGCTCCAACTCCTGTATACTGTTACAGCTATAAACTTCTTTTATGTTACACTATGGTTCCCTTTAACAAAAATGTCTTTCAAATGTGAAAATATGCAAACCAAACACATTTCAGGTCTATGCATTGGTCTTTCACCTTTTCGCTCCCTTTGTTTTGAAAGCTCTTGACTAGGTTTTTTTCCTGCCTTTTGGGTTTTTTTAGATGGAATGTGTATTGAGGGATGAAGAAAATTACTTTTTTTTTTGGCTTCAGCAACATATAAAACATTCTGACCTTCAGATGGTTCCCTTCCCAAAAAAGGAGGAAAAGTTGTGGGGGAGAAGGAAACCACAAAAATGAAACTTTTTTTGTATTTTTATTTTGCCTTTTCTTCAACAAAAAGTAACTTTAAACAATCAAAATCTATTTTGGATCTGGTTCCTGCTTGCTTGCCTCCTCAGGTTTTCAAAGTCCACAAGGTGTTAGGAAACAACACGAGAAGGAAGTTCAGCATGAGGGGATGCTGTAGCCCTGGAGCCATCAAACCAGAAAAAAAAAAAAAAGAAAAGTTTTTCACAAAAAAAATCATTTTGGGGAAAATGGAGCTTTTCTTTAAAAAGGGGATCATAGGAAAAGTCCCCAGACACTTCTGCCCTTCATTCTGCTCAGGAGTCTCATTCTTGGAATCATTTAAGTGTCTCCTCTTTTCTCTGAACAGCTCAAGGTTGTTCCTTGCTGAAGAGCCTTTCCATAAGTCTGATCATTCTTGCCCATATATTCTAGTTTATTTTTGCATTACCTGTCTGCCATAGGAGCCTGGTCTATCCATTGACAAACAGCTCTTCACTCCCATTATCCATGGCCTTCTCTGGTGCATCTGTGAGGTCACTGGCCTTTCAGCCTTTGCAACCCTCACAGGATCCCTTTCTGCTGTGACATGTGGAAGAATCAGCAGGAGATTTCACAAGGATATAAACATTCCAGGCTTTTTTTTTCAGCCCTGCTGTCTAGCATAGCAGTGATGATACTGTTATCTTAATATGACATTTATCTGATAGAGAATTTCTTTGTTTTACAAACTGAGGCTCTGAAAAGGACCATAAAGCAAATCAGTGATGGAACTGTGAACACGTGTTTTTTTCTGAATCTTTATCCACTCTCTTTTACTTTGTTTCTCCACTTGAAAACCTTAGGCACGTCTGTCATTAGCAGAGTTCAAATCAATTGCTCTATTTACACATTTGCAAATAATGTACTTTTGTAAAGTAGCTTCTCTTTTCCCTCCTGCATATCTGCTATGTATTTCAATATTTCTACATTTTGGACACTCCCACCAAGAAAAAAATTTAAAAAAAATAAATAAAAGGCAAAGAAATGCAAGGAAAATACTTCACAACCCATGAAAGGCCACACTTGGAAATGTACAAATTCCTCCATAGGATTGGAAAGCTTTTCCTCAAAAACATGAAAATCAGCACTGTGCTGTTGTGTTCACAAACATGAAAATGAGCTGTGATGATAGCTGTCATTAGTAGCAACAACTTGGAGGTCAAGATCTTAGAAATCTAAATCAGCTAAGTCTTGTGTGTGTCTCCACTTAATATCAGGTCTGCAAATGCTGTTTTTCTTTTGGTGTTGTGTCAGAGAAGCAAAACAGAATTACTAGAGGTAGGAGGAAACATAAGATGCTAAATAATTATTTGAGGAATTAATAAAACTTCAAGTGCACATGGTCACAGCAGAGTCTGAGCATTGTTAAAGAGGTTTCTAACAATTAGGATATTGTTTTATTTGTTGTCTCTAAAGAGCTGTAGAGATTCCCCATGTAGAACATGCACATGAGGAACAAACTGGGCCAGACACTGAGCATGCTCAGGTATTTCTCTTCCTGGGAACTTCAAAGTGTAAGCTAAAGTGGCAGAACCTACCACAGAGGAAAATGAAATGGAGATTTGCATGAGCAACAAATCAAGAGCTTTTCAGGTTGCCTTTGCTTTAATGCTTACTCTGCCTGGGAAAATGTTCTTCCCATCATCTTAAGCTGACCTGGGACATTATTTCAGAAAACTCTGATTGTGCCCAAGAAAACAGCCCAGGTAGGGGGAGCCAGACCTAGATTAGAGCTGGCCACAGCCATCTCTGACCCAGCAGCTGCATCTGGAAAAGAGATGTGAGAAGACAAATATAGGACAAGAAAGGGAGACCTAGGAAAAATGTCTTCATCTCAGAGAGAAAAAAATCACTGTTCTAACTAGTGCTATGGACAGCAACAACCGAAAGTGTCTATATGCCCCAAGTGAGAAAGTATTTCTGAATTTCTGAATATTACCATTGGTCATAGTCTGACAGACTTGATTAATTGTATTGCTAACTCATTGTAGGGTGCCCCTGCCCGGGGAGGGGGGCAAAGATTTGGTTCCAGATAGGTATTGTTAAAGCAAGAGACTTGGCTTTGGGTCCTGGGAAGAGCGGACTCCACCCCTCTGCCCCAGGGGAGGTATCCCCTAAGTCCAGGAAAGGTAAAACTCCACCCTTCCCCTATAAAATCCACCACCTTGCCCCTGTTTGAGGTTCTCTGCCTGTGGCTTAAGCTGAGTGTGTTCCTTTATTGGTGACACCCCAATAAATGGATTTTTGAGCTTAAACAAGCAGAGACCTGTATCGTTGTGTCTCATGCCAGCCACCAGATCTCCCTGGGCTTGATCCCACAGCCAGAGAGCCCCACAGTTCATCACCCTAAAGCTACCAGGTATGATTCCTGAGAGCTGCAGAAAAGATTCACAAGCAGCAACCCAGCAGCATAACTGCAACAAAAATAATCTACCTGTCAGCCTGGAGAAACTTAATGCAGAGCACAGCAGCATCTTTCTATGCTGATGCAGAGCACATCTTCTGTGTCTTGTACAGAAGGAACATGCACAAATGTGGTTATTTATAGCTTCTCCACCTACACTCAGCTTTGAAATTTTGTCTAAAAGAAGTTCAGCATTTAAAGACTACAAGAAGGTTTTTAACTTGAAGATTTATTTTTTCTTTTCTTGATTTCCTTAAAAACAATAATCTGGGAACATTAGTAACAATCTAGGCATTAAGGAAGAAACATTAGTTCTTCATTTGTCTGTCTATTGTTCTCTTACTTTGAATGTTTTTAGAGAGGCAGTTGCCAAATTGTATGAAGTAAAATATTTAATCAAGAAAATGAAAGATAAGTGGGGTACATTTGATGAATGTGAACTTTACTGAAGGAAAGCAATGTTAAGTTGAAAGAAGTTCTTTCTCACGGTAACAGAGGCCTGTGCTGTGTATTCCCACTCCATTTTTTGGAGGCTCACATCCCAGATGATGGCATTTAGTGAAGGAGCAGGCTGGGGCTGTGTGACCTCAGGCAATGGCCAGAGGAAAGGGACAAGTCTTGCTCTCAAAATGCCCAGCCAGCTCTGCCAGAGCCCAGAGCTGAACGTGCGATTTCTGAGAGAGGCGTAACTAAGTCCTACATTTTGTTAATTACTAGAGCTGGGACCAGCTCTTTTCTTTATGACAAGAACACATTGTATTCTCAATCTTCTCCAAACTCATACCAGTTTCAAACCATCATGATATTTTATAGATGTGAAGAACTGTACAAGTACCTAGTAGCCATCTGCAGAGCACAGACACAAGGTTATATTTGCCCTGTAAGCCTGTGAAAAGGTAAGGAGCTCAGGTGGAGCAGCTCTGTGGGAGCAATGCATCCCTCATCATCACATGAAGGGAGCAGCGGTACTGTCCATGGAGAGTGGCATATCTGGGAGCAGATGAGTAGTTGTGACTATTGCCCAGTTCTGTAGGACTACAGTAACATGAAAGTTGTTGGAGGTGAGTGGGGAATGGCAGAGAAATGCTGCAGCAAGTTCCCATGAGCTTCTGAGTCTCTGCTAGAAAAATTGTGAACAGTCTCTATGGTATGCAGTCCATTGCTGTGGGAGATATTTAGGATGTCTTCACTTAGTCATCCTCTTAAGTCTGCAGCCCTTTCATAACCAGTTTTCATATTTTTGCAATAGAAACTCCTAAGAAGGGGATTGCTGGGGGAGTTGTTATTCTGTAGTGTTTTCCACAGCAGAAGCTGTTGATGAACAAGGATCCTGCTGCAGGGACTGTCTTCTCTGGATAAACTCCTACAGACCTGCTTCCAGATGGGCTTGTAAGATATCTGTGGGTGCTAGAAGATGTGAGAAGTGTGAATAAGACTATATACATGTATTTCTGCATACCTAGGACCTTCCTGACACTCCTCTGGACCCATGTCTCAGTAGTTGTATAATTTACTCAGATGTGTTCAGCAGTGTCAGCTGTGCTTTGTGAGGCTGCCCCCACTGCAAAGAACAGAACATGGATGTTCTGTCATGTTTTGACAACCTAATGGGGCTATAAACTACAAAGCTTAGATTTTTGTTGTAAAAATTAAAAATTGTGCAGAGGTGAAACTTTTGCATAATGTCCAGGAAGCTCACAAAAACACCTACAATCTGGCTTCATAGGGACTGCTCTTTTTGACTGAATGTAGACAAGGGAATAAAGGAAATTTTAACAAAAAAAATGTTTAATGTTTTAATTGGCTCAGCATTTAATGCCCCTCATTAATTTAGTTGCAATATGCAGCAAAATACTGATATGTCTGTAAGGTTATTTTTCCCTCCAAGGGTAAATGGGACTATGTTTTTTCTTTTGAAAAGACCTCTTTAATTATGTCGTGGTATTTGGAATAGCTACAATTAGAGAGCAAAAGCAGGGAGTGATTAAAAACTCCTACTTAATAGCAGCTGCATTAGTTCTCTGGCTTTTGAAAGAGACCCAGGCACAGTTGAGTCCACATGTACCAGACAGAGGAGTTGTACTGAAAAGGAAAGGCAAAATGGTGGTCAAAAATTTTTAACTGACTTTAGTGAACATTTTCTGTTGTAGTGTTTTAAAAGAGCTCTTTCTTGAGAAAGAATTGAAGAAGTATCAAAATTCATCCTTCTTGTGTAGTCCTCAGACTATGTTAATGATTGTAGCTCTGTTAACTCAATTCTGCCTGAAAAAAACCCAAACATGCCTCAAAAACCCCTCTGAAACCTCAGTTGCTTGTCTGGTGATAGTGAGCTATACTGTGTCTTAAGACAGTTTGAAATAAGTGACTATTATTAGAGTCTGAGCAGAATTAAATACAGAAGAACTTGGTAGGCTGGCTATATTATTTTATGGAGATGAATTAGTCATTGCTGCGTAGACAGATCAAGCTATGGTATTTCAGGATTTATAGGTATACACTCAGCAATTGGGCATTTGTACCAGAGTGGTTTTGGAGCTTACATCTGATTTTAAAGCTCTGCCTTTCAATGGATTGCTGTTCCCTTTTGCACAGCTGTCATCACGTTGCTTATTATTTATATTTTAGTATGTTCCTTTAGTGAAAAGGTTCCTAGAATCCCCAACTAAATTTGGAATATTTGGAATATTTCTAGAGACTGCAAAAATTTAAAGGCCCTTTCTTTCTACTTTCTTTGTCAGCCTTGTTTTTTTTCAACAGTAAGTGTGATTAATGTCATTTTAGAAAAGTGAATGGAGGCAGGGACATTGAGTCATTTGCTGAACTGTCATGCTGGGCATTGAACCAAATCACTCCAATCCCAGTCTTCTTTTGTATGAAATCCTTGTTGCCTTCTAGTTATTTCTTGAAACTCTTTCATGATTTGACATGTTTGACCAAAGGCAGGGACCAGAGTAAGGCCCTGTCCCCTCCCAGTGCTGCTGAGCTGCATCAGCAGGGCTGTACAGGTACACGGGGACTGCACTTACCTGCTTCAGCCTGTGCACTACAACCTATGAACTAAAGTGTTCACATGTTGCTACATGGAAAACAGAACATGGTGTAGAGATGTGTGTCCAGAGGCTCAGATCCTGCTGGATGCACAGCTGTCCCTGCCTCTTAACTTGACAGATATGAGGTCTTTGATCCACATTTGCTGAAGGCAGTTGAAACGTCGCTGTGGCTTTTGGTGGGAAAAAGATCTGAGTTTTAGAGTCAGATATAGATGCCTCTGGAAATAAAAATCATTTAGTGGGAGCCAAAGTTGATGTTTCTGGTTTAAGCATGAGGTGTGCTACCCATCTTTAAAAGGGTTTTTAAGAATATTTTGTTGTGCCACCAACATAAATTTATAATTTATGATTTATAATATATTTATAAGGAAGAAATGAAAAAGGGAGCTCAGTTTTTATTAGAAGGTAGAAAACACATATGAGAATGACTGAATTTTGTTTTGGGTTCTATTATAAACCATTAATAATAGCAGGAAAAGGCAGAGGATAAGTTCCTTTGTATTTCAGTGTATTTTCTCAGCTAGACCTTTACTTGACATTACCCTGCTGTGACAGGGCCAGGGATAATAGGGAAAAGGAATCTATTTTCAGCAATGATTTGGAATACAAAAAGAAACTGATTTCAATCAGACTGTGCATTTTATTCATTACAGAGGATTAGTATTTCTGAAGTCTCCTTGAGCTGTTGTGAGTTAGGGGGGGATCTTTCATGTTGTTTTTCTTCTGATTCTCAGTGTTTGTTCTGTCTTCCCTGGTGCTGTTGCTGACACCAAGTTCTCCTTGAGAGCCTGGTAGCAGGCCAGGGGTTGGGCTGGCTGTGCCATCCTGCACAGCATTATCCACTAGATGGAATTACAGTGGATAGAAGTTGACAATCCCACACCATCTCTACTTAGAGTCAGTGGTCTCCCTGGCAAATGTGCAAAGTATCTCTTAAAGGCACTTTTGCCTCCCAATAAAGGAGTGGTTTGTAGGTAACCTGAAAGCACATCTTTTTTGAGCTGTGTTGTTCATAAATGCATATATGATGTGTAGCTTCTAGTTCTGCTAGAAGAAAATGAAGTATCAAGAGATTCTGTCTTTGCAAAATCTGGTACATCCAGTAAGTATTACTAACTAGGCTTGTGCAATTTTGAAGGGCTTTGACAGAAAAGATTGGATTTTGTTGCTGTGCAGTGGAACAAAGCATTTATAATAAGCTTTGGATGTAAAGTATGATCTGAAACACGAACCTTTTAACTGCATTTCTTGGTTACAAAAGGCAGGCTTGGCAAAGGCAGAGCTTCTGGAACAGGAGTGTCAGACATGCAGAGCCTTGTAGCTACTGAGGATTCATAATAGCAGCTACAGAAAAAGTAAAGATAAGGTTTGATTCTTGTGAATTTTAAAGTGCCAAATGAATTCCTGGTATCTCACCAAAATTTAGTTACCCATAGTTTCTCAAGAGCAAGAAACAAAGTGCTCATATTGGCAGCTTGATACTGCCTGGCTTCCTCTCACTACACAATTTTAGAGGCTTTATCCATGTGTTTAAAGTTAAGCAATGCTTATGCACCCGTTTGAAATGGGACCTCATTTAAAGCTGAATAAATTAGGTGGAATTGCTCTGGAATTTATTAGAACTCTGTTACCAAAGAGTTAAACTAACCCCTTTGAGTTATACCAGGTTTGTACTGTTGTGAGATCAAGATCTGACTCTTAACTTCTTGAAGTGTAAAATGGTATCATTTATTTTCAGTTTTCAGAATAACCTAGTTTTAGAGTAACTATGGCAACAACAGTGGATCTCAGGGTAACAAAGATTGATGATTCCCTTGGCCAAGGCATTTCATGTGGGTCACCTCACTCAGGAGCAATGGAAATGTTCAACATGGCCTGGGTCAAAAGGAGAAGTCTGGGTGCTGTCACCGCTGGTACCACACGCTGCGTCTTAATCAGCAGCTCACACTTCTCATCTCTTCCTGTTGCACAAGGGCAGGGGTCAGTGACTGCTGTGTTTGAGCAACCCTCAGTGTTCAGGCTGCCTGGGAAAGTGTGGAGTCACCATCCCTGGAGGGATCTAGAAGACATGCAGAATCTTAGGGACCTGGTTTAGTGGTGGGCTTGGCAGTGCTGGGTTGGAGTCAATGATCTTCAAATTCCTTTCTGACTTTAATGATAGTGTGATCCTTGCCAAAGTCATCCTCATTTCATCTTCATTCATTTCTGCTAAAAGAAATACAGTTTAAAAGATGTGAAAATACAGAAGTTTTTCAACTAACTTCAAAAGCAAATATAGTTCCTTAAAGTAATGGATTTACTGCTCCTTTGACATTTTGAATTCATGTCAAATGGGTGCAGATCATGAGGATTTGCTGAGAAAGAATTGGTTCCCGAGGAGATTTTGATTTAAATAGGATAAAGTTATGAGATGTTTCATAGTTTTCACATTTCGTGATTAGGAAAGATACCTACAGAAAGAGGCTTCATTTTCAGAGTGCTTCCTTGAAATGTCTGTTTTCTGTTTTTTTATTATTTAAAAATTAAATTAACTTTTTAAAAGTTTTTAAAAGACAACCTTAACTGCACTAATGCAATCATCTTGTCATATTCCCATCATACAAATTAGCCCAAAGGAAGAGCAATTATCATCCCAGAACTTTGTTAAATTATTGCTTGATTGCTTCTTCGACCTTTTCCCTTTCAAAGCATTCTTCCGCCTCTTTCTTCCCATATTTTCCTATGATATCCCATACAAACTATCAATATTCCCTGCCAGTGAACTCTCAAGTATGTTTCTCCCTGATGTCACCTGGACAGGATTTGTTTTGCCAGTTTAGTTGTGCCTTAGGTCAAAGACTTTCCCGTAGGCAGGAGTTTGATCCTCAGCAAAAAGGGGTGTGGAAAGGGCTCTGGAAGTGGCTCCCTTCAAATACCTCCTTCCCAATGCTCTGCTCAGAGGAAACCTGTCTGAATTGCCACTGTTATTATTTGAACAGTTACACAGATCATTCTACAGGGACAGTTAGGGCTATTCTTCCTCCAGGTATCATTTTGAATCCTGTGGTTATCCAGCCATATAATGACTGTAATAGCTGGCACAGTCAGCCTGCTGTAGCTGTACTGAGTTTTATTTCATTTTCTCAGTGACCTGGGTTTGCTGCTTGTTTTGTTGGGTGTGTAATTGTGCCCTTGAGGAGATAAGGAGACAGGACATGCACATCATAATAGAAAATGTTTCTATCAATGTTGATCTTAAACTAGTGAAATAAAAATAATTAAAAAAAAAAAAAGAGGTATTAGCATATTATAGCTATCCCAGTGAACAGAAACAGCTTTTAACAGAACAGTTCTTTTAATTCCAAGGAACTCATGAGTTACAGTCCTTTCCTAGAGAGAATAAAATACAGCTTTGCAATAAAGCACAATTAGGAAATCTGAAGATTTAATTTGGAAAACACTCTTAACTGCACTTTTAATGGCATCTCCAAGCTGCTTAAGTTTTTAAGGGTTAATTAAATTATTTCAACTAAGTCACTGTAACTTCAATGTCTACCTGTATCTCAGGATGTTAATTTTTTATAGTAGAATAATTTATACAGTCTGTGCTCTCAATTAAAATGTTAGATGTTTATCTTGAATTATTACACAGTTATTCTAGTTCTAAGGACGTTTCCTTTCTTCAGGGTGAGGGAGAATTTCTCCAAATATGCTGACATGTAGATGTTTGCAAGTGTTGGTGATTTCAGGTTTGACTGAGACCTTTCAGAGTTCTTCCTGCATTTGCCATAGACCAACTGCTTAATATTTCTCCTTATTTGCATGGCAGATTAAGTGTTTTGTGTCCACACAGATTTTTGTTCTTGCTGTTGTTTTGTTCACTCAGTTATTCCATATCTCAGCTTTTTAAAGTGCCAACTTTCTGTGTCTTTTATGATGGAAACAAAAATGTGATATTTCTCTATGCTTGCAGATTATTGTGAGTTTATTAGATCCAAGTGCTTTATATATAGAAAAACATATTATCTTTATTAAAATCTTAGTAAATTCTGAGGATTCTTTTGTTATTTAGGCCTATCAGATTATCAGAACCTCATACAAACATCTTGTCTTTTGCCAATTTCCTGGGACAACTCAGAAATTCACTTAGAGATTTTTATATAATATATATAATGTATAAATGTAATGTTTTTATTTTCCCCCTTCTATGCAAAA
>VWYI01026246.1:65424-79966 GCA_013399455.1 Anthoscopus minutus | reverse complement strand
GCAGTGAAACTGGAGCTATTCAGAACAGAAAGAATTTTCTCTCATACTAATGAAAATGTTCTGGGTTTTCATGGCTCTTTATGTTTTGTTACTTAACTTCAGGGGACTTCTTGAAAAATATTTGGCATCACATCTGAGAAAAGGTATTAACAGATGACATCTTTATTTTTCAAAATAATGATTAAACAAAACAAAGTGCCTCCAAAAAGGGCTCACAACCTTAAAAAACCAGATACAATTTTTGCAGACCACCTTTAAGACAGGACTTCCAATTTGCAAAGTTCATCAAATAAACCCCTTTATCTTAAATAGTATGAGTTCATAAGATGTGAGAAATTTTCCTTTTAAAACGCTGAGATGTTAGCTGACAGATGCATTACAGTCTATAAATATACATTTCTTTCCATGTTCAACACATGAAAAATATTCTAAAGAAATGTTTTTAAAAATATGAATCTAAAATGAAAATTTCAAGGTAATACTATAGAAATTAGCAATTAAAACGTAAAAAAAGCCCCATAAGAATGATGTATTTTCTACGATCCTGGTATTTTTGGAAATGCAGTAACTTTATTGGTTCAAACTTCTCTCAATACTTTGAGCAGATGCTGAAATTTAATCTCAAGGAAATTTTATCCTCTTCATTTTCCAAAGGAAGACCAAATGTTGCCTTCAGGCTCAGGAAACTAAAATTCAGCCCCCAGCCCATAGCCTTGAGTTCAGGAAAGCCATCTCTGAGGAACATTCGAAATGCTTGCAAAAATCATTCTGGCAGAACTTTATTTAAAGCTGGTGAGTGCAGATCAGGTAGAAAGACATGAAAGCCATCCAATGTCCAATATTTGGTCCCTTAATCAAGCATTGTTACCAAAACCTTCAAACAGAAAATCTGGGCTAATTCACTTCATCTAGAATGAGGAATTGAAAACAAAGCTAGCTTGTGCTAGCATTTGGGAATGCATTTAATTTTCTTTGATCTGATATACAATTATATGTTTTAAAATCTCCATTTTCTGTTTGTGAATGAAACTAGCTTATAGCTGTTTTATCTAACTTGTTTAAAATTCAGTAGGAAGGATTTGGAGATTAGATTTATCTCAGAGAAAGTTATTACAGAGGAATGGAGAAGTGTGAAACAGAAATAATAAACAAGGATATGTATTCATCTCAGCAATACTGACCTTGCAGGAAATTATTTTTGTCTTTATATTTCTCTTTCTGAGCAATTCCAGGGCAAATGCTACTAAACAATAGACAATTTTTTACTTAAATAAATTTTTAAGGATAAATATTTGGAGGTAATTAAACAGTTTAAGCATTTGTGTTGTGACTCAATCCAGCCTGCTGGTGTTAAGGCTGGTTAGTCTTCACCCAGTAGCACATTTTTAGGATGGGATACTAAAATCATAGCCAAGCCTTGCAACACACTGATGCACACATTTCGAAATTAGAATCTCCCAGAAAAATGAGCAGGAGCTGGCAACTCTTCTCAGTGTGGTAGCCTGCAAGTACCAAGACTGAGCCCAGAATTTTCTGAAAAACATTTTTCTTTTGTCCATTAGCAATCCATTTTGGGGCTTTTGGGATTCTTTCCACTTAAAACTTTCCATTTGGCCATTCTTTGGCCAACATTTTTTAAACTTAGGTTCTGCCATATTTTTCTTGATTCCAAAAAAATAAAAATTAACTGTGAGAGAGAACTGGATAGTCTTTAGAGATAAAACAGTCAAAGTCAGCCATGCTGTCACTATATCTATATATGTCTCATGAGATTCAAGGAAGTAAACAGTCCTTTCTGTGTGCAGAGTTTTTACCAGGACACCCCACATCTGCTGCAGCAGCCCTACCAGCTCAAACTCTTAAGTAATGTTAAGGTCTGGGAAGAAGTATTCCATATTCCCAACATGGAAGCAACTGATTCTTTCTATCCAATTACTCACCCAGCACTGTAGAAAATGAAGTGCTCCCAAATTACACATTGATGTTGCTTGAACAAGTTGCTTCACTGTCGTTGATAAAAGCACCAAGAAGCTCTTCCAGGATGATGTTCAATGACTGTCCAAAATCACCAATGGCATTCATATGAAGACATGAGGAGGTTTTTCACCTCAACAGTGTCTGTAAAAGTCATTCTCCCCTGTGTGCTCTAGAGTTGTGAGGAACTCACATGTTTTCACCTGTAGCATTATACCTGAGATCATCATCCTTTTCTTCCTCATGGCCCCTTGAAAAACTGGATATTGATTTTCCTTTAGTGAGGTGTATTGCCTCTTTTTGTACATTCTGGCTACTTTGTTCTATCACTTTGTAATGTTCAGCCTGTGTAAGGAGTTATGTTAAATGGAAATTCCTTGTATTTGTTTGGCTTAGGAAAACATGGTATGCCACAGGAATATCACATTTGTGCTGCCAAGAGCTAATAAAGACCATCCTGAAAGATCTTTCTGTTCAGCCTCTGAGATGATCCAGCCAGGCTGCAGTAATTGCTTGCTAATGCAAATTTTTGGAGGAGAGTAGAGAAATACTGTGGGTCATTCCAGATATGCTGCAATTCTTCAGAGCTCCAGTTGTGAATATTATTTTATACTTCCAAGGATGAGGAGACTCATAGACTATATGAGGTATATTGTACCTGATTAATTTATGGACTAAGTGGTGTAAGAGTAAATTTATATACTAAATAGAATATCAATCAAAGTATATCTTTCTGTGCTTGCTAGTTTGGGAACACAGTGTACGACAGACTTGGCCAATAGATATTTTTAGTTGCTGTTTCTGCCCTTTAATAAACTCTTTTGAGGCTGGTATGATTTCAGCTTTTCATTTCCTTACAGTTAAGTGGACACAAAAAGTGCTTAAGCAAGCTTAGGATGACAAGTATATTATCATAAAAATATTAACAATTTTGCCTGTCAGCAAGAAATAATCGCTCACTTTAAACAAGTATTTACTAATGTGTATACAGTTATTCAAAGTGTGTGAAAATCAAAAGGGAAAACTAAAACTAGTGTGGGAAAAAAACAAAACTAAAAGTCAGAGTTTTGATGCTGCTTGGTCTTTTCCTGTTATTTGTTTCTTTATCTTTCAGTTTCTTCTTACGTATTTTGGGTAGAGATGAAGAATTAAATCAACAGGGATTTTTGGCCTCATTTGTTCATCATCCAAGGAGTAACTTCTAATCCCAAATCCTGTTCAGATACAGGTTATTGAGAGTGATTCTGGAGAAGGAACCTTCCCTTTGCTTTTCAGGTTAGTTACCTGCAAAACAACTTGCAGAAATTCATTTGCATCTTAAAAGCACTGGAACATAAAAGCGAAAATCATCAAGACTCCATACTACATTGTCTATGACAGCAGAAAACAGCAAATATGTACAGAAGAGTGTTAAAATGAGACAAAGACAGTTGGTCTTTGATGAGTATTCTCCCAGAACCCAGTGATTTGTATTTAAAATGTCCTAAGCCAGTGGTAATACCTTCATACTTAACCTTCCCTGGGCTTTCCTCCCATTAACTTTTTCAATTTCTATCTTGTATAGATTTTTAGCAACCAACATCCTCTGGATGATCCTCTGGAAAGATCTAAACATCATCTGTGCATTGTGTGAAAAAGGTAACTTGGTAGTTTAATTTCATGTTCTAACTAATCTTTGTATTGAGATTATCAGTAAACTTTCATTATTTATCTTCATGACAAGCATACTCATCCCCTGGAATACCATTTAAAAGTTTATATCATATTATTTCACTGCCAGCCTTCTGCACCAAAGATTTAAGTGAAGCATCACACACTATTAGCAGCTCAGTTAGCAGCTCAGTTAGTAGCTCAGTTCTTTCACTTGGAAATTCATCCAAGATACTTTGGGAATATTGCCAGGTCTGGTAGTTTCTGTTCTTCTTGTCTCTTTATTCCATAAACTTCTACCAAAATCTTGACTAGACACAAATTTTCCTGAAACATCATTTATGATCACGGTTCTGCCATGGTGCTCTCTGTACTCACTCCTTCACTGTGTTCACAGGTGGAATGAATCCATCTGGGTTTTTTCCTAAGGCTTATCTTTTTTTAAATGTTGATGAATCTTGATTCTCTATTTGCTATACTGATGCTCCAGCAGGCTTGCTGCTTCTGATGTGTTTGAGAAAGACTTTATTAGTACCGGTGCCATTTGGAATTTCATCTTCCTGTCCTGTTCTGCTTTTTCATGTGTATTATATGGAGTTTTATGATTTTTCTGGTTATTCTCTTTTGGGCAAATTTTCAGCTTTTGAATGTTCTTTTGTCTAATAACCTTCCCTACCCTTCCATTCAGCCATGCTGGATTTCCTTTTCTCTTTCTAAAATGGGATGGAGTTGGCCTGAGCTCCCATGAGGTAACTTTGAAGAGCCTCTGCTGCTTGCCAGGGCTTTACCTTTTGACTATCCCTTTAATTGAGCTTCCTCCCCTGTATGTAATTCTCATTTTTGAAAATAAGAGGAGTGGCTCTCTTGTTTACGTATCTTCTACCACATTTGAAAGTTGCACCAATATTTAGGCCTTACGCAGAGACATCATTTACTCTTTAATCCAGAGGCTATGGGGCATCACACTCCATAGAAACTGGCTGACTGTCAAGTATCACCCTAAGACCTTTCCATACTTTATCATTCCATTAATATTTATTGGACTGGATCATTCCATGATCAACTGACTATTTCTTCAACTTTGTATTACCTCCATGAATTTGATTTTTCCCTTATGCATCATCTCTGCAGTGTCATATCTGCATCTTTCTTCCCTTCTGCATTAACATAACCAATGCACTCAGTCCTTGGCAGAATGGCAAGCCCTTCATATTTCAGAGTATCTACAAGTGAATAGGAAAACATACCATTAATTTTCAGAAATGCACAATTCAGAAGTAACGGAAAGGCTCTTAGTTTAAATTCAGCTAGGTAAGTGACCTCTATGAACAATATATTCAAAATGAAATAGTACTGAAGTTGCTGTGGCTACTGCAGTCAAAATCATAGCCAATGGCTATTCTAAAATCCATATATTGTCCAAACACTGCACTCCCAAGGTAAGTTATCATCATGACTTGATGAGGGAGAGTTGGAAAATGACCTTTAGAAGGTGTTGAGGTGAAAAAGGGTGAAATTGCTACCAATGTTATCTAGTGTCCAGGCAGTACAAGGTGGATAGACAGCAATGCAGGAAGGCCACATGACAATAAACACTGAGAGCATGAAATGCAACAAAAATTGAGAACATGAGTAAATGACACTTTGATGACTACAAGTGAAGGGACAGAACTTACAAAGACTTACACAGTGTGAGAGTTTGGGGCTGTTTCAGTAATAGAGAAAGAGTATCAAGTACCATTAACATGTAAGTTTAGTACTGCATGAAAACAGTACCAGCTGTTGACCTGACACCCTTTCATGTCTTCCCGTGCCACTGTGGACTGAGATACTCGTAGTGGGCAGATGCAGTTAGTTCAAGCATAATGTAATTTGAAGCTCCTTTACCACAGAGCAGTCCATGCAACCAAAGCTCTGTGATGAAAGCTGTTTTTCAAATAAAAAGCATCAACATTAAAGGTTTGTTACCAATTGGCACATACAAATGCATTAAGAAAAAGCAAGGGAAAGTGGAATGACTAACAAGGGAAATCATGCACTGTGTGTGCTCTTGCTACGCTCTGTTTGGACAGAATGTCATCATTTCAATCCTGCCCAAAAAGAAAAAAGAGTAAACCTTAAAATCCCTACAGACAATTGCTTATATTAATTTTCTAGGACATTCTGAGCTTGTTCCTTTGTTTTGTGCTCTCGTCTTGTTTTAACTGCTTTGTGCCCTGTGTCATCGTTAACAAGTGTGAAAGCAATACATAAAATACCACCAAATTTGGAAAATTAGCACATTATATCCACTCCAGTCATTTTTCTCCGATGTAAATCACTACATAAAGCACAAGATAATAAAGACTGAGCGCCATTGTTATTTTCATAGCCTGACCTTAATTTTAAATCCTGTGACTGGTGAGTCAGTTTCTGTCTGGTGTTTTGACATTTGCCTCTCACTAATCATTATGCACAATTCCATTAAAAACATTATATATTAAAGCAAGGAAATTACTTCTAGAATCAGTTTCTAGGCTCTCAGTCCAAAACAGCATTGCAGCTGGGGAAAAGTTGTACTGACATTTCAATTATGGAGACTGAATTAGCTAATTACTGGCATATTTAGTGCATGTCATTCCTTGGTACATGAGATGCCCAATACTATAGTAAGATACTTAAAAAAGGAAGGGTCTGTGCCATCATACCTATGGTGATCATAAGCCCAGCCAGCTATACGCTCACCTTGAAAAAAGCAGCGTGATTTATAGAAATTTTAGATTTGAGTAGAATTTACATGGTTTCACAGTCAAATGCTTGATTTTGGCTGAAGCCAAGGGGACTATTGCCAATGATCTCAAGGTGAACAGGGCTGCACCACAAATGAAGGATTAAAGCAATGCTCAAGTTTCTCTTGAGGGTTCCTTGATTCAAGTCTGAGCTTTCTCAATATCCAGTGCAGCTGCACAAACCCAAGGACTGTCTACACCACCCTAGGACCAGAGCTAAAGAGATTTTAGAAATACATTCTCAGGGTTTAGAAGCACTTGCTAAAGAATGATTGAGGAAATATGGGGCAAGATCTGGTCCATGGACACACAATTTCCAGCAAAATGCAAGCATCTTGGGCCTACAAGTACTTTATTTCATTTGTTCAGAGATAAAGTTGTCAATAAGTCAATAAGTATGTGTAATACCACAGCAATAAATGCACTTTTCCAGAAAGAGGGAAATGTAGGCATCCAGGGTTATGTAAGCCTGAGAGGTCTGAGTGCACAACTCCTGGCTGTCCAATCCACCAGGCTCTCTGCTCAGTGACATTGCCCCCGTGTCCCCCTGAAGCTGAACCACTCTGACACCATGGGTCTGGCTCTCATCTCCTATCCTACTCTTTCTGACAACTTTCAAACCAGGTAGCTCCTCTCCATCCAAGACACCAAAGATTTAATCTAGAGAAGGACAGAGCACACCTCTGCTCCTAATACTGCATTTCCCAGAGAGGCACCTGCTCACCTGAATGCCCATCTGCATTCCTGGTGAATGCCCTCCCTGCCTCTCTGATGTTTTCTGTTTAACTTGGGACCTGAAGTGGGTGGTAGTGATTCTGTCTGTGGAACATTCCTATGAGGGCTTGTTTCATCAATATGTATTTCTTTTACCCTCCTGTTACGTGGGGAAATTCTTCATACAAGCCTCTGTAATCCTTTCCTGATCAGAGTGTCATTCAGATCGCGTTACACTGGACAATTAGGCTTCACTTACAGTGTTGTTACTTTGCTACCCAATGATTTTTTCTCCTAATGGAGACAGTAATTTTAGAGTGTTTAAAAGTTCAATTACATCAATGATGACATTCTTCCTTTTGTATCTCCTGGGTAGGCTTGAGCTAAGCAACAGAAACCAAGCCTCATATTGATAACTACACTGAAATCTCATTTCTCCTCTCTAAAATTCTTGCTTTATTTATATCCATTAGTTAGTCAAAGTTTTTGACAGAATGATGTTCTTAATTTCCAAGGCATTTCAGTTTTCTTCTTGAAGTGTCAAAAAAGCCCACCACAGTGTAAACAATATTCTATCCTAAAGATACAAAAACTTGACAATCAAAACAGCCTCAAACTGCAACTAACTCTCATTAAAAATTCACTATACATTAACTTGGCTCTAGTGCAAGATTTAAAATAATGCAAAACTAGCCCCTAATCTCTTGACTACATAAAAACAATTCTCTCCCTCTACCTTTATCAAGACTAGTGATGGCTGTGGTTTTTCATGTATTTTTTCAATCATCATTTAGTACAAATCAAAATCTTTTATTTTCTCCTATTTCTGGAGACAAGGACAGCACAGGTTTCCTGATACAAATACTCCCAGAACACCAAAAAATGAGGATCCAGACGTAGGTTTTGCAAGTTTGCCTAAAATCTACTCTGCTCCAAAAAAAGGTTCCATTGAGAAGAGAAACTTCAGAACATAGAGCCTAGTAGTGACTTCTGTTTCCCCTCCAGCAAAATTTATGGAGGTTATGAAAAGCCTCAAATGGGAATATTTCTCCAAAAGCAAAATATTTGTATTTCTGGCAAAAATAGTCAGATTTTTGATGAGAAATAGAATTTTCCACAAAGGTGTGCACTCAATAGAAAACTACTTTTTCTGTCTAAAAAGAAAAATATTCCAGCAATCTATTTTTCCATAGAATTGTGATATTGACAGAAAATTTGGAGAAGGACTATTTATGACAAAGTATGATAGGGGCTTGGAAATGACCTATAGAAAATCACAGCCTATTGTTTGTGCACAGAACCACAGTTCAAAATCCTTTCAACCAGCTGATCATGTTCTGTCTTGAAAAAAAAAAATTCTTTCCCTCACTGTTAAAATATTTGTCCAGAACAACCACCTGGATATGAATCTGTGCATTCACTCTCACCTAGCTTAATCTACGTATTTTTCTGCCAAATTTTCTTTAGTCTACATAGTTCCTTTCCTGATGACATATTTCATCTCAGTTTACATTTCCACAGGCAATTGGACCAAGCATTCTCTAAAATCCTTAGGTCTTTTGAATATGTTCTTCATCTGCTGAATTCATTTTTCTTGACTGCAGATTGTTAAATTTATGTGCAGTGCTCTGAATAAGACTCAACCAGACCTCTGTGTGTTACCTGGCCTCATTCATTGCTTTTTAACTCTTCAACAAGTCTCTGTCTCATGTGTCCTGAGATCACATTTATTTTTGACAGCCATGTCACATTAATACTCATATTTACCACACAGTGACTTGCATACACAGGACTTCCTGCTATTCTCCTTTATCTTATGGTAGTAACATTTATTTCTTGTTTTTAGCACATGACATTCCATTTTGCTTTATTAAATTTCCAACTGCTTTTTAGGACTTAATTTTCAGGTTATCCAGTTCTGTAGGATTGCCTGGATGCTGCTTACTACTGACAGCACTTTGAATTAGCAGCAAATTTTGTTTTGTCAAAAATGAAAATAATTACTAAAAGGAATAAAGCAGGAACCCAGCTTTATCTCTGAGGAACTTGCCCGCTATTTCTTTTTTTCCTCTTGTTTGTACATCAGCATTATTTGTCAGGCTTATTTAATCACATTTTATCCAAATAGATGTTTCATTAAGCTCTATCAATTCAACTACGGAAGCATATCAAACACATTACTGACAACTATCTAGAATAAATCTAATGACTTTTTTCATATAGAAAGACATTTTCTTACTTTTTCTCAGTAAAGTATCATCTCATGCTAGTACTAATTCCCTCTGATAAACACTGCTTGTATTTTACTTTATTTTTCATTTGTCTCCCCTTCTTCACTTACTCTTGTCTATTGTTCTAAAGCCTTTTATACTACTTTATCAGTTTTTTGATTTTGGGGGATTTTTTGTCTTGTTTTGTTGGTTTTTTTTCTTGTAGTTTTTGTGTTTTGTCTTTAGAGTTTTTTGGGAAGATCTACCCTTTAAACTGTAAAAAAAAGAGAAAAAAACATAACAACCATCCTAACTAACCATAACAAAACCCATAAAAGTAAATGGGAGAATTTTCTTCTCATTGTAACCAAATAAAAAGATTTGGGTTTTTTGTTTCTGTGCCCAGTAAACTCTCAAAAAAAGCACTGGCCAAATCTGGAGCTTTGAAACAAATTAGAGTTAAAACGACATGAGTCAAGTTCTTTCCATTATGCCAAATACTCAACTTGTTTCTTTTAAATTTAACCTATAAATCTAAAAGATCAAATTCTACTTCACCTACACATGTAAATGTAACTGAATGCCAGTTAATTTAATGAGTATAATAAAGATCTGAGTATAATGGAAATCAGAAAAGTTGGATTCCCTTACCAAGAAATCGAAAAAGCTCATGGTACTAAAGGGACCTCTCTCACTCTTTTGAAATTACATAGAAGTCTTCTAAACTTGAAAGAGAGAAAGAACAAAATTGCATACTTTACACCAGGTACTGTAGACTACATTCTGTGTCTTCAGTGAAAAGTGTCCCTGTGCCATTTTCTGACTGAGGATTTCACAGTTACAGACATCACTTTAAACAAGTTATTCAGCATTCCTGAACTTAACAAAACAGAGATGTGTCTTTGTTTTCATTGATTCTTTTTTTTTTCATTTGTGATCTGCAGAAACATCTTTGTGTACCCAAGCTACTTGCACATTACAGAAACACAGCTCTGGAGGGTTCTTCCTATCACTGTTGCTGGTTGGGAATCTCTGCCTTGGGATGGAGTTGGTGTGCTAATCTTGACAAGCTGCCCAGAAGTATTTTGTGGAGCAGTTTGAGATTCACCACTAGAAGATGCACCCTCAGCTACAACACAAAGCTGCTCTTCATGCCTAGACACAGCAGGGCACTCTTGGGGATGCTCAGAGGGAGGAGAATGAAAAAGCTGAGGAGACACACTTGAGGACAACTTTTCCTTAGAAAACTCTCTGTCTGTGTGGTGTTGCTTCTCTGCCTAGAAAACAACACAGGGTCTAAGAGATTATGGAGACATAATATGATCGGTAATGGTGACAAAAATTTAGTACTCTGGACACCATCCAGATCTTCAGATAAAACACAGAGAACATGAATTTCATTTTCTGCTTATTCAGAGAATCTGAATTTCATCTTCTCCTCTTACTTCAGCTACAATATTTGATGGAGGGTTGGCCAGTAGCATCACTGTGTTCTCAAAGGATGGTGTTGAAGCCAAGTGTGCCCTGGAGCATGCCCAAGGTCTGAAATCCCATTGTCATGAGCAGGACACATACTGTCTGCCTCACTCAGTCCTAAACCTTCTTTGTAGTGCTCTATCTGATCATTGCTTAGCAAGATCAAGTGTGTTAATAGTTATTGACACTAGAATTTTACAGAACTTTAATTTTCTCCAATATAAAAGATGCAAACTGCATATACATTAGTCACAATATTTTTTTCCTTGAAACCCTTTCTAAAATCTATTTCCAAGGATGATGGAACATTTCTGTAAATAGTTAGGCTGCAGGAAAAAAAAACCCAAACAAACAACCTAACAAAATGTAGGATGACAGTAGAGAGTGCCTTCAGGAGACTTGGGAATATCTGATGAAGACCTAGTGTCTTTGAAAATTGTAAAGACCTAGGAAGAGCACTCCCTTGGCAATGAGACTTAGTACAGCATTCCACATAAACTCTCTGAGGTCTGGAAAGCAGGGCTCAAAACACACGAAACAGCTTGAGCAGCTCAACAGACAGCCAGTCTTGCATGAGAGTTGTTCAGGATGGTTTGTACACAAGCTTTGAGGAAAACCCTTCACAACTTTTCATGCAGATTAGGTATTTCTGGCAACTGTATGTTATGCATTATGCAAGAAATAATTGTTAGATGACTGAACAAAAGCAAACTCCTTTTAAACAATGAAAGCAATGGATTTGGAGTCTTTATACACAGAACATGAATAAGGTTTGTGGGTAAAATACAAAGTTTCAAAGCATCTTGAACTCCATCAACAATTTAAATAAGAATTGAGCACAAAGGGGATTGGTGTCATTACTTCAGTATGGAAAGTCTAAATCAGCCATTTACTGCCAGCACTGTAATAGAGGATTCTGAACAGATAGAAGCCAGGCAGCAAGTACTTGTTACTTATAGCTTTACTGGCATGGACCTTTTCTTGGCAGGCAGACTCTTCCAACAACTGGAATTGAAGAAAAGCTTTTGTGTCCTGGATGTATTGTGAGAGCAGAGAACTTGCTGTACCTTGGCACTGCCTGCCACTGTGTCCATTGCCTGTCACTGAACTTTCTATTTCCACTCTTACTGCCCTCTGAGGACCACCAAGGCTCAGCTGATTGAAAATAAATTTATTTCAGTCAAAATGAATTTACTTCTCTACCACCTCTACCACTATTGTGATGAATTTCTATCCCTGTTTGGCCTCCATTCTCTCTGTGTATTTGCAGTTCTATGCCTCATAGATATCTCTATACAATTTTTTCTTTTAATTTGACGCTCCCTTCTTTGAAACGTCATCAAAGCAACTCTGTCTAAATTTATATGACTTCTTTGTTCTTTCATAAACTTATATGATCTTCGCTCATTAAGAGTATCACTCTCATTTGTATTTACCTGATGTCTCAACAGCTGTTCTAGTTTCATTCTTGTCCTTTATTTCCCTTCTACATCCACTGTAACAGAGCACTGAACTGTGATGTGTTTAAGTGAAAAGAACTTGAACCATGATTTCTGGACTTCATTCTTCAAGAATTAATTTTCTTAGGAAAAAAACCCACTTAGCTGTATATAAACAAAAATATTAGTATTTGATACATCTTCATCTGCTATCTCTTTCATGTCAGAGTCACTGGGAACAGCAACAGAGAGGGTTAAGAAATATCTGATAATATTTCTTTTCTCCTAAAAATGCTGATTCTTTGAAAGCAAAGCATCACATAAATCTGTCTGTATACACCCTTCTGATAGAACAGATGCAAGTTTCAAAACTTCTTTGCTACTTCTAGGATATGTGGACTACTAATACCTGAGATATTAGTTTCTGTCCTTCCACAGAAGGAATAATGATGACAGTTCCCAAGACTGTTACTACACAGAACATTAACAATAATTTGTTAATTGGTTTCCCAGGCTACTCAGCTTCAACAGCCTAATGAATCATTTGCTCAAAGAATTAAACACTGGTGTTTGGTGTCTAGCAGCTCTTGTGTCCTCAGCTGCTGGGGCAGCCCAGCTGGGGGACAGCCTGCCTGGTGGCTCCTCTGCACAGGAACTGCTCTGGGGTTTATTGCTGAGGAACCTGATGAGCTTTGGCATGTATTAATTCCACTCATGAGAACAACTGCTCTCTTAGCGGGATGCCAGTCATCACAAAGGGCAAGAAAGAACTTCTAAAGGGAGAAGACAGGAAGGATTTTCCAAAGCCTTGAGTAATGCAACTAATGCAATTACCTTGCAGTAAAACCATCAGATTCTTGTGAATGATAAAAGAAGTGGTTTTAAGATTGTTATTTGGGAAAGCTTGATAGCTCTTAAGAAGTTGTGAGGTGCACATCCAGACTGCTTGTGTCAACCAACAGCCTGAAGAGGAATCTTGGACGTCGGTCTCAGGAATCAGAGGGGTTGCACTGTGCAATTCTCCACGTCTAGAATTTTGATCTGAGAGTTTGCCTGGGAATCTTGGAGCTAATGGCATAACCAGTCTCCTCTGCAAGCTGGCTGTGTCAGGAGTAGGAGCAATCTGGCCTTTCAGTCCATCTGTCACATACAGATCAGTCAGTCCAAAGAGGTACTCTGTTCTGCTACAATGAGAATACTTTCCTTACCTAACAATATACCATCTTACAAGTTTTTCTTTCCATGTTAATGTTTCCCTCTGCTTTCAGCATGCAGGTTATAGTACTGTTTAGTAGTTTATAGTATTATTTACTTTTTATGATATTAAAAATGTTATAATCAGATATTTCTTAATATATGAAAATAATTTTTGCATATGCATTAAAAAATTAAAATGCTCCTTAGCTTCTCTCATAGAAGGGTCTTTGCCTTGCTTGCAGCTATTTAGGAGATTTTTATGCTGCCTCCTCAGCCAGTTTTAACACATAATACTCACATTACAATACATATTAAGTCAATGGAAAGACAGCCTTAATGTATTCCCATTCTCAGCTAAAAGCCAATATAGAAATGCTTCATTTTCTATAATATAAGTCATATGCTAACATGCCTTATATATAAGTGTAGCTGTGTACTTTCTATGCCTTGTGAGGCAAAGCCCAGATCCATGCCGGGCGTCAACTGCCAGGCAATAACATGGAGTTGCCTTAAACTCTTGGATCTCTGTTGACACCTCGGAAAAAAAACCACTTGTGGGGAAGAAAGATTTAGTAATACAGCTGTTGCTCTGCACAGTGGTAAGACTGACCCTGCCAGGGATCATCACTTCAATCACTCCTCAATGTTTTTCGCGCTTGCCTGGCTTGAGGGGACTGTGTTCGATGATTTTACTCGTTCCACCGGCAAAAGGCACCGCGGTGCGGACACTGATGCTCTGCCGGGACAGGCACCCGGGCTCCCTGGGCGTGTATCAGTGGAAGAGGGGGTTCTCCGGCACCTGGGAGGGGGCAGCGAGGAGTAAGAGGCATCCAGTGCCCGGCAGCAGCCCGGGGATGGCGGTGGGCACCTGCGGGTCTCAGCGCTGGGCGGAGGGTCCCCGCTCAGGGGACTCGCAGCTCTTATGAGGGGAGCGCCGGCAGCAGGGCGAGGGAGGAGGAGAAAAGGAAGGCGAGGACAGCGGCTGAGGAGACACGGGCGGGCGGGCAGGAGCCGGGGGCTAGAGGAGGAGCTCCGCGCAGAGCGGCGGCGGCACGGCCGCGGTCGGGCCGGGAGCTGAGGCGCCGCAGCGGGGCAGGTGCGGGAGCCGCCACCG
>VWYI01026246.1:0-65281 GCA_013399455.1 Anthoscopus minutus | reverse complement strand
CGGCCTCCGGCTGTCCCCGGGCGGGAACGCGAGCGCAGCGGGCGCGCAGCCCCCGCCGGGACCCCCGGGCGCTCCCCGGCGCTCCCTCCCTGCCGCATCCCCGGGCGCTCCGCAGCGCCGGGACCGCTCCGCCCCGCCGAACACGGTCCCATCCCCGCGGAGCCACCGCTTGATCCCCGCAGTTTTCCCTGCAGCCGGTGGACACCGCTGGTTTGCGAAGTTTTCACGGAGCGCTGCCCGGGAGCGGTCCAAAGGCCGCTGGCTGTCATCGTGGGGGAAAAGCTCCACATCCACAACTGCTCTGTAATAGGTACAATAGGATTGCGATGTACAAAGTATTCAGAACATTGAAGTCTTCTTTAGGGCGCCTGCTTTTATCATCTTGATATTTTGAAACGTTTCTTAAGTAGTTTGTAAAAGTTAGTTATATTGACGGAAATGTGATACACAAAAAAAAATTTTTTAAAAGCTTTTTAATTTTTTTGTCACTGTATAACACCAAAAGTCGGGAAACCATAGTGAAGGTGAGTGTAAACTGCCTGTCAGAGGAAATACTTATCCATCAAACTGCTGGTCTCGATGCTTTAGAAATTGTTAAGCTGCTTAGAATGCAGAGAGGCTCCTGAGCTGTATTTCCAGCTCAGAGTGCACCTTTACATGCCATTCTGTATTCATTGGTGACAAATGATAACCTACCACTGGTTAAGCAGAGGGAAAGATGGATGAGCACAAGTCCCAAAAGGTGGTGAGTGCCCTCAAAATCTTGATGTGTTTCAAGAGGTGGTCAGAGCCATGTAGTCTGGAACCCTAAGTCTCTTTAGCTTTGTGAAGTCCGTCTGAACGAACTGGATGTATCAGAACAAAATCTAGTGTGGTTTAGCATGTAGCCCAGCTGTGAAAAGTAATGTGCTCCCTTTGGGTAGTAACAAATGTATATTTTCAAATTAACCTTTACTATTAATCACTGATCTTTTGGAGGCACCAGAAAGACAAGTTGTTTATTCAGCAGGCTTCTTAATTGCAGTAGCTAGCTTTCCTTCCTTTAGTTAACATTTTTATTTACTGAACCTTCCTTTCCAAGACCCAGTAGTTGTAATACTTCTTGATGAGTAGGAAATCCACTGTCAGTTACTGAATGTTTGCGCCTAGAAAAGAAGAATAGTCAAAAATATGTTCCGTGACGGGAAAGTGCTATTGAAAACATTATACATGCATGGGACTTTTATTTTATGTGGCTGCTATCCACAAAAATGATTATACATACTGAAATGTAGGTATTTTCAGTATATTGCTGAACTTTGAATTATAAGTTCTAGAAATCTTAATTTATGTTAAATATATGTCTTTGAAAGGAAAATAATTCTGCACTCAAAACATATAATTTCAGTACTTAATACAGAGAAAAGACGTGGAAAAGGAAGTCAGGTTCTGATGTTTTAAATTGTGAAATAAGACATTTGGAGGAGAGACAGATTTTTGTTGAGTTTTCATAACAGCTCCTGCTGTTATGCTTATGGCTCTTGCGCTGTATTTTAAAAACTGTGCAAGTGGTTTGTCCACAAAGAGACTGCAGCACCACCAGGTTTGCAGCCCAAACTCTGGATCTGACGTTCTGGGCCCAGAATCACAACTTAATTATTATAATTTTTAAAAAATTGATTTGTCATGCATCAGAGATCATTGCCAGATTCTATCAAATGTCTCCTAAAAGATGTGAAAGAAAAGACAGAAACTTGGAGAGAGACCACTTTTTTCTTGGTAATTACAATTGTGAGGTGTGAGGATTGGCTGAATGACATATTCCCATTTTATTTATTTGTGATTTCATTTGAGCTAATCAAACTGTCCCATCAGCTCCACTGACATTTCTAACTTTTCCATTTGCCACCCATTTCTCCCATTCAGTCTCTTATGGACTCCATGTGTTTCTCTTTGAGGCTCTGACTGTCTCTCTGAATTCATCTGACCCCAGTACAACTTTCCAGGGTCTTGTTTCTCTCCCCAGTACTCCTGCATTCCTGTCCCTTCCCATGGACATACATAAACTTTTCTGAAAAACCAAAGAACTGAGGGCAGGGCTTTGAACCAGTAAAGGCATTAGTGCTTTAAATTTTAAGTAGTGGGTTTTAATTCCTATGTAGCAGTTGCTTGAATCAAATACTCATGCTCTGGGGCCCTCAGGAGGTAAAATATACATAGTGGAAAAGGGAAAAAAAGCAGAATTTACCGTGTCAAAGAGAATGAAGTTTGATCAATTTTCATGTTCTGTGGTTTGTATTAAACTTTCAGCTCCCTAACTTACTACAGAGGGGAAAAAAAGCAAATGTGTTTACTCTCCTGGTACAGTTTCAGCTCAGAGTTTTTCTACAGAGAAAGATATGATGGTATGATATTGAGGAACACACAAGAAAGCTAAATGAATGCTACAGGAAGAAGCCAGTAAATTGTTTCAACATTTTGTTCTGAAAAGTCAGTGTGTGAGAAGCTAAAATGGGCATCAAGTGAAAAATGCTAGCATGTGCTTGGGTGAGATCTATGCCAGTTAAAGTTATGGCTTTTATTATTGGTAGTTGCATTCTTCATGAAGCATTTTAATTCTAGTTTCAAGACATAACCCGTTCATTAATTTGACGCAGGTGAATAGTGTCCGTCCAGAATGCAGATTTCAGCTGGAGATTCACAAGGAGGAAACCAGGTGCATGGAACTTCTAAAGAATGCAAAGCCAGTGGACTACAAAGGTAAGAAAACTGTTATGTAGAGATAACTGGAGTATTGAAAATTTTCTTTCTTTACTTTTGTTGTTGTTTCCGTAGTTATCTGAACTGTGCTTGGGATTTTACTGTTTCTAGAATTTATGCAATTTTGCATTAAGTGTACTGCTGCAGCAAGCATGTGGTGGGAGGTGTGCAGGTGCTAAGAGTGCCCTGGCTGGGACACCAGCTGGGAGCAAACACATTCTCATGAGCTGAGATGTTGCTGCAGTATTTTCTGACTGGCAGAGCAGCTGCAGGCTGGTGATGACAGGACCAGCAGAAAGAGCAAATCTGAGGGAAAACTGAAAGCCTTAGGTCCAAGCACCTCTCCTGAGCTATGGCTAAGAGTAAAGTACCAGTGGCAGGAAGGATTTCAGGGTTTCCCAGGCAGACAGTGTTTCAGACTGAAGATCAGGTTCACACCCAGAGGACCATGGAGTTGTGCAGAGGGAAAACTGAACAGTCGTGTTACACCCAAAACCCCAGCTTTCTCTGTTACTTTATTTGTTTTCATTTTCTTTCTGCATAGAAAGATAAATATATAGCTGGTGATACAGCAAATTGTAATTTAATGGAAGGAAGAAGAGTAGTTGATGTAGGGGTTTGTGTTAGGTCTTTGGGCTTGGAGTTTGTTTGGTTTGGGGTTTTTTTGTGGGGCTTTTTTGGATTGGTTTTGTTTTTCATTTGATTTTGTTTTGTTTTGTTGGGGTTTTTTTTAGATTTTATTACATTTCCTTCCCACATTTTCATGTGAGGAGAAAAAAAGTTTGTGGAAAAATGGCATTTTTCTTGCAAGTTGAAGCTGCTGGTAAAAGCCATTTGTTCAGCAAGTGGAATAAAAAGATGACAGATAAATTCAGATTGTCAATATGTGGTTTATTTGGGCTTTTTGTGTTCATTTTGTTTTAAATACACTCTGAAAATGATAATTGGGTCTCAGAGACCTGCCATCTGCAGTGCTCTTTGAACATAAACATGAGTCTCAACTTATGGTGCTTTTTCCACCTCTCCTCACTTTAAATGTGTAACTCTCTCAGTGCATATTCTAATACTAATTTATATAATATAAGAAAAATAAAAGGATCACCAATGGTTTGTATTTTATTAAAATTTCTCCATTTTATTAATCAAGATCAGTCATTTAAAAAAATGCAAAATCTTACTGGAATAATTAATCTAGATTTATGACTTTTATTGACATATGAGTGGTGAAGAGAGATGGCTGTTACATAAATAATACTAGTGTGAAGCCAGATGGAGAAATAATTAGTAGCCCAGCTTAATGAATTAAATCATGAACCAATAAATTCACTGTTAGCTGTTACATGGCGTTGAAAGTCAAGCTTTCCTCAAGATACACTTTTGTGATCCAGATACTTGACTGCTTCAAGGTTATTTTTGTGATGCACACCAGTTTTATTTTGGGTTCCCTAGGGGAAGAAAGGAGTTTGCCATCAGTATTTCCTTCCTAGCCTCTTTTCACTGGAAGAGGGATGCCTCTGAAAGAAAGCTGCTGTGAAAAAAACTCAGGCCTTGGAAGGACACAGGATATCTGATGGTGTTGATTCAACCCTGCAGACAGTGGCAAAACAGCAGTGAAAGGATTTAGAGATTTTATTGAATGCCCATCTAAAACAAAAGGAATATTCCATTTTGTTGGAGACTGGAATAAAGCCCCTGTGTGGGGTAAAACTGTATGTTTAATATTACAGGAGATTATATTGTTCTATGCCTCCTGTTACAGATACCCTCACCAAGAACATCCAGAGAGTAGTCTATGTTAAATATATGCATTTACATTTACAAAAATAAACATTCTCTGTGCGTCCTTGTTTTCCTACTAGTAAGCTCTTTGTAATCATACAAAGTAAGGACAATTTTGTACAGTAATACTCTGGCTGCTGATGAAGAATTACTAATGAAAATTGGCAAGCTGGAACTAGCCCAAGTTGTAGCTCCACATGTAACTTGTAGTACAATTGAAACATAATTCTGGACAATAAATTCCCAAATGCTATTCCACTTTTTCCTGAATGGGAAAGAGGGTTATACATCATACCTTTTCGTACTTTTCTCTAGCTTTAGTATGTGTTACCTGACTTTAAAAAGCTGTTAATGAAATCTTGTGAAGGTACTGTCTTGGATTTGGAAATAAGGGTTCCCTGAGATTTTCCACGGAACACTCAGATCTCCACTATCAAAATCAGTGGGAACATTATCATTAATTTATTGGGTACCTGGGAAACCTTTGCACCTCTATGTCACATGCTTCAGAATTTGACTGGCATGCACAGCTTCTGAATTTTGGAGGACCCAAATTGTACGGGACAAGTAGTTTCTTCTTTGAACTAGATGGCAATTATGTATTGAATATCTTATCTAATCTCTTCTCAACTCCCAGTTAGGGAGATAAAAAAACATTTAAACAGAAAGGAAACATTTAAAAGCTATTGGGGTTTCTCTGACATGACAAAATGACCTTACACCTGTGCTGCCTCAAGACATGGACTGAAGAATTTGGCTGAGTAATTTTTGCACTGCACCTAAAATCACTGACTATGAAGTCTATGAAGCACTTGTTTACTTCATGGCTTTATAAAGCAGTAGCATGTTTTGCTAAGAAACACTGTATAAATGCAGTGTAAGTCCCTTGTGAACAATGCTAAGGATATGCTAGAACCAAAGGACCCAGCTGGTTCATTTACCAATGTCAAACTGTGAGACACCCAAACCTCTTGCCTTGCACCCTTTGGGGGTTGTTCAGGCATTAGCACATACTTTTCCATTAGTGGACAGCATTACACTCCATTTAGGGAAGAAGTCACACTCCAAAGACCTGTGACAGTGCTTTCCTCTCTGTAGTGCTCTTTAGAACATCTGGTTGTTTATTTTATGAAGACTGCATTAGCTTCTATCCACATTTGTTGTCTTCCTTCCTCCCATAATTTGGCCCCTGAGGTATGGATGCACCTTAGCTGGAAGCCTAGGAGAGCTTCTTCTATCTTTGTGCATATTTCTTTCATTTTGAAAGGGAGATGAATTGAATTCTAACCAGCTCATAATAGCTACAGATTTTGGGGTCTGTATGGAAAAAAAAATTGTTTTGTTATCTACAAAAAATTTGTAGCTATCCATGGCTTGTCAAAAAAAAAAATTAAAAAAGAATAGAAAGTTCCCAAGAGAAGTGATTTAAAATGCATAAAAATTGTCTTTCTGCAAATTTCTGCCTTTATTCAGTATTTAGAATTTTTCCTTATAAAGTGGCTCATTTCTTTTCACCTTCAAGTGAAAAATGAAATCTTATGGATGAAAATGTTAAAACTCAGAAGATTTTTTAGCAGGTTCTACAACTAAAAGTTCAAGAAAGAGATTTCCTTATGAAAAGAATGAAGTTTAGGGATTTTTTATTCATCTTGGGCTGAATGGCTGCGCAGTTAAATGTGTCTTTTTGGATTTTGATTTCCAAAATATGTTTCTGTGAGACCTATATGTCAGACAATAGTTTTAAATTTAGATATGGCATTTTAACTTTGAGGAAGGAGTGTAGACGAAAAAAATGGTTTTGGAAAGAATTTCGTAAACCTCTCAAAGAGAAGTT
The DNA here is from genome assembly GCA_013399455.1 of Anthoscopus minutus. Taxonomy (NCBI): domain Eukaryota; kingdom Metazoa; phylum Chordata; class Aves; order Passeriformes; family Paridae; genus Anthoscopus; species Anthoscopus minutus. The sequence goes on along the minus strand of VWYI01026246.1, from coordinate 58,929 downwards.
TCATAATGCAGCTTCTAATAGGAAATTAAGAGACAAGACACCAAAATGATGCTCTTAGTTATTGCTAAGTTTAAAACAAGAGGAACCAATATTGTTGTGCAATCCAGTGTCCTGAAATGCACTGTCAATAGAATTTTCCTCAGTGAATATGAGCTCATGATCTTGTGGATGAAATAGAGCTGTTCAGAACAGTAGGATGAACATTAAAATGTTAGACCCGTGGCAACTTGTCCAGAAGTTAAATTTATCTGACCTGTTAAGGTTGTTTTTCCAGGAAGAAAGGTGCATATTTTTCATTTACACACACCCTCATGCCTTTGTGTGTAATACACACACCTCTCTCTATAACTATGTCCATGTGATCGCTCTATCCCCAAGTTAGTAAATAGAAGACTGACTCAAAGCCAGATGAGGCCTTTCTTTTGCTATGTGAAAAGGAATTTCCTCAAGGTTCCCCCTTTCTTAATGCTCCCTGTCTCATCAAGGTCGTGCATCAGGTTTTGTTTAGTTTTAAATCTAGTTTCTCAGTAAAATGAGTCAGTAGTTCAGACTGCAGTGGTGCTGACAGTCCTCTGAGGTAGAATTCAAAGCAGAGTTAGAGATGGTGGGGTCATGGAACTTCTTTCATGCAGCACTAGTAACTCTTGGAAGAACAACTTTAGCTTTCTTGAATCTCTGTGCTCTTGCTTTTCCAGCTGTTGTACAGATATGTTGCTACTTTTTAGTTCACACATTTTTTTTAATGAAAGAAGCCAAGGGGACTGCTTTGGATATTTTTGTGGCTTGGATTTCACTGATTGAAGTGTCATCATTAAAGACACCATATAAAACTGATCCTTGTGATGTTGACAATGTCTGAGCTTTGTGGAAGCTGTACTTAAATATTTGGGGGCAGAAGAGAGGCAGAGCTTTGTCTTTTAACGAGATCGGGTGAGAAAGGTGAGAAAAGAGCCTTGAATGAAAGGAGTTGCCTACTGAAAAGTCACTAACTGTAGATAAAATGGTGAAGACCAAGTAAATATCCTGATCAGCCTCATTCAAAAATCCCACATAATAAAGTTTACTAAGAGTGACAATAACAAACCCTTTTGGAATGAAGAGAAGCACCAGGTGGCCGCAGTGATTTTGAAGCCATGAAACTTCTGCTCTACCCAAAATGTAAATATAAATTTATCAGTAGACATTAATATATGGCATTATTAGCCCCAAAGAAAGAAAATGCACAGCCATAAGTGAATTTTTTGTGTTTTCCAGAAGATTCTGAAGGAAATACTGCCCAGCATAATCTTGCACTTCAGTCCTGATAAAGACAGCTGTGGCCATGGCAGTCTATTCTCCATGACATCCAAAGCTGAAATACCACAAGGAAGGAAATTTGAGTACCAAAACACTGAAAAAGCTTCAGCTAATACAACAAATATCACATGGGACATAATACACATTAGACATAAAACATACTAGCAGAAATATATGGTCCTACTTCTTAATAGAGATTTTTAATATTTTATGGTGGGGTTTATATGAACAAGAAATTTACTTTAATGGCAATTTTCAAGAATGTACAGCATGTCAGAATTGAGGCAACATAAAGATGAATATACCTCTTACAGCTTTGACTATATGGACATTAATGTATTTGCATAAGAATAGAAAATAATGTTATGGTAAGATTAGCATGCTGTTCAGTCATACAAAGATAAATGCTCTTGTCTCCAAAGGACATTTTGGGTTATTGCAAAGCAGGATTTACCTGGAAAATTTGGATGAATTTTTTTCCTTTTTTGAGAGGACAGCTTTCATATTTCCCCACAGAACCCTAAAATTATGCAAATTACATTAATTATAAAACTAACAAATTGATTTTTGATTCTCTAAATGGAAACTGTTCTTCAAAAGGGAAATAAGACATTTCTTCTGAAGCGTTTAATTCCATGAAAATCCAGAAATCCCTTAGAAATTTGGGAAACAGTATTTTTACCATTCCTGATAATAGAACTGGCTTTTGAAGAACCTATGAACTGCTAATATTTTAGGTTAATATGAGATGAGCACTATTGGGTTCATCATTCTGTTTAAACTAGTTAAATCTGGTGAATACTGTAAAATTTCAAATTTCTGTTTGCTGTCTACGAGCAGTGTTTGTTGTCCGGAAATTAAAACTTTTTACATTGGTATTTCTTCAGTGTTTCTGAGCAATTGAGGCTGCTTCTTGACCACACTGTAGCCAATGTTTTTATTGCCACACGACTGCAGGTGGCAGCTCCACACAGAGGGGCTTTGGGCAGGCAGGGTCTGGCAGGATCCTTCCCCCCAAGCCAGGACAGCCCCAGCCCAGCACAGGTGTCACCTCCCTGGGACAGGGACATCACCCTGCAGGGGTGGGTCAGGGCTGGCACAGGCCACCAGGGCTGGGCCACAGTGCAGGGCAGGGAAGAGGCAGGCACAGGCTGTGAGCAGGATGGAGGCAGGTGCAGCCCCAGGGCCATCACAGCCTGCTCGTGCTCCCAGAGCCCTGACAAAAACAGGTGGGAAATAACCCCAGCCAGGCAGGTGGAGCAGCAGCCTTTTTTGGGACTGTCTGTTCCTACTCCCACTCTAAGCAGTTCTGCTTGGCTAGCTTGCTGCTCGTGCAGCAGCTCCTTGTTTTTCATTTTTATCACTCGTGTGAAAATGCAGAAGGAATGTCAGTCCATATATGTTCATAATTCCCATGTGACCGAAGTTCCATGCTGAGGCACACAGACCTGCAGTCTAGAAAGCATTGCCCATAAGAGGTGAGATGGCTCCTGCTCTGCCAAGTTTAGTACAAACTCAAAACACTGAAAAATAAACCCTAGGCTAGCTGTCGACTTTCTGACTAATTTTCAAAGCACTCTGTTGTTTTTTTCATGTTTTATGCACGCCTAGACAGTTTTAAAAAATGCTAAGCCTCCCTTGGAAGTGACAATTTTAAAAATTGTCAAATCCAAATACAAAGTGCCACCTAGTGGTTATATATTTATAAAGTGTGTCTTCTCAACAAAATTTTCCAGCAGAAGCCCCAGTATTTTGCCTTTTTATAGATGAAGAAGCACACAAAGGTAAGTGAATTTGTTGCTCAGAGACAGGATCTCAAAAAGCAGGATGATGAATAGGGTAGCAGTACTTATGTAAGCTGAAGAGAATAGGAAAAAAATGTAGTTTATTTTCTGTTATGTTTCCTTTTATTATGAACTGTCTGAAAATACATGACCAACATTAAAGACCAAACATTCAAATAAAGTCAGTGATCTCACTTCAACCAGCTAACAATAGCATCTGCAGTATCCTCTGGAGGAACAGGAGGAGAGGGGATCAGTAAAAGAGACTTTTGGGCAAGACACTTGAGCAAAGGTTCTCGGGGAAGTTTGGTTGTTTCCTTGGATATGCTGTGAATGGCACATCAGAGAAATAAATGGTGCAAATGAAAAGATTGAAAAGGGATTGTTCTATGCAGGCTGCAGGAGTGTTCTTCTAGACACCACAGAATCAGAGATTAAGAACCTTTTTTCTTTTTGCCTGTGCTAGTTTTATTAACAGCTGTTAATGGCTTAACCCCAGAGATCAACCCAGCCCCACACAGACACTCACCCACTCCCCCTCCAGCAGGATCAGGGAGAGAACTGGGAAGATAACAGCTGGAAAACTCCTGTGTTGAGAAAAGGACAGTTTAATAGGGAAAGCAAAAATCCACTACTCAGCATACACAATATTAGCAACTGTGCAGAAAATTAACCCCGTATTAGCAACTGTGAACCAGAACCAGCCCGATAGTTACAGAAAAAGGTGAGGAATATGTCAGTGGACATGTAGAAGAAGTTGAGGAGCTAACACAGTTCTAAGCTGGACTGGATTTTTATGTGTACATATCAAAGTGAAAGGAGAAAAACACTCAGTGCTTGAGAATTTATTGAAGCACAGTGTAAACATAGAGACTAAATCAAATAATGAACATAAAAGAAAAAAAGATGTCCATTAAAGTACCTCTGGGTACTTAGAATATTTTAAAAATATTATAAATAGAACTTACAGACATTATATGAAATAAACATTGGAGCAATTATAGTTTTACCTTAAAAGTGAGCTCCAGAAAGAAACAGAAAGCTAGATACAGGAAGTATCATTTTAACTGGTAAAATTGTTACTAGAACTAAAATGTAAAACCTTGTTTAAACCCAAAAATGCAATTTTTTTTTAATCTTACTTGATTACTATCCTTCAGAGACAGTAGGAAGCAGGCCTGTATATGTGAGAGATGGGTAAAATTTCCAGAAAATGAGACTTCAGATAATGATCTTACGAGTGCTGCAGTGATGGATGACAGTCCAGAAATCCTAACACTGAATGAACTGCTGGCTGGACAGAGAGTTGTAGAGGGGAGAATACTAAGTTTGATCAAGTTAAGAATTGTGTGTAGAAAACCAGAAACTTTTAATGTAGCAATTACCACACTTTCACTTCCTAACATTGTGGTATTTAAAGCACCATAGGCTGCTTTGTGGTCACTAGAAAGAAACAGGCAATCACTGAGAGCAATTAACCTGGCCTAATTCAATGGGTTTTAGGATGAAGTCAAGTTAATTGTATTCCACCTCTTCATAAGGGTATGTTTTCCTAAGAGAAAAAGAAGATACATTATTGCAATAATGCAATATTGTTAAAAATCTGTAGTAAATGGAAGGAAGGGGCAATGAGGGAAGGTGTGTTTTGAAAGCCCAGAAGGTGCATTGTTGTTTAACAGTTGTAATTCTAGCAGTAATTACATCAGTAATGTCATTTCAGCATTCAGACTAGACCAGCTTTCAGCTGCCCACTGCAGTCTGTGACTGTAAATGCCTCCAGGATGTTGTGGCTGTTTTCTCAGATGTCCTGCACCATAAACCTCTAGATATACATGAATCGAGGCTTAATATTCTTGGAGTTCTGGTGGCAGCCACTTCAGTTTCACTCACATGATTTGTGATGCACTTGAATGTAGTCTGCATGTACGAAATACATCTTTCCTGTTACTTCATCCATTTAATTTAAGGAATCTGAAACAGTATCATTCTCTCCTGGGCCATAGATGCCTGTAAAGTCCTAAAATACTGAGGAGAAATAAAGGAAAAAATGTATTCCCCGGAAACCATTAGTGACTTGTGATGTTTTGAACATCAAAAAGTGTTCTGAGCTCCTTCCAGCAAGCTTTGAGATTTGATACAAATTGTGTTAATTAATTTTGGTAGGAATAGGACTTGAATCTCAAATTTTCTATATAGTACTACATGCATTTGAGGCTTGAATAAGATTTTTAAGTATTTCCTGTGGAAAATATAGCAATGGAGCTCTGAAGTCCATGCTGTTCAGCAGTTTGGCAAAACCTTAGCCCAGTCAATACACAGCAGGATAGGAAAAATTTATAAAATTTAAAAATTCTGAACTATTTGCAGATTACTGTAACAAATCCACCATTTTACAGAGAGTGGACTAAACAAAAGGGGAAATTGGAGAAAGTCATCAGCTTCCATTGGTGTGCATGAACAGTTTCATGACTCAGCTCTCACTGTTAGTGGAAATGGGGTTGAAATTAAAACATCTGAGGTCTTACAAGATGATAATTATTCTTGTGTACTTCAGGGCTTGTTTATGCTGGCTCAGGCAGTCTATCAATCAAAGCCAAAAGAGTTTCATTTTGTCACTGTGGTTCAGAGTGCTGGCAGATGAAGAAAATAGTTTCTTTGTCTTTCTGATTACTTGTATGTTCTGTTGTTGATATTGGTTTTGGCTTAAAATCAGCTGGGGAGGACACATGGTTCAGGTAAATGTTCTTTTACTTTGAATAAGCCCTGGTGCTGGATTATAGAGATTTGGAGTTAATTTGGACCCAGAACTGCACCTCAGGAAGCAACTAAACATGTTAAAATTCCATTTCAAAGGCTATGAAGGTGACCTGCTCACTGTAAACCTCTGAAATTGTGTTCAGATGGCCAAGCCACCATCAGAGATCTTTCAGGATGCTGTTGGTAATGCCAAGAGAGGCTGATGCAGCATACAGGGCAGTGGAGGATAGGGCATTACGTTATCTATGCACTGAGATAAACTTTGTAAAGTGTTCTCTTATTTTTGGCATTATCTTTCTGAATATGGAACAGCTGCTGCATTTAGAACTGTACAATCCTAAGAGGAGTGAAGAAAGACCATAAACAAGTGAATCCTCTGGATAATTGCACTTCCTTGGGAAACTGTATAAAGAGGACTCTGAGGAATTGGTGATCAAATACAGAATTTCCCCCATCATCCTCCTTTCATCTTCATTTATCATTTCCAAACCTTGTTCTTGGTACCACACAGAGGCTCCCTCACAGCTATCACACTTCCATGGATGTTTCCAAAGGAAAGCAATGCCCATGGGAACTCTGCCACTGGCTTCATGCTGCAGCTAGGACATAGCCCTGGGACAAATCCAGCTGCTGGTCCTGTAACACATCCTTTGGTTCCCTAGTTTAAGTGGGCTTTGAAAGTAACTTAAACTTTGAAAGCAGGATGCTGCATATTTTAAGTCAACACAAGCTGTCCAAGTTTAATTTAACTAAAAAGTTTTTATGCAAATATAGAATTTCTAAATATTCCTTTTCAAGTTTCATTTAACTCATGTGGCTTGATTTTGGGCATGACCTCGATGGCACAGAATAAATTAATAATTAATTTCTAATACTATAAATATTCTGAAGAATAATATGGCTGTGAACAGTTCCTAATCCTATATTCTCTACTGAAAGGAACAAACTGTTCCTTATACTGCTAATAATCTTACATAGATAACACCAGTGGGATAATAGTCTGATTTCTGGCTTTACCATTAATTACAAATTTAAAATTTTAATTGCCTTTTCTGAAGACATAAATGCCCAGAATTTTGCACGATTTTTTTTTAAATAACTTGAACTAACATTTCCTTGCTTTGTCCTTGCATGGATTGTCTTGACAAACTTTCCTAGCTCTTTGCTAAGCTTAGAAGATGTGTTATAAACAGACATCTTTAAGCAGGGCATGATTGAGCCAAGTGCTTATAGCAGCTATAAGAAGATTTACACTCATTCACAAGATACAGATTTTGAGCCACATTAATAAGGATATCAACAAGGGCAAAGCTGTAGCAAGTTACTCTCTACTCATAACAAGAATTTACTGCAACTATAAAATATGTCCATGAGATTTGAAGGCCCCCTCCCTTTCCTGAAACCAGTATGTAGAGGCATTCTTTGTTCAAATGTCTGTTATTTAGTTTGAGAGATTATTCTGTAAGTCCATGCCTATTGTTCCAAACACCCTCCAATCCTAATGCATTCCTATCATATATGGTGCTGAGTCCAATGACCTACTTACATATTTATTTGTGATGTTCAATCTGCTTGATAGAAAACTCTATTTTAACTGCGATTAGGAACTTTGCAAAATTTTGCAATTCCTAATAATACATATCAAAGCTCAGGTGTTATTTTTTAATATTTCTTAGTTTACTTAGCATCCTCACATCACAATGACATTGTTTTAATGAGATATTTTGCAAACAATGTATTAGCTGACCTAAAAATTGGCTGGTTAATCAGCAGACTCATGATTCCTTTAAAGTTTTCATGGAAAATATCATCTTTGCAGCTTTCTTGAAGGAGTCTAATATTTTTTGAACTGCTTGTCCAAAGCTGTCACCAGGTCTTTATAAGGTAAATCCAGCTTTCAAGCCTCTTAATGCTGGTTTTGTTTCAGGATGTGTTGGAGTTTGGGATAACATCACCTGTTGGCGTCCTGCGAAGATTGGAGAGACTGTCACTGTCCCTTGTCCAAAAGTATTTAGCCTTTTTTCTGGCAAACCAGGTATTTTATTTTAAGGTGTATTTGTACTCCCTTCTCTCTTGTATTCTGTAATATTATGTGCTAAAAATGGTTTATTTGGGGGTTTAATTTTCTTTTTAGATTAAAAACTCTTGTCAGAGCTATTCAGGATACACCATGAAAAGACCAAATTATCATCTTTGTGTTCTGTGTTCTTTGAGTTAGATCCTAAATATATTTTCTGATACATTGACACTCACCAAAGCTGCCAACATTGCTTGCTCTTTTCTGACCTATTTTGTTAATTATTAAGGCAGCTGAGCCTGACTGACATCTCTAACAGTTGCCAGCAGGTCACATGTAGGTTGTTTCTTCTGTGCCTCAGGAGGGGAGCTCTGCCTTGCCATCATGAGAATAAAGAGCCCACATTAACAGATAATGCCTAAAAATTACTGCCATTGCAATTTAAGGTAGTTATTATGAAAGCTTTTATTCTGCTTTTTAATGGAACTTGAAAAGAGCTCATCAGTGTCTCAGACTGCTGAAACATTTAACTGGTTTAAGTCTACCATCTTCTGCATCATCTTGTCTCTACATCATATTCTGCCCTGTGGCATTTAAGTGGGGTTTTGAAAATAGATGATGCACACAGAGTATTTCACACATATCTCAAAATGCTGCAGGAAAAATCTTATCCCCATTGCTCAGGTGGGAAACCATTGTCATGAAGAGCTGGTGGAAGATGAAAAAGTTACCAGTTATGTAATCCTTTTTTGAAGGGGAGGAGAGGAGAGTTGGTATCTCTGTGGAGAGCTTTAACAATATTACTTTTAACTTAGAGGCTAATTTTCGGTATTGCTAAAAGACCTTTAGACTCAAAGCTGTTGAATAAGTCTTGTTCCAGTAAAAAATAGATAAGTAAAACAATCTACAGATGAGCAAAGGTTTTTATTCCTGGAACTGGTGAATCTTGTTTAGTTTGTCATGGATAGTGTAAACAGTTTGTGAAGGGGAAAGTATGTGTAATCATTGCTAAATATTGTGAAATCTATAAAAGTTTTCAAATTACTCAAACGAAGATAATAATGTGTTGTCATGAGACAAGGCAAACTAATAAATATCAAAAATTCTAAATCTGAATTAAATCATGCTGCTTCTATCTATTTACCAAAAGCTAGAGCATGCACACTCTCTCTGGAGTTTATTTCACAAACTTTAGTTACATTACAGCAACATTTTAATTTTACTATAAAACAACTGCGATAAATAGTTCAGTCTGAAACCTTAACAGTGCATTCCAACCCTATCTCACTTCACCATGGTGCCAGCAAGACTGAAAGATTACTTCATTTTATAGTTTGCTATAATTTTCCCGGATCCAGCTTCTTTTCGTAGCTACCGGTTTCCTTCCTGCCTGTGGAACTAACAGGGTTGATTTTTAGAGGTCTCTGTTCAATTAAGAGTGTTTTATAAACCTTGTCTTTCTATAATTTCAGAGAAGGAAGACAACAAACATTTTGCATGGTTGATTCAATTAAGAGCTAACTACACATCTTGATATTTTCATAAGTTGATTATGCTCAGGAATATGTATTTATTTAATTCATACAGCACATTACAAATTAATTTCATTCTTATGGAGGAAAATTATGAAAATACCTTCAAACGAGAACTTTAATTTTTTTTATTTAGCCAGATTTGTGAAATGTATGTTTTAGCTTTCAGTATTTAAGAAGAGTTAAAATTCTACTACAAGATTATCTAGACTACCTTATTTTTATGCAAATATTCCAAACCAGAAGTAGGCTTTTGAATACCACCAATTCCTTAAAGGATTTCCCAATTTAAATTGTGAATTTTAAAAAGTTGTTGTCTTCTCATATTTAGAACTTTTGGAGAGCTGGCTCTAAATTTCTTCTGTGGTGCTCTGTGTTATAGTTTAAGCATACCATGATTAATTATTGAATATTAGTAACTTTTGATTAAAGGAATTTTCACTGTAAATGCAATAATATTATTCTATGATGTTTTTCTTGTACAAGCTTATGAGTCTCAGAAAGTTATTTTGTAAACCAGAATTTTGCACGAATGTGTCATGTTAAAGTGTATGTGTCATGTTATAGATTTTAAATAAGGTTGCCATCTGAAATCTTTAATTGCATGAGAAGATGGTCTAGAAATAAATATTGCCTTCAATAGAACATTGCCCAACTCTTTTTAGATTAGAAGGTATTGCAGTATTTGAAGTAGAAGACACTTCAGTGTCTTGAGCACACTGAGTTTTTTTCTTGCAAAACTGGCTTTGACGCAGTTTGTGGTTCTGTTAACACATTCCTCTGCTCTGCCTAGTCAGAGAATCTTGATGTACTTTAAAAGTGAAGACTCTTCACAGTGTATAAATAGGTTACATTTTCTTTTAAAAATGTCATTTCTATGCCAAACAGCAAAAGTGGTCCTGTTGTTTGAGGAGACTGTGGGTTTAGGTCAAAACCTTTTTATTAGCTGGAAAGATTTGATCGTTGGCTGGTGAACCATTTATGGGATATTTACAACTTTCTACTGAAGACTTTATACAAAGAAGAAATTCCAGTAACCAATCAACAAAGTAAAGATCACAAAAGCTTTAGTTTGGAGTGTATATAAACAAGGTTGATTAGTCTTGACCAACACTGATCTATGACACAAAAATTTATTTTTCTATGGTGATAAAAGTCATCTATAGACCAGTGGTAAACTCCAAACCAAAGCTTTTGTATATATAAAGTATATTATTAGAGATTACAAGTATCATAGATATGCAAATTGCCCTAAGAAATTTGAGAAGTTGGCTGTGAATTAACATTGTAAAAGCTATAGTAAATGTTATGGCTATTCTTTAGTCTGATATCAAGATTTTCTGTTTTCCCGTCTTGAAGTTGTTCCATATTGCATGAAAATGAATTCATTTTAATTAGATTAAGAAGTAGAATAATGGGTTTTCCCCCTCTCATATGTGTGACTTCATCTCTGGAAAGAGCCAACTTTTTCTATCAGTTCCAAACAGAAACTTTCTGAAATTAGTAAATGTTCAAAATTCCTTTCCAGCCATACTTCCAAACATCCTGTACATTCCCTGTACTACATTGTTTCAGTATTGGTCCAAAGAGTGAAATTCAGCATGCATCTTTATTCCTCATTCTTCAGCCTACGACATAATTTGGCCTTTAAACTTCATTACCAAACTTACCAATGTTTGTTGTTGCAGTAAGTCATCACTTTAATGTCTAAGAGCTTTTGTAACTCTTCAGTAGACCCCTTGGTATTGGCTTCTCATAAGGCTTAAATAGGAGATTAGAACAACTCTCACTGAAATTAAGTTTCTTTCCAATTACTTTACCTACAAATAGCTCCATTACAGAGTGAAGTGTATGGCGCCCTTCTGAGCATTTTAAATAGAACAGCAGAACAGTTTAGGCTTCTGCAGAAGTGTAACAGAAATAGCTAGAGAAGTCTGGGGTTCACTTCTGTTTTTCTGTAGTGCAAAGACAGCTCCAAGGAAGAGTAAAAACCAAAGTAATATGAATGAAAAGCACATGAAAAGAAATGGCTGGGTTGAGTCCTAGGAAATAAAGGAAAAAGAGCTAAGCTGTAACCAGCTAATGGCACACTGTTTAAGGGGTTACTGATGAGGAGAGTTTTGAATCTTTCTGATTTAAACTCTCTAATTTTGCTTTACAGGAAACATTAGCAAAAATTGTACAAGTAATGGATGGTCGGATATATTTCCTGACATCTTAAGTACTTGTGGATATAATGACTACGAAGATGATTATAAGGTAGGAAAAATTCTTTTGCTATTCATTTAGATGATGGTGTTCAGTACAGCTACCAGATATATTCTACTTCTAAATAAATCCCATTTTACTCAGACTGAATAAAAATGAGATTTAATGAAATCTGTAGTAATTTTTCATAGCATTGGTTGCAATATGCTTGGATTGCAGTTGTTTAATGAGATAAAATCAGGAATATAGAACTGAGTAACTGTTTGAAACTCAAGGTTATAAACAGTTGGCAACTGCAGTAAAGCATCTGTATATCTAACATTGCAGTGCTACTCAGCTGGTGCACCATATGTTTTGTATTGTGTTATTTCTAGATGTTTGTTATTTCAAAAGAATATTTGTCAAAAGTTATCTCAAAACCTAGTACTAATAATCTGTTATCATCTGTTAGTATTACATGAATCACTTGGTTGAAGTTATAAGTAAAATAGAATTGATTTAGGTCTTTGGAGTTAATTGGCAGATTTATTTTGGACTTGGAATTGTGCTAGCAATTGTAAGTTATTCAGAAAGCTATCAAAGTATCCCAAATGCCATATGCATGGAAAACTGAATTTGTTGACTTTGTAGATACTATCTCTTTTTGTTGAGGGAAGGATTTTTACCATCAAATTTTATACATTTTCTGTCTCTTTTCGTCCTGAGGCTAACAGAGCAAGAGTTTGTTTACAAGGATGAGCTCATAGTGTCAGTAAAACTCTTGTTATCCAAAACAGATTAAGTTCTCTCATGAACAAAGATACTAGGCCAGTTGGGTTTTTTTTGTCCTGGATTTTAATATGTGTGGAATAGCTGTAGCAGAACTGTTCTGTCTGGCTTACAGAGATGCACTGGTATTCCAGCTAAGGCAGGAAGATTTTGACGTTTTTTTTCTATACATAAAGCCCTACCATTACTGTACTTGAAAATAAATAATAGAGAAAATTGAGAGAATATATTGTTTTCCCAGATTTTCTGAAGACAAATTCTACAATATCTGTGTCATCTGACAGCTTGGGAATACACATGTACTACTGCTAAAACAGCCACTTTAAACATTGTCACTCAACCCAGGAATTGCCATGTGGTGTGAAAATGGGTCAAAACATAAAAATTCAAATTAACAAAATATAATATTTCAAGTAGTGAGAAACAGTTAGATGATTAACTAGTATAATAGAAAAGCAGTTCTTGTTTGACATATTCATTAGTAATTTGTAGGAGGTGAATGAAATGCAAATTGAGTATATTGCAGGAATTAACCTAAACAACTTGAAATAGGATAGAGCAGCAATATTTGCAAAAGCCTTGAAAAAAGCAAATAATAAAAGTGTCAGGATGGAAATCAGGAGAGGGATGTGGAAAGAAGGTACTGGAAAATTATTGGCAAACATACAATCAGTATGATATCATACATATAAATCATAGAGACAGTAGAAAAATGGAAGTATCATGCAGCAGTGAGATTTCAGGAGGCATTTGAGGTTCTGCACCATCTTGTTTACACAGAAGATGTTTTCTTGAATTCAGATCTTAGTGCTCAGTGGTAGCCCCTCAAACCAAAATCTTTATTCAACATAAATCAATATAGTTTTGTGGTTATTTTTAATCTAATATTTCAGCTATGAGAGCTAAAAATAAAGTCCTAATATTTAGACACTGAGTATTCTAGGGATAAATATGTCACACAACAACATGCTTAGCAGTATGGGGTATGAAGTATATGAGGTTGTCCTCAAAGCTACACTAACTAATATTTTAGGGAAGGTGGCAAAATAGGTTTCCTAGAGTGAGTCCTAAATTTTCTTCTTTATGTTTTCCTTTGAAGACGATTTTAGAGGAATAGGTAGAAACTGTCTTTGGTGTAAGTTTGGTGCTTGCATCTTCACTGCTGAATGAATTTCCACTATAGATCCAACTAAGTACTTGTTCCTGTGGGTTTTTCTCTGTCCTTTAATATACAGACTTTTATCTTTAATGCAAAGGGGCCTTACTTCTATACATATTCTACATATTCTACATATTCTATATATATATGAATACACACAGGCATGTATCTCTCTGCAGACAGGCATTTATTTTGGGCAGCTTTGAAAAGCATGACAATGATAATGTCTGAACAAAAGATTTGTGTGTTTTTATGGCATTGAAGTGTAGATCTAAACCTTTATTATATCCCACCAGACCTTTTTTTGGAAAGTAAACTAAGTAAACTGCTAACCTTCAAGATCAAGTTTTAGGTTCAGCTTAGGGATTCAGATAAGTATCTTTTTATTCCCTTTTATATTTCTGAGGAGCTTGAGGCAGTACAACATGCAAATAGCAACAAAAGCAAGCTTGATTTGACCGTGCTAGAAACACACATCAAGGTGTGTTAACCAAACTCAAGCCTCACTGCAGTCTTTCCTTGGCATACTTTGACATCTTCTATCTAGACTGAACAAGCTGGAGATATGTCCTAGCTGTTGTCAGAAGATATTAAACTCTGTGTCAGCATTATTAATATACAGCAAGATGTCTATAGTGAATGTAAAACACTGAAATGTGTCCACTTTATTTAAAATAATGACTGAATCATTTAATAAGCCTTTGTCTGATCTTAGTGTGAATTGGCCCAGGATTTATTAGATCACACAAAAGCCCCAAGGTATAGGCTGTGTGATTTGAATGTGTAATGTCAAACGAAGAGAAATTCATGGAAAGAAAGATCCTCAGGGCTATGAAGTGTGGTGATATTGTAGCAGCTTGTGCCTTTAGTAGAAGCATCATCCATGGAAGAAGCATCCCCCATTTGCCCAGGTTCCTGGAGTGCCCACATCCCCCTGGATGTGCAGCAGAAACACCACCCCAGGGAAGAGGGGTGGAGGCAGGGAGGGCAGTGCCACAAGTGGTGGCTGTAGCTGCCTGCAGAAAACAGGTGCTTTGCTGCTGTCTGTGGGGTGGATCATTGCTCCAGAATAATGGATTGTTTGTACTGAATCTAAATTGAATCCTTGCCTCTCACCAAAATCTGACACAAGGCACACATCTGCCAATGTTTTCTTGTGCCTGCAAGTCATGTTAAATTTATTTATGTTATGCTGCATTTTTCATTAATATTTTTCCATGAGGTGTGGTTAAAAGACCAGTATTCCTTAAAATAAGTGCAAAATCTTCCACTGACTTCAAGTGAGGACTAGGAGTAAATACTAGCTGATACTCCCTTGTAGAGAACAAAGCTATTTTGCTTTAATTGCAGAATATTCAATAAACTGCTGCATTCCAGTACACAATGAATGTTCACATTCACAGATACATCTGCTGATACATGTTTACACAGGAAAATGTGGACGTTTGTGAATTTACAAAGTTGTCATCTCTCCCACTGTGCTTAGGGAACTTTGAATAAGAAGACATTCTGACTGGCATAATTAAAATTAATGATGCCACTATTATTAAGAGATACTTACAGAAATGCTGATCTTATCTTTTTTTTTTTTTGGTGGTGTTTAGGTACAAAGTGAATTGAAGGAAAAATGTTAGAAAAAGGATATCATTCATTACTTATATAAAGATTATTAAATACCACGAGGAAAACTAATTTTACGTCTTCTTAGTAAATTCTATTCTTTACATACATCATTTGAAAATGTGTAGAAGTGTCCTATAAGAGAAAATTTAATTTTCCACAATATGTAATCCATCTCTTTATTTCAGTTCATTTTTATTCTTGTGTAAGTATAAGACTTTAAAAATGGCTACTTGGTCTTGTTGAAGTTGATTTTGCTGAAGGAAAGAACTAGGGTTCCAACTCCATTTCTATTTTTATTTGCTCATTTCAGTGTTTCTAAAGCGCTGAACTCTTTGCTAGGCCTAGTTCTTATTTTACATTGTACAGTTTTTCTGATATGTTCTTTGAGTATGAATATTCAAATATCATGAAATATTCAAATATTGACACACGGATCATGAAAGTTTAAGACTAAATTTGAATACAGTTGTAAGCAATTATATCTGTAAAGAGGAAACTCTTACATGCAATATTACAGGATTATATTAGCCCACAGAATAAACAAAATGAGGAATCAGTTGGCATAATAATGGTCATATATTCCTTAGCAACGATAAATTATATTTCTTAGTAAATGAATAAAAAGTTGGGGGTTTTTCCTTTTACATTAAGGGTGATTTCTGGTCAACAGCAAAACTCGTTTGGATAAAGAATCAAGCCTTTAACTTTCTCCAGTGTTTTCTCCATCAGCACTGAGGTACCTTCTCACCCCTAGAGGTCCTTCCAAACCAAGGCTGAGGAGATCCACCGGGTGACTCAGCTTTGCTTAGGAAGTGTCTGCTCTTCTGCGCTCTTTTGTAAATAACCAGAAGAATTCTGTCTCCTGAACTTAGTAAAAATAACATGAAACTAAATGTAAAGGAAACACTAGCAGAAACAGGTGTCTTTTCTAAGAAAACAAAATACAAGTGTGCTTAAAAATAGACTTTACAAAAAATTTATTGAAGTTAAGACAAATTAGGCAAACTTGGACTGACCCAATTTCATTTTATGTGTGAGGCTTTGTGCCCTTTTAAAACCTATAAACATTAAGTACCCACAAAAAAAGGAACAAACATTTTAGGATTAGGTCTTTAGAAATCATTTACCCTTCCTGTAGCCATTTCCATGATTTTTTTCAAAAAATCATAAGCCACTGATTTTTTTCTGTGCCTAACCACCTATTGACTCTGGTTTAGTGGTTGTAATTTTAATATTTTCCTCAGAAGTTTAAAAATAAATAGTTGGATTTCAGTTTTGGAATCAGCATTGCTTGAATAACCCTGTGAATATTCTGCAGAGCCCAGCTGTTCTTACTAAGGTGCAAAAATACTGATTTTGTTGGACCTGCAGAAAAGTTCACATCATTTCAATTTCATAATGGCATTTCAATTTCAGGTGTATGACTTGATTCAGTTTTTCCTTTGAAAAGAGCTATAAAACCTTAAAGGGTTATGATATGTCTTCTGAGTTAAAATATGTTGAAAATATAATTTCTGAAATTCTCTTTTGGTCAATCCATGCCTTTGTTGCAGTCATTCTTGACAGTCTTGCACATTTATGTTTTAATTTAGAGGTTAAAGCTAAATGTTACTTGAGACCTGGGTAATTACACACAGAGTAGTAAGAAATAAATAAGATATCCCATTTTGTATACAAAAGACATTCTTTTTTGTGCTGTGAGATTTGGCATTGCTTTGCCTGTTTCCTTTGCCCCAAGACAATACAAAGAGTTTGTTTCTAAAGGTACTAGCTAAAATACAGATGAGTGACAAATATTTAATAGCTGTGACTCAGATAATATTTGTCTAATTATTTTCCTGGTTTTCAATTGCCACAGCACAAAGTGGAATTGAATTCTTGGTCCTTATGGAGGACAGATTTAACTGACATACGATTTGAGAACACCATTTACTAATTTTTTTTTTTGAGTCCCTGGGAGTTACAGAGGTCTTACAGGCAAATTAAGACACATCTGTTTTGCATTCATAGAGGAAATGTAAGGAGCAGTATGATTGCATCATCTTTGGTGCTGACTCTGATAAAGTGCTTCATGCTAATAATTGAAAGCAGTCTAATCATCCATTTTTTTTTAAATAAAAACACATGAATTTGAATAATTGTAATTTTTAATGTAATGGATTAAAAATGGGTTAGTGTTTACTTACCTTTGCAACAGTTTGAGAAGCAGGGTTAGTTTCTGATCAGTAGAAAATTTTGTAGCATCTAAGGTTTCTGTCCATTATAAAACTAAACTACTAAAATGTGTGAGGAAAAAGGAAAGGTGTTCTTTTCTATCATTTAAGGTGTGAAACACAGGATAAATATTATCATATGATAAAATAATTTCAGCTGTGTAATTATTTCTTCTTTTCTCATGCTTAGCTTGAGCAAAATGACCATGGTCATTATTAAGGTAATGTTCAAGCACTCCTGGCTGATTAACTTCAATCCTGACCTACTTCCATGCAGCTATTTGACATTCATCTGTTTGGCAAAGGAATGGCCAGCAGAAAGTCTCAGTCCTGCTGATACCGACAGCTGTTTGCTGGGCTAAAAGTACACGGGGTTCTTCTTCTGGATTTAGTCAGGCTATTTGTTGTAGGGGTCATGTGTGTGTACAGAATGCCAGAAACATTACATGAAATAGTGTGTTTTTTCTCTGGCAGAAGACAGCCTCTTCTGTTCTTCCTAGCAGGGTGAAGTGACAGTCACTCCAAGTGCAGCAGCCTGACAGTTTCTGTCGAGCTCAGAGTACATGGCCAGGGGATAAATTCGAGGCACTGTTACAGCAGTGTGGCTGGACAACTAATGCTTTGTTAGTAAATTCATGCAGGGTTTACACCTTTTTTTCCTTCATTTAGGAATTCTGAAACCAGATAGGTCCATTTTGAAGAGTCTCAATCAGTGGAGTTTTCCTGAAATCAAATCCTGACAGAATTTTGAAAATGGTGTGGAATGAAGAAAAATTAAACCAGTCCAGCTTTCTTGTTGGGCATGTCTCAATCATCCCAATGCAGTTTGAACAGCTACTTTCTTTATACCAAAGTACTAAAGACTGTCGTATTCTACAATCTAATGGTTGAAATATATAACAACAGTTGCTATGGGTGCACTTAAGATCCATGGCAGTTGTTTCCCATATTTTTCCACTCTAACCATATCTACAACAATGCAGTTGCAGAAGTCTTCATTTCATTTCACATTTCATTTTGCCTTTTTAAGGGCTGTATAACATTTGCAAAAGGACTGTTTAGGGAATTTAATCATGAATTGGGATTTCATCATGAATTGGGATTTCATCATGAACTGGGATTTCTAGAACAACCTCCTTACTTAGCCTTTTGAATACTATAAAAATAAATACACTAAGTGATTTGAGATTCCTTTGCCTATGTTAGTTTACTTAAAAATGTTCCTTCCTTGCTACTTTTCACTAGCATTGTTTGGGAAGGCAAATGATAATCACATGCACTAAATGTTGAAATTCTGTCTCTTTTATGTAGTATGTTCTACATTGCTTTCAAAATATTTAATTTTATAATTTTAATGTAATAAAAAAGCTTCTCTGTTTTAATATTTTATCTAGCTTGAGTGGAAACTAATGTGAGTAATGACTTTGTTGTAGGCATAAATGGAGAAGCAGTTTAATTCTGAAAATATTTAGCCCTATTTTTCTTGATGTTGTTATTCAGAATAGGACTTAATGTAGTGTGCAGCTGGTAACTTTACAGATAGATGCAGTTAATAATCAGACTGTGCTTTTCCTCTGTTGAAAAATTTCCTTTCTGAATTTTAGCAAGCAATTTTACTAAAGAAAGGGTTGTTTGGGTCACTGTTTAATAAACTATTTGAAAATTTAGAATAGGAAATTAATGAGACTTAAATATGTCTTTAAAATTAAATGCATGTATAACTGCATTACAAAGTATTCTAGAGCAGAAGGACTGAGGGAAATTATCTCTTTTAGAGATAACCCATTCTTTCAAACTAACTTGCTCTTACCAGTTTGATTGTGTTCATGGAAATTGATGAATCTGATACTTTATCTGACCTCATTGACATGGTATAATCAGCTGGAATAGTACCAGATTGTGTGTCTAAGTCTTGAGTTCCCGAGACTGAATTTTCTACTGAAGTAATTGCCTTGAGATGTTGCCTTGCAAAATGTTTTGGAATAAAGATATAGCATTCTCATCATGTACTGTAGAGCAAAGAATGAAAATCATGCTATAGCTTTCAGAGCTATTTAATGGACAATCACATAATTTCACAGACAATTTGACATATCAGTAAGTAGTTTCTGCATATATATTTTTCTGGGCAGATCAACTTCTATGTGAGAGTGAAAGCAATTTATACCCTTGGACACAGCGTATCTCTGATTGCTCTTACAACAGGAAGTATAATTCTTTGTCTTTTCAGGTATGTGTTTTTCATGAGTAAATATTTACAATGATAAGGCATTTTTAACTGTTTTCTGATTGCTCAGCTAGTTAGAAAATGCATTGAGTTTACAATTTTTGCAGTTAAACAGATGACAGTAATGTAATGCCAACTAAATTTTTGCTAGCACTGATCATATAACAATTTTCAAAGCATTTTACAAATTTACAGGCATTACAGCCCATCTAATAAAGAACAGTAATTTAGGAACAATTACATAAAGCATTTTCTATTTGGTTATTAAAATCAACACCTTGAATTGCTCTTCAGAACTAGTTGGATGCTGATCTTACCACTGGACAAGAGTGCAGCCATATTTTGCAGAAGCTTCTGGGTGTTTCCAGGGGTACTGTAATCAAAGACAGTCACTAATTTGTCTAAGTGGGGCTGTAAATCACAGAATCACCAAATCACTGAATCACCAAGATTGTAAGAGACCTTCAAAATCATCTACTCCTGCCATCAACCCAGTACTGCCATCACCCCATAACCATATTCCCAAGTGCTGCATCCAAACACCTTTTGAACGCTTCCAAAGACAAATGGCTCCACTACTTCCCTGGGCAACTCATTCCAATGCCTGACCACTCTTCCAGTGAAAATTTTTTGTCTAATATCTAATCTGAACCTCCCCTGATGCAACTAAAGGCTATTTCCTCTCATCCTTTCCCTTGAATCATGGCAGAAGGGACCAAATCTTGCTACACTCTCCTTTCAGGTGGTTGTAGAGAGCAATGAGGTCTCCCTTGAGCCTCCTCTTCTCCAGGCAAAACAATCCCAGTTCCCTCAGCTGCTCTGCACAAGACACATTTTCTAGACCCTTCAGTGCCCTTCAACACCCTCCAACACCACAATGTCCTTTTTGAAATGAGGGGCCCAGAACTGAGCATGGTGCTCGAGGCACGAGCCTAGCTGGTTCCAAGCACTGCAGTAAAGGTATGGATAATTGTGCTGGGTCTGCAATGTTTTTGTTAGGCAGTGTTAGGAAATCAGTACTGCCTGCTGCTTTTCCCTGATTTCTGTGACTTTTCTTAGACTGAAGGAAATCTTCAACTAGTAAAATAACTTTTAAAATGGTCTTATCAGTATTTCAGTCTTTCTCAGTCCCTCCACCTTCATGCCTTTATATATCACTTCCACCTATCTAGCAGAATAGACTTTATATTCTCCATTATGAACTTCACACAGCTTTTCTGCTCCACTTAGGACCAAGACAGTCAAGAAAGTGCATCTCACAGTTTTGGTAGAAGGTACAAATAATATGTAGATAACAGCATGTTGTTTGTCAGAGCCTCATTCCTCCCATGAAATATTCCTTTGGCAAGTTCTGTAAACCTTTCAGTCTGCCATCAAATTTCCTCTATATCTAAATATTCAGAGACCATTCAGAGTAGATACATAACCCATAATTATGTTTGGAATACCTTTTAAAGAAAGGAATTAAGCTAGGCATGGTTACACTCCTACCAGCAAATGCTCTAGGGCAGATCCCAATGCAAATTACTGCAGTTTCAAAACTGCTAAAACCTAAAACCACATTTCATACAGAGAATTACAGACTTCTGAATATTGCCCGTCACCAGAAGTCAGGTCTTAGAGATCAAACACTTAAGAGATGCACTCAAAACCTTCAACTTCAATTTAAATATCCAACTAGAGATAATTTTTTTCCAGTTGAGTCAGGGAAAAGAGACTTTTTTCAGGAAGCAACATATGTTCTTTTAAGCTCCCCTTCAAGAAGAATCTCTCTGTGTTATTTGCAGGGAGTGTTGGGGCCTCCCAAGATAGTGAGTTGAATTAGGAATTAATTTCTGCCCACTAACTCCAAAGTATTGGTTTGACAGCCATGTATATATCCAACATTTATTATCTGAGCTACTGAATGGGATGAATAACTAATCATTTACAGGAGTTATTAAAAAAAGCTAGTTTCCTTCTATTTGCAGCTTGCATATATCTCTGAATTCCAGAGGAACACGTGATGCAGTCCAACATAATAGTGGTATTTCGGCAAAGGATGTGAATGGCCCCAGCGATCACCGCATTTTTGACAGCTGTTTAAAACTCAGCCTGGCTTTATGTCCTTTGCCAAATGCAGGGCTAGCAAGACAGATCTGTTCTTTATTTCCTTACACTCACTGTAACTATCCTTGCTTCAGTAGTTTCAGAATGGATTATATATATTAGGTAAAATTCACTACTGGAAGACTACTTGGAAGCTGTCACTGCACACTGCCATTACACCTGTTGCATCTTCATTTTTTCACTGCTCATACTTGCTAAAATGCCTTGGCTTTTGGTCTGTTTCCAGGTGCAGCTCAAGGTGCTGGTTGTGACCACAAAAACCTCTTAGCAGTTTGGTTACTAGAGACTTTTTTATAAAAAGAATCTTTTAAATAGGAAAATCTTGAAGAGACTGTATTTTAAGGGAAAAGCCCTCAACTTGTAGCTTGTTTCCCCTGAGTACTCATTCACTAACGTGGAATATTTAATCTGTCATTTATTTGTAAGGCTTTCACATGGCTGCCAGACTAAAGAAGAGAAGTTTTGCATTCCCTGGATAGAAAGGATAGGTGATCAAATGTTCTGAATGCATTTTTAATTGCTTCTGCATACACCAACATCATACAATCAAAAGTCACTATGTAGCAAAACATAGGAATTAAATAAAAGAATGAAACCAGAAAATAATATATGAGAGCACATCTGAAATATATCCAGGATAATTAAAGTTGTATTTGCAAGAAAAACACTGGAATGAGTGCACACACAGAAGGATACAATAACCTATGTTTATTGTCAGCTTATGTTAAAATGTGAGAGAAATACCACTGGAATTTTTTTGTCTGTGATACTGAACAGAAGTAAGAGATGAAAGAAAACAGCAAGGCAGCACTGACAAAATTACAGGAAAGGATATGCTCTTACTCAAGGTTCATATTGCTGAGAAATGTCCACAGAGCAATAGAAGTCTGTTCAACAGTTTCTGCATTGTAATCTAAAACATCTGTTTTTAAATCTCTTTTAGAAAACTTCATTGTACTCGGAACTACATCCATCTGAACCTGTTCCTCTCTTTCATTCTAAAAGCAATCTCTGTTTTAGTCAAGGATGATATTCTCTATTCCAGCTCCAACACAGCTCACTGTCCAGAGGATCAAACCTCATGGGTAATAAACCTCATTTGCTATCTGATGTAACACTGTTTTATCAGTGAATTTTCCTCCCTGATCCTTTTAAATATTTAGGAGTACCAGGATTTTAGTGTAGACAATTCTGAAGAGAATATAATGACTAGGGGAACGGTGTGTTAGACATATTCAGATAAAGAAGGTTGCAGCATAAGTAGGAGACCTTAATATTGTTTGCACATCCATGAAGGACAACTTGTCATCAGCCAAGACAAATCATAACCAGATACAGCTCAGAATAAATATGGCCACTGCATTAATCTGCAGGGAGAACTGAAGACAAACAGGAGTGCCATCAGCTGGGAGTGATTAAAGGCAGTGCTCTGAAAGTGTTCCAGCTGCTTTATCAGGTGTCCAGGAATTGGACAGGTATCAGTGGAGGGAGGGAAATAGCTTAGGAAATTAAATATTTGCAGGAGTTTTCTTCATTAACTCCTCTGTACTTCACTATGACAGAAGTGTTATCATCTGCATTCTTGGCAAGCTAATATGTTTACTGCATTTTCATGCACAGGGTTTAAAAAAATCTCAAACCTTGCTGTTAAAAGGCTGACCTCTCTATGATATGCCCCATTCTCTGCCTAGTTGTTTCAGTCAAAAATACCTTCTAATTTTAATTAACTACAGTTTAAACTCATGAGAAAAAAATGGAAGAAGATATTTTGGGCTTGATGAAGTAATATTGCACCCAAATATGAAGTTCTTAGCAGTGACTACCAAGCTTTATATAAGAATTCATAATCTGGGATATTTCTAATGGAGAAAAACAGGAACTGAGTTAGTAGACCCCCCACTAGGCAAAGCAGAGAGTAGACAGATTGCCTGGGATAATCAGAAATTCTTAGGTCCTTGAAAGATTGTTCCATGTACTCTTCCTTAATTTCTGCAATTTCATTTATTATCCAGTAATTCTTGGGCCCAAAGCTTCACACTTTCCTATTTAAATATGTCAGATTTTGTGGACTGCTGGCTAATTTCTGTTGCATTGTATGTGGGATGTTCTGGCACCAGCCTGTCCAGGCTGTTCTGTCCTGTGCTGGCTTGGTGCTGCCTTTCACACATAACAGCACATGGGGCTGGCCCCTTTTGTCATGTGTGTGTGATGTTCCACAGTTCTGCTGCACTCACAGAGGTCTAAAATACACAGTTCTTAAGGCTCTATAAGTAGGTCCTGGCTCTGGATTTTATGGAGAATCAGTTTTGGCTAAATTTACTGATAGATACCTTCACTGTTCAGCACCTGTAAATAGAGCTGATACAGGATTACTGCAGGAGGAAGAGAAAATACTTTGATGCTGGGTTCTGGTATGTAAATTGAGAATGTAATACAAGGGAATATTGGAATTTATAAAGGATTACAAAATTTTCACTGCTGATCTGATTATAAGGAGTCCTAAGCATAAAAGCAAATTTCAACTTGCTTGAAAAGTTCAACATTTCACACATTTTGAAAGGCTTAATTTTATCCATCTTACATTTTCTGGCCCATTGCTGATCAGCAGTGGATATCGCAAAGACTAAAGGTAAGATCAGTCTAACCAAAGTTAGCTAGCTTTCAAACTTTGGTTGTAGGTAGCTAAAATCAGGTGAAATTAATTCAAGCCTTTGGACTCTTCCTTAGTTTTCTGCATATGCATGTACACAGGTGTGAATGTTACTTGGGATGCACTGAGGTATCTGAGACATCATAGGGGGCTGATGGATACAAAGAAGTATCCCTGAGGAGGTCTGTGCCCTTCTGGCTTAGCAGCTGGTGACTGCATCTCACTTCTTAATAAACATCTATGTTTAGAAAAAGGAATCCGTGACTGAGTGAGTAATTTACCTGCCTTGGTATGTAGTGTACTTTGAATTTCAACAGAAAAATGCAGGTGTGAAGGGTATTTAAAATGAAGAAGAGAGTAAAGCTGGCAGAAGCTAGAGATTTTATGTGTCCCAGTTTGTTTAGTCTGTTACATTCACCATATCACATTTCTCAGCATATTCTCAGTCCATACGAACATTTTCATATTCAATTCTCACATCCCAGATTTCTGCTGGGAAATACCAAAGTAGCAGCAGCCAGCACCATGGAACATCAGCAGCACAGACATCTGAAAGTTAATTCTGAAGAGCAGCACACAGGCTATGAGTATCATTTTTTGATAACGTGTTTCGTTAACTAAGATACTCTAAAACATTTTCTAAAGGGAAAACATTAATTTTAGAAGTCCAGCCAACTTCTTCTAAGTCTAGTCATCACATAAAGTTATATTTTTCACTCTGTTTCACATTTAGCTTTGAAAAAATAATGAAGTAGTTTCTATATTAATTTTTACTGGGTTAGGAAGCCATGTGAGGTTTTAATACATTTATTAGACTCCTAGTAGATGATAATTTAATTTGATAGCCATTTTTTAACAAACTGTTGCAAAAGTGTGCATTTATTGATAACCACCATATTTTTCTATATTTATCCTATGAAGTTTTCAAAATTTCTGAGTGAATTTGCAATGAGAACCATCAAAATAAATGTAATAATTTACTTTCTTTTCATATATACAGTAACATTTTTTCACATATACAGTAACATTTACAATGTCTTAATTTGCTTGACTGAAGATAAAAATTTATACTGGACTTGGTTTATTCATATTACAAAGACAGCTGAGATTTTTGACTGTATTAATAAAAATAATATGGCATCTTTCCTGCAACAAATTTGATCCTTCTTCTCATATTTCAGGTGGGCTGCAAGGCAATTCTGGTGTTTTTTCAGTATGGTGTTATGGCAAACTTTTACTGGCTCTTAGTAGAGGGACTTTATCTCCACATCCTCCTTGTGCTAATATTCTCCCCCAACAGACACTTCACGATCTACCTGCTGATAGGATGGGGTAAGAACTTCCACATCTTCCAGTGATGTTCTTTCTCCTGTGTGTGTTGGTCAGGTTCAGTAGTTCATACCAAGGGAGCAGAGCTGTGTCTGGTGGTGACTCCTCAGTCTCACAGGTTCCTCAGCTCCAGCACAGGAGGCTACAGCTGCTTTAGCAGGGGAAAGAGCAGGCACAAAACTGCTGGAGCATCACTGCTGGCTTGATCCCTGGAACAGTTTTCACCTGTGCCATCTGCACCACACTCAGGGATTGCTCTGGTGCAAGGATTGCTGCCACAAAAACGTATGATTCGTGTGTCCTAATTTGTGAGGAAAATTAAAGTTTCTCTGCACAGCCATGAGCTACACTACGCAATTTTCCTTTTTGAAAAGCCCAATAATACTGTCCATCTGGTTTTAAATACATATATTCCTTTCATTTACAGAAAGTGTGGTGATATTTATATGGAACACCTTAATACTTCCAGTAATAGGTTGTCATAAAACATTTGGGTGTTGCTGGGAAATGGGAGTAAAACGGTGTGTGGACAAGGTTCCTTATGAAATGATTTCTACTTCTATTTTATATTGTAGTCCTTGGAAGTGAATTGGGAATGCATAACTTGTATCTATTTCCCCGTAAGTCACTCTGACACCTTGCGAGAAACCTGAGAAAGGCATTTTTTTTGTGTATTAGTAATTATGGCTGGATTTTTATGAGAAATAAACTCATTTCCCTGCAGTCTTTGTTTGTATTTGTAATACACTGATAATGTGTACACGTAATCATGTAGCTCTTTAGATAGGCCTCTCCTTCCATTCACTGAACTTTATTATATGCTGTGTATTTGAGGAATTACTAGCAGGCTGGACATTTTTTTTCTGTGGACTTGCATTTTTGTGATCACTCTCTAAACCTCTTTGGCATTTCTCTAAACCTCTTTGGCATTTTTCAGGAATTCCTACGATATTCATTATTACGTGGACGGTGACACGGATCATTCTAGAGGACACTGGGTGAGTGTGTGTGGGAGAGAGCTTAAACCATCCCCCCATGCCTGTGCAATCCTTGCCTTGGATTTGGTGTTGCTCACACAAAGGTGGTTTGCTGCTCTGGAGGGGATGAGCACAGAACCGACATTTCTGAGATGGCAGTAAAAGGGCAGGTGTTTGGGAGCTCTTCAGCTGTGGTTTGTGGTTGATGTTTATTTGAAAAACTCAGATAGCAGGAGAGAGCAGAGATAGATTATGACTACTGTTACTCCTTGGCACCCGCACCTAGAGCTGTCTGCTTGGGAAGTCAAAGAAATGTTTAAAACAGCAGTGGGGTCCTTGAATTCAGTGCTGCCAGGTGTGCAGGAAGGCGCTGGGCGTTCTCGTTTGCCAGCTAGCAACCCAGAAGGTTTCTGAAGTATAGATAGCTTTGGGTACTTATAAGCTGCATTCCCAAAAGTGAAGTGATGTAAGAGTATGTCAGATGCACATAGCCAGGTAAAGCTAAAGCTGACTAGGGTTAAACCTGGCTCCTGGCATGTGAAGGGGAGCTGAGACAAGAATTTTGTAGGAATATCAGACTTTTTCTGCTGCTCCCAAGGAATAGGCGAGCATTCCTAACTCGTGGACAAACAGTTTGAACAGTCCTGTTTTGTCCAACAATTATTTTTCAATTTATTCTGTAATTAAACTGAAAAATCATGTCCTATGTCATTTCAAGGCTTTCTTTGCAAGACCTCTAACATTTAAACCAAAGGCAGACTCCTTTTTCCTCTGTCATTATGATGACAGAGGAAGTCTGAAGGGTAATTCATCTTTAATCTGACTAGCCTTTCAGAGCACTTAGAGTGTTTGCATCAAAAGTGTTGAACTCAGGGTGAAAAATTAAATATTTGATTTTTGAGACAGTTTCTGGTTCACAAATAAGTCTCATTATCACAAACAAGTTCCAGGCATCTATAACCTAAATATCCCACAAGAAATTATGTCATTTCAATCGCTCCTGTCAGTTGCTTTAGATCTTCCTGCTACCCAGAGGTGAGTTTTAAGTGCACACTGAAAAATTGTCCTTACACGAGGTGAAACTAAGCTGGGTTCTCACAAAGGTCAACATCTTCCATGATATCTAATGGTACAGCCCAGGGTGCTTGATGTTTTAACTGATTTCATAGAATCATAGAATGGATTGCGTTGGGAGGGACCTTCAAGATCACTTAGTTCCAGCCCTCCTTGCCATGGGCAGTGATGCCAGACTATAGACCAGGTTACATCCAGTCTGGCCTGAGCATTTCCAGGGATGGGGAATCCACAGCTTCTCTGAGCAACCTGTGCCAGGCCTCATCACCCTTGGAATGATGCACTGGTGAGGACCCTGAGACCTGTGTCCTGTTCTGGGCCACTCACCACAGAAAAGTCATTGATGTGCTGGGCTGTATCCAGAGAAGGGCAGCAGAGCTGGTGAAGGGTCTGGAGCACAAGTCTGGTCATGAGCAGCTGAGGGAGCTGGTGATGTTTAGTCTGACTCCCCAAACTCCCCAAAACTGCTTGCACAGAGGTTGTGGCCAGGTGGCCAAAGGACTCCCCAAAACTGCTTGCACAGAGGTTGTGGCCAGGTGGGATTGGTCTCTTCTCCCAGGCAACCAGCAACAGGACAAGAGAAATGGCTTCAAGCTGTGCCAGGGGAGGTTCATCCCCCATTTGGACATAAGGAAGAATTTCTTCACTGAAGGGGTTGTAAAGCATTGGAATGGGCTGCCCACAGAGGTGGTGGTGGAGTCAGCTTTCCTGGAGGTGTTCAAGAAATGACTGGATGTGGCACTCAGTGCCATGGTCTAGTGGTGCTTGGTCAAAGGTTGGACTCAATGATCTCAGAGGTCTCCAACTTCAATGATTCTGCAGCTTTATGAGTAAAGAATTTCTTCCTAACATCAAAATCTCTACTCTTTCATTTTTAAACCAATCTCCCTTGTCTTATCACTACATGCCCTGGCAAAATGTCATTTTCTCTTTTTACAAGCCCCCTTTAAGTGCTGAAACATCACAGTGATTTCTCCATGAGGCCTCCAGGTTGAACAACCCCGACTTTCTCAGCCTTTGTAGGAGGGGTACTAAACCCTCTGACCACCTTTGGAGTCCCCTCTGGACCTGTTCTAACAGATCCACATCTTTCTTACGCAGAGGACTCCACACCTGGGCACAGTGCTCCTGGTGGGGAAATCAAGTATGCATATTAAAACAAAGAAAATAAAATTAATGGCAGGAAATGATTGAATGCCGAATTCTAGGTTAGAGAAGGCATTATTTTAGTGTGCTTTGACTTTTTTATAAGAAATACTTCTCCTCATAGGTCTTGCTTGCTAGATGATATTAATGTCAACATGATTTTCCCTCTTTTTTTTTTTTGTAGTTGCTGGGATACAAATGAGCACGGTGGTCCCTGGTGGGTTATACGAATACCAATTTTAATTTCTATTATAGTAAGTGAAATTTGAAGCATGAATTATAGATCTGTTCAGCATTGTGCAGTGCATGTAGCCATTATTCTTTACTGCTAGTTACAGATAGGCAAGAATTCTGTTTTAATGAAAAGAAATTGTGCTGCAGGAGAAATGTTAAGCAGATGCCAAGGCCATTAAAATTTGTTGCCTTCAAAATTTATCTGCCTCCTATTAAATGAGCAGTTGTTTTTATTTGTGTGTTGTTCTTTCTTTAACATCTCTCCTGTTTATGAGGCTGGAGGAAGGAAAAATCTAATTATACTTTTCAATGAATTGCAGATTTGATTCTATGTGTAAATAGATAGTCCTGCAATTTAGAATCTGATATTAGTCATTAAAAAGTATGGCTGTGTATATCTTCCTTTAATTGGTAGACTACTGATATATATATATATTGAACATGAAGTATTTGCAAAATAATACCATTTGAGAATCTTTCACAGGGCTTTTCCTGTTTGGAACTCATTAGAATTACTGGGGTAGTATTAATATTCCTGTTCACCGTAATGATTGCATAATTAACTTTGGGCATAATATACTATGGTTATATGTCCATTTCTGAAAATAGAGAACAAATTAATGTATTTTAGATGTACTTGCTTCATTTTTAAAATTGTAGGCAAAATATCTAGGGCATTATTAGATTACATAAGGTTTCAGGTGTTTGCATTATGCTTGGGCTTGCCTTTCCATCTATGCCTGCTGAAAACTGTTTTGAGAGAAATTTCTGTCATCACCATCAGAGTGAATTCTGCAGTTTGAAGAGAAAGAAGAGTAGGCCATATGTGTGAAATTGCATAAGGTAAGGCCTCAAAGATGTCTTGTGTTATGTTATGAGGAAATGAACATGCAACAGAACTACAGCATGAAGGGAATACTTGGACCTCAAAGGAGCTGGAGAATGGGGAGCAATCCAGAGTGAAGAAAATATGTTGGAAGATAAAAGAAAACAAACCACCTGGAAAGTCTGTTCTCTGGATGCTCAGTTTGAACAGCTGAGACTTCATGTGCCAGAAGGCTCCTCCAAAGCAGTCCTAGACCTGGAAGTGGAAGTTATTCCAGGGCACATTGGCAGACCTGAACTGCAGCTGGATCTTAGTGAAGACTGGGAAGAGAGTTGTGATTCAAACAAATGGAGTCAGGCAGCAAAGTTTGATCTATCCAACAGTATCATGAGAGCAAGTTCTGATACCATTTTGCACAGTGGGAATAGCTTCAGTTAATTCAGAGTGTCAGAACCCTCCCTGGCATTTCCTCCCGAGAATTTTGGCTTGCAAGACGTCATTTGGCAGACATTCACACTTCATGTTGTACACACTTCAGAATTACTCAGTTGGATGTGACTGTTCCAAATGAATGTGCTGTTACTCCTATTCTCTCCTTGTCCACTAATACTGGTTCCAGTGCATATGGCAAGTTAATATCCCCTGCTGTGTGCATTCAGCTGCATTAATTCTGCAGATAAAATCTGCAACAACAGATTTCTGTCTGTTATTGAACCTTTTTAGATAAGCCTCTGTGGAAAAAATGTATGTTAAGTCCAGCAAAAGCTTATATTTCACTTTATCTCTGTCAGTTCCCTTCACTACCCTTCACCTGTCATTTCAAACAAAATGTTAAAAACAGAGGGGCATGCAATTACTTTGACTGTGGTTTATTTATTAGTATCCCAAATTCTACAGGCTGTGTTATAGAAGACACAGAAATTAGTTGAACTTGAAAAGCTCGGAGCTAAATCTTCAGTAGAAAGAAGAGTTCCACCCATACATGAAGACAGAGATTTATAGCAGTGAGACAAGCATGCCTGGTTAGGTACCCCACCTCCAGATTTTGGGCCTTGGGATGGGGTTAGTTTAAAACAACAAAATTCTCATTTTCACTGTGATATAAATTTTTCTCTGGATTAATTTATTCTAAGATGTGTGCATTTGATGCAGCTTGGAGGTGCAGTTTTTAGCATACATTGTTGCTCTGAAAGTGTGGATTCCAACTGTTCCCTTACTTCAGTATGGATGTGTTGTATTTAGTGTGCAGCTTTCTACACTACACAGAAGAATCCAGCACCAGGATGGTGACCAGAGAAAGCTGAAAGTCAGTGCTGAAGAAATAATGGGAGTGAGACTTAGAATATACTGAGTTTTACACTTCAATTTTCTGGACTGATTGGGTTCTGATCATAATGATTTTTTATGCAAGTGCCTTCCTATAAAGTAAAATATGAAATAAAATACAAAATAAAATAATGCTACTGTTCTGTCTTAGAGGGCTGTCATGAGAATTAGGCTGCAGGGATTCAGATGGACTAGATGATCTCCAGAGGTCCCTTCCAACCCCAGCTATTCTGTGATTCCTTCATTTGAAATGTCAGCATCAGTATCCAAGACAGTCAGATACTTGTGAGAGGCTCTTTTTGTGCTTAATTGGAGTAGACAGATCAGCTGTGCAGCAATCTTCTCTAACCCTAATTCAGACAGAAAATACTGAAAGTTGAGATGAGGAGCAAGGGAGGGTCAAAACTGCCTCTGGGCTTCTGGTTATGTATCCATGTGACAATTTAGCACAATGCTTGATTGCAGAAAACCACATCCAGTGTCCCATCCTGCTGGGAAACCTGCCCTCAGCTGCAGTAGGGGAAGGAGGGCATTTCTGAAAAGTGGGGCTTTTGAAGACTTTTGCCAGCCAGAGCAGCACAGGTGGGCATACAGCGGTTGCAGGTGCTGCAGAGCACAACAGGTTTGGCACTGCAGAGCTGAGGGGTTCAGGAGGGAGGTGCAGGACTCCCAAGCTGACTTGATTCCTGCCTGACTTGATAAAGATTTCCTTGTGCTGCATATTGAGTGGAGAATTCAGAAATCACCATTATATTTGTTTTCTTTGCAGGTGAATTTTATACTTTTCATTAGCATTATAAGGATCTTGCTGCAGAAGTTAAGATCTCCAGATGTCGGAGGAAATGACCAGTCACAGTACAAGTGAGTAATATTTTTGGATATTATAGACAGAACCAAAATAATCTCTTTAAGATTTCATCTGCTGAAAACCGACAACTGCTGTGTTACTATAATTACATTTAATTTAGAACATTTAATTTTAGAACTTTTAGATATAGTTTAATAAAAACAACTATGCTGAAATAGAGATAAATATATTTTTATCAAACACTAAATTAAATAAAAAATACTTAATTTCAGAAAGATCAAAAAGCTATTCTAGAATTTGAGTTCAATCCATGAATGAATATGTTGATACAAAACGTATGGAGAGTAATACCTTTCTTTTGATATATAAGTGTTTCATTTTGACATAAGAAAAATTTCAAAAACATTTCCCTTCAACCTTCTTAAAACATTTTTTATTAAATTTCTTAATTACTTATATATATTTTAAGAGCTGAAAAAAACTTACATTGTTGCCAAAAATTTAAAAATTAAGTATAATGTTTTATATTTATTTTAAATACCATCTTTCCTTTTCTAGAGGAAAATGGTTGCTTCTGGCTTAGATCAACTTAGTTTCTGTTCAGACTTTCTTTTGTGTTCTGGTTTGAACATCAAATCCTAAAATGTCTCTTTGTTTCCACAGCTTTAAAATCAAGGGATATTGAGGCACAATTCAAATACTTTGCTAATACTGATTTTGTTCTTTATTGCCGTATCAGTTGTTGCTGTTTATTATAAGAGCTTCTGGATATGTTATAATTTGCAATCAAGAATCTGTTGTAGTAGGTCTTATTTTAATGCCCAGACACAGACTCTGACAGTTCAGGGTGTCAATATGACACTTCAGTGACAAAACCTAACATGAACACTGAAAATCCAAAACTGTAGTGAGCAGCCTTTGAAAATGTACTCCTGGATAACACCTTTCCTTCATTTAAAAATACTGAATTCCTGTTCTAAGACTATTGTTAAAGCCAAGAAAAGCAGCACCTTATGAGTTTTGTAGACGGTGTGACACGTTTGATGCAAAAAGTGAAAAATTCTGATGTGCCACAGGAAAGTAAACACAACTGGTCTGACATGCACGTTTGTTTTACAGAGCTACAAGGGTCCTTTTTGTGTTTGCTGATTCCATTGTCTAAACATGTAGGAGAGCTTATTAAATCTAGATGAAGCTGTGCAGTTGCCACATTATTATATAGCGCAATGGCCAACCTATAGGCCGGAAACCTTCAGTTCTTGTAACATAAAGTTTTCTTTGTTTCCATGTGGTATTTATTTACTTTTTTAAAATTAAGCATTCCCTTACTTTTAGTCCCACCATTTAAATCAGTTTACTGTAGCACTTTATAATATGAAATACTCACATTATAACAACCTAGTCCTTCCTTATTCTGTCCTGTAAATTCTTTGTTTTTAGCATTGATTGCCTGATTAAGTTTGCATTTCTGGTCTTTAGCTGATATCCATGGGAAAGTAGATTAAGCTCCTCAAGCAACTGCATCTACAGACCAAATTTAAATATCTGGAAGGCTCGTTTATAAAGTTGCAAATGCATTTTCTAAAATGCAAAGAAGAATAAGGCTGTTTTGTTTGTCCCTTTCTTTTACTAAAATGTAAGTGCAGTATAGAGAAAGTAGCATCAACTAGACAAAAATTGCTAAGCCAAGCATGGAGTGAAAGTGAAATATGAATCTAAAATTAATAGCATACTCATGCAAGACACCATTTTTCTTCCCTTCCTCTGAACCTGCTTGTATCTGGTTCCATCCTTTTTGTTGTTCATTTAGTTTTGCAGTGGATAAGTCTAAGTTCAAGTAAAATCAGTTTTCCATTTCACTTTGAAAACCAGGAATTTTGCTGCCTGTGTCAGCTCCTCCAGTTGTAAATTAATTTCTTCTGTTAAGAAATCCCTATTTCTCCTACTTCTGGTATCATTTTTATAGGTGAGGGGTTTACTATTGAGAAGATTTGCTGTCAGAAATTATTACATCTACATAAACAGATGCAGCCCCTGGGATATTATGAGCCTGCAGGCCATGAAGACTGACACTGAAAAAATAAAACTAGTTGAAATATCTTAACTTTTCTGTTAAAATAGGTGAATTCAGCATCCTTTTGCTGTTTAATCAAGTTATATTCATCAAGACATTGATGAATTATGGAACTCAACATTATAACTTCCCAAATCTTATCTGATACCAGGCATCCAAAATTGTACATGACTGGCCCTGTATAATATATAAAACTGATATTATTAGAGTGTAATAAATGGCAGAAAAGGTAAAACTAGCAATTGATCATTCCAGTAGTTTCACGAGCTGTTTGTCAGAGCAATTTTGCTTAGAAATTGAAAATTCTCGTTCCTTAACTTCAGTAGTGTCTTCTGCTAAATTGTGCTCTGTAATTGAGAACAGTGAAAATTATTTAATGGTGTATATGGTGTAATACCGTCAGTAAAGCAATGTATTAGTATTTGTAGCTCATGAAAATCTCACAGTTGAGGTGATTCTGGATTACATTTCCTAGCTACTGTTTGCATATTGTGCATGTGCAATGTGCAGACTAACCATACAATTACACATTGATCTCAGTAAAACAAGAGCTCATCATTAAATTTCAGCCTTTTCTCTCTCCCTTTCCCAGGAGACTTGCAAAATCCACGTTGTTGCTTATTCCATTATTTGGAGTTCACTACACTGTGTTTGCTCTATTTCCTGACCGCAGTTCCAACAGTTATAAAATAATCTTTGAGTTGTGTTTGGGATCTTTTCAGGTAAATTTTAAGGTTTTTATTTGAAAGAAGTTTTGCTGACCTCAGTGAGTGCTGCCTACTAACTATGGAATATTGCCTCTTTCCAGGGGCTGATTGTTGCAGTCCTTTATTGTTTTTTGAACAGCGAAGTAAGTCTCACTTTTCCTACAGAGAATATTAAATATTGGTTTTAGTAAATGTATTAAGTACATTTAGTAAATGTATTAAGTGTATTTATGTATTTAGTAAATGTATTAATACATTTAGTAGATATATTAAGTGTATAATTCTGCTCTGATACATGAAACTGTTTTAGAAGATGTCTGCATTCCTGTTAGGGGAATATATTTGTGAGAGTTTTATACAACAGGAGAAATCAGTGTAGTTGGGTGAAGGTCTTTAAGAGCTGTTTAAAATCTAATCCCTTGCAGACTGAGGCGTTAGTGTCTTCTGCTATTTAACATGAACTAATCTAGCTGTGTTAGAAGCAATGTGCAAGTGAGGTGCAACAAGCCTGAAAATTTATCTGGAACTTGAAATACTATTTAGTATAAGTATTTAGCAGTAATGTTCTGTCAGTGTCTAAACCACAAAAAAAGCTATAGATTTTCAGAAGTGCTCAGCATGTCATAGTTTCCACAGTCTCAGCTGAGAAAGAGGCAAGGAATTCCTTTTGATTCCAGCCACCATGCAGTGTCTGACAGAAGGAGTCTGTCTGAAGAAGACACCTGCCTGCACAGACAATTAACATTCAGCTCTCCTGAGTGCTGTTCTGGTCTTTGATATTCATGAGACGCCTGACTTTGGGCTAATCATTTGATTCTATGCCTTAAGTACATGAGATAAATAGCTCAATGCCAAAACCTAATGTTGCAGCACAAGTGATACAAAATTGATTTTTGAAAGTGACCTTAGGGTACCTCTTCACAGACAGTGTAGGCAGTTATGTGTCTCAGTTATGTGACCTTTGTAAAAACTGATTGGATACTCTGGAGGGAAGGGATGCCATCCAGAGGGACTGTGACAGGCTTGTGGAGAGGGGGAAAAGAACTTCAAGAGGTTCAACAGGGCAGACTCAAGGTCCTGCACCTGGGTCTGTGCAGTCCTGACTGAGGGATGAAAGGGTTGAGGGCAGTCCAGCGGAGAAGGACTCGGGGATGAAGAATGGGCCATGAGCTGGCAATGTGCTCTTGTAGCCCAAAAAGCCAGCTCTGTTCAGCATTAAAGGAAGCAAGGACAGCAGGTTAAGTGAGGTGAATGGTCACCAGTACAAGAAAGACATGGACCTGTTAGAGCAGGTCCAGAGGAGGCCACAAAAATTATCAGAAGGCTGGAGCACCTCTCCTATGAAGACGGGCTGAGGGAGTAGGGATTGCTCAGCCTGAAAAGAAGAAGGATATGGGGAGACTTTATAGCACCTTAGAGTACATGAAGGGGGGATCATAAGGAAGATGGCAAAAATCTTCTTAGCAGGGCCTGTAGTGTCAGGACACTTTTAAATTGGAACGTGGGAGAAAATTGGTATTTAGGAAGGAAAGTATCTTCTGTGAGTGTGATGTAGACATTGTGACAGGTGCCCAGAGAAGCTATGGAAGGCCCAAATCAATGGCACTCTGAGACTGGTAGAAAGTGTCTCTGCCCACAGAAGGGGGTAGACCTACATCATCTTTAAAAGTTTGCAGCAACCCAAACCATTCAGTGATTCTGTCCCTAAAGATCCCCATGTGACAGCCAATAGACATGGAAAAGTTCCTCACATAAAATAAAATTTTCAGCTGATATTGTGCATTTTATTTTAAACATAGGTGCAGGGGGAGCTGAAGAGAAAGTGGCGGAGTTTGTGCTGGAAGCAGACAGCAGGCAGAGATTACAGACTGCACAGCTCGTCCATTTCTCGAAATGGATCAGAAAGTGTTTCCCAGCTCCACAGGAATTCAAGAGCTCACTCATTTATGCAGACAGAGACCACCATGATATAAATTAGCTAGGTCCCTCAAAATATGAAAAACTGTGGGATATATCATTCATTATACAGCTTGATGTGATATTTTATAAAATGTACAGTTTAGTGCTTTGCTTTTCTACATGTTGCTGTTTGGGGAATTGGTTTGTGCAGCCAACCTGTTAGTAATGGAGAAGCCTGCCCCATGGATGCTTTCTGTTTTGTTCAAATGGTATTCATATTAATTCTGATGTTCTCTTGCAGTTTACTAGCCGTAACAATTCAAAAGCTCATTTTCCATAAAGGCCCCTTTACCTTCCAAAATGGCTACAAGATCCATGCACGGTATCCTGCTCAATGCAGACTTCTTTGGTACATGTAAGGGTTAAGATGGGAAGCAAGAAAATTTCTTACACTTTATTTATACTTAAGGAAACATTGCCTTAAGGGTTAGGAAATTCTTTTCTAATTATGGAAAATAAAATTAAAAAAAAAAGAAATTGAAGACCATAATTAACCACACTGGGAGTTCAGTGTGCTAATCCAGGAAATCATGAACATGATTTACACAGAGGGAAAAAGGTAGTACTTCTAGGCTAATGGTATACATTTCAGAGTTTACTTTCTACAGAGTTTCATTTCAATCCTGTTGTTACTTTAAAAAGTGCCTAATTTAATGTTTGGGTGCAGAGTGTAGGGCCACCTTTACTGTCCATACAGAAAGAACAACTATATTGCTTTTGAATATAGTAGTTCTCAGTTGTTCTCCCCTGTTTAAAGTCAGAGATTTGTGCTGATCTTTCATGAAGGAATTTTCTGAAGAGATATGTTTTATTGCTAAAGCAGCCTGGCATAGGATAAACAGCCTTGGATAGCACATTACACATTGAAAATATCATTTTTTGCAATATTATCATTGAAATATGTCTCTAGGAACTACATATTTGACTGCAAAACACAAATATTGCAGTGAAGTTAAAACTCACATTTAAGAAAAAATAAATTCTTTTAGGTTTATTCAGTTCTATATCTATCTGAAATGATTTAAAATTTAGTCCTCATCAAAAAAAAAACCAGACAGAATCCCTAAAACTTACCATAAAAGGCATAACGTAGGAATTTTCAACAATGCTAAGCATCTTATGTAGCCACATTTACAAAAAAAAAAGGCAGAGAACTGAGTCTTATAAAA
Source organism: Anthoscopus minutus (assembly GCA_013399455.1). NCBI lineage: Eukaryota > Metazoa > Chordata > Aves > Passeriformes > Paridae > Anthoscopus > Anthoscopus minutus. The sequence goes on along the minus strand of VWYI01026246.1, from coordinate 20,957 downwards.
ATATACACAATATTTCCACTCCAACATTTCCACTCTTTAAAAGAAATAAACCCAATGATGTTTTCTTCCTATGTCAACATTTAACCATGTCCATCCTACAAGTGGGAATAGTATGTATTTACATGAGTACCTCTCTACAAACCATTGCCCTCATATTTCAAATAACAGATTTTATGGAGCCAGCAGAATCTAAGGATCCTACTCTTGTCAGATAAAGGGAAGAACAGCAACAAGGGCATCTCTTGGTAGGCATATTTGTACATCCTTGAAAATATTACCAGTACTGGGAATATTGTCAGCAGCTGTCAAAGTGTTCCTACAATTCTTGGTCTGATTTAATCCAGCTGTTTATCAGTAAAACACAGTTTGTTTTAATGGGATTGTCATAGAGTCACAAAAAGTTTTGTCAGACCAAAGATAGAAAGGGCCCCATGATTCACTACTGCAGAACATGGTGAATGTTACAAGACACCCATAGGTAACATTTGAGTTAAACAACAATCACTCAAAGAATTGTTACTTACAAAAATGGAATTTATGGAAGCTATTGATTGCTTCCAGATCGTTCATAATGTTTTCTGCTTGGTAAGGTAATTATGAGATTCTGGCTCTGTCCTCTGCCTGAGGACATTCCCATGGGGTCTAAAGATGTGCCCCTACATATGTAATTAAACTAAATATATTCCCAAAGACTTTAGACTGAGGAAACACTGCTAAAATTTAATATGTTTCCTGTATCTCTGGAAAAACTTATCACAAGCTCTTAACTGCAATTATATGAAGACACACTGGAGCTTTGAGAGCTGCTTTTACAGTTAAATTAAATACATCTGTGCACATTAGGATTCTTTGTCTGCAGTGGAATTGGGACTGCTCAGTTCCCTGAGATGTGACGTGCAGTATGTTCTTTTTTTCCCCTTAGTTTCTAGGGTAGAAAGGCACATGTGACAAGCATTCAAGTGTGCTCATCTTTTTGCTCAAACGAGGTTATGTGAGCAAGCTGACACACAGACAGAATGATAGCACAGAAATAGTTGTTTCAGGCAGTCATTTCCATCAGTCTGTTCTGCATGATGCATCACCAATTATATGTGTTTATAACACATTGTATCTTGGAGAAAACTGTCTTTGTTCTAATTAGGTGAACATGGAAAAAAATCTGCATTTTAATTACTTCCAAGTGACAAAAAAGAAAAGCCTTAATAAGAAAATACATTTTATCTTGCAGCAAACCAGCATTGTTTCCTTTAACAGGGTGCAGATGCGTTTGGGCTTGATTCTACTTTTCATGTAGGGTGAAATGCCACATGAAAAATTTGCAGTGGGAGAACATAGATGTATTACTAAGTTTGTAAAGGACTCTGTGGACATGCAAAGAATGGCACACAGGAGAGAGAGGTGCTGTATGTATTTTTCTTTCAACCCAATGAAAAGTACAGTACTTTGGAGATCCTCATGCCTCTATTAATAATATAAATACAGATAATCTAATTGCTGTTTTGGGAGTTTAACTTTTTTGGAAGTTTAACTTCATAATTCTTTGTGCAAGCATTATCATGGCAGTAAAGACACAGAGGATGCTGCACTCAATTGTTTTTACTCTCAGAAAATTTTTGATTTCCAAATAATTTTATGCAAAGTTAGAGCATCCACCCTATAATCACCAGTTAGACTTTCAGCTGCCTTTTCATAGACAGATATACACAATATAAAAATGTCTGTAAAAGATGCAGAACAGTTTGACAAATGTAGAACTTGATCAATGTTTTTCATCTTTACAACACCCAGAACAAAACAACTTCTCGTGGCTTTGTCTTTCATTGCATTTTGCTGAGTAGTATGGGATTAAATGCTTTTGCTCTGTGCTATGGGGACTCTAAAGAGTCAAAAGCATAATGCAATGAAATATCATATGCCTTTTGTCATCCCTAATCCTAGTTCTCATCTAGTCCTAGCAGCATCAGGGGAGGAAGTAGAGGCTGTAAGACAAGTGTAACCTTTCCCTGCGCCTTCCTTTCATTATTCCTTTACTGCCTTTGATGCCTTGAGACTTTGGGTTTTCTGTTCTGCATTGGTCTGTGGCTTTCTGTTCAGGGTTGCTAGGATCTTTTCACAGAGTGATGAAGCCACAACAATCCTACTCCAATTGGGGACTCAAGAACATTTTTATTCCAAACTTCAGGCTCAAAGTATGAACAATGTGGAAGGAGGAGGGCGGGCAAGTGGGACTCCTGTGTGCAAATGGACCCAAACATAAAATGTGTGATCTCAGGACTGGATCCTCCTTTGCTTCCATCTTGGAGCCATCCAGGCAGAGCCCAACTGTAGCACTGGTGCTGTCTGGATGTGGCTTTTGAAGGTCTCAGTAAATATCCTTTATTCCTCTTAAATCCATCTGTTCCATCTCCTCAAGGTATCACCTTTTTGCCTTTGGTTGCATCAGGATCCAAACTGCATTGTAAATCCTTCAAGACAGGAAACCTGTTTTTTTTGTCCATCTCCACTGAAAAGTAGCACAGTAGCACAGCTTGTACTTGCTGAACAAGAATGGTAATACAGTTCACTCCCAGTACCATGATTAATTGTTGTGCTTTACCTGTCCTGGAGGCACCATTCATTCTGAGTAAACCTGCTGCTGATGCCTGAGGAACACCGTGGCAGTTTGCTGTGCACTTATTAACCACAATTAAAAAATATAAATGGATACTGACTTAAATTTTGCTCTGCAGAATCAATTTCAGCTGGGTGCTTGATAAACTCAGGTGAAATTCATTTGCCCTGGTTTTGGTGTCTAAAAGCTGCATGTTTGTCTCTGAGCTAAAGACACTTTTAAAGTGCCTTCCATGGTCATCATAAAGAGGCACTAGTTGAAGATGACTCCTTCCATGTTCAGCTGGGCATCTGAGACAGGTAAGCTGGAGCTAGTTTTCTCTGTACTTACTATAATGTGAGCCTGGGATAACTGGCTAGTACTCAGATTTCTCACTCCACAGATAGGATCAGATAAGATTTGTCCCTCCAGAAGAGATCATTGAGCTGTCTGGGTAATATTACACAGATACTCATTTTTAGGACAATTACCTTGGGTTGGCCAAACTTATCCTCCAAGAAAAGTGCAGTGTAATTCAAAATGTCAGGCAGTGGATCAGTTGATCAGGTGTCCCTTCCTTCCATGATAAAGCCCACAGCCTTATATCTCATTTTGGTTTCCCTGGCCTCAGCCAATGTTTGTTGTTTTGGGTTAGGTGTTTGCCTTTTTGCCTTTTGTAGGGGTGGCCATATGCTACAAGAAAATGCTTTATGGTACCCAAAATTTTCTTTGTTATTCTGCAGGTAGCCAGCTGAGGAATACCCAGTCTAAGCTTACCCATACAAATCTAAGTGATGGGACAGTACTGTAGCAGCAATTGATAATTGGTGGCAAACAGCATTACAAAAAACCTTCTACAGTCAAGCTGGAGCCACCCTACCACACTCTGTAGCATCTGCTTCATGTCCTGATTCACCCTAGGCTTGAAGCCCTTTGCCTTTAACACTCCAAAGGGGAAAGCAGCAGGCATAGACCCTCAGCAAACCAGAGACTGTCTGGGGCAGACGGATGAAATAAGGCATTGCCAGGTGCATGTGTCACATAGTCCATGTGCAAAGACTAAGATGAATCATCTGCATCATTTTTCCTCTGTGTTTTCTAAAAATCATCTTCTGTTAACTGTGTTTGCCCAGTTCAGCTAAGTGATTTGGGATAAAGTCCAAATTCAGGCTATACAGATTTTTTTCAGAGATCCTTAAGGAAAAATCAAGCCCTAAATATATGAGACAAAAAGAAAGAACTTGCAAGTAACCTGCAGACAAAACTGCTCTGTGTGTAAGAGTCATCATCTGAACAATTACTGTCTTTTTATAGTGATACAGAAAATACCTTTACCAACAGAAGTACCTTCATGTTACCATGAGTGCCTATATCAGCTGTAGGCTGTCAGTACTACCCTGGCATGACCAAATACAGAAGTTAGGATGCAGTGCTATTTGCTGCTGAAAAATAAATAAAATTATGTAGTGTTCTAACATGTGTGTTGCAAGAGTACATCAGGAGAACATTTAAAGGAGCATTCTATTATATGGTTTAACCACTCTGTGTTGAATCTAGTTCTGCCCACTGATAGCAGGTTGTAGTTAAAAGTCAGGAACATTTCCATTGTCAACTAAAAAAAGTGACTGAAATGTCCCAAACCCCTCTATTTCCTAAAGCACTGTATTAAGTTTATGATTACTTGCAGGTTTTTTTGTCCTGGCACATTGGTATGAGTACTACTTCAAATTTCTCTATTGTCATCTTTGTTATAACTTTGTATCTGTCAAGTACGGTAAAAATTAAAGATGATGTAAATGAATGTGATTATTTTTTACAAAATGTACAGATTATGATGTATAGATTAATGTGTGTAAATAGATTTCATACTGTAACTCACTATAGTTTTCTTCTGGTTTTACTCTTTTGTTCTTTTCTGGTTTCAGTTTTTAATGTCACAAACCTAACAGCCTTCTCTAAGATGTTATATATAAAGCTGTGAACAAATAAGTGTTTACATCTTTATGCTATTACAGATAATAGTAATCAGTAACACCATAATGGACTGAAGAGGAATCAGAAAATAAAAATTTTAAAGTTTTGCACAAAAATTCTGTTATTTATGTTTCTTAAAAATTGTGTATAATGATGCAGTTTTCTTACTGATTCAGTGGGCCATGGACATACTGAAGGATGTGGTTAAGTTAATATTTCACTTTTTAATTCACCAGCTGTTAGACACACATGATAAAGAAAAGCAGCCCCTAGATTCACTGAGGAATATTTAGCTTTCTGTAACCTAGATGTGCTTACAGGGGCATGAGCATGACACACAGCTCGAGCAGGACCAGGTGATCCCACATGTTGTGTATGGCACCATTCTCCATGGCCAGCAGCTATTTTTGATTTATCATGGCTTGCTCAAAAGTTGATTGCCCAGTTATCTGTCAGAAGTACAGGTGTCTGCCAGGAGTACAGTATAATGCAGTGAGAATAAAGGAAAGCTGTGTCCTCTCCTGTAAAGGCAACACCATATATCATGTTTTTTTCTCTAAAAGATATGTATCTCTTTCTATACCTGTAATGGGAATGGGCACAGGGAAGAGCCTGGCAGTGGTGTGTTGCTGATGGGACCAGAGACAGAGGGGAGTACATGTGGGGAAGGAGGTGGCACCTTCTGGAGCAACCCCTGCCCTGGCAGTGACACCAAGCAAGGACAGAGGATAGAGCATTTCTTGGTGTCTCTCATGGAGCAGAGTCCATCCCCTATTGTGTGTGTCTGTGATCACAGAAGCTACACCACCCAGAGGGCTCTTCTGAGCCTTTGGGAGACCTGAGCTCCCATCCTCTCCCACCTTAGTCTGGACCCTTTGCTAACCAACAGCAAGTCTGCAAAGCACTTCAGTGTCCTCACCCACATGCATGCCCTCTCTCCCTCAGAGCTCAAGGGGCAGCCCCACAACCAGAGCACCCTGCTGTCTGCAGCGAGCTGCTTTGGAGCTGACCAGCCTGAACATGCAAGGCAGCCAGGGTGAACAGAGACACTGGACTGGTTCCCATCAGTTCTGGCAACAGCACCTGCAGGTTTCCATGGCGAGTCTGAGTCCTCTCAAATGCAGAAGTGGATCCCTTACAAAAGTTTAGTTTTGTATGTAATTCTGTATAATTAGAGGAATGGTTATCCCCAGAACACAAGCAGTGTACTGTGGAGGGGAAGAATAAGAGAGTCTGCACTTCAGAAGCAGCTGAAAGAAGGAAACACTTCTCTGACAACTCCTGCATGGTCACAATGGGCAGTATCAACTGCAGGAATCTCTTAGCTCTGCTCATACCCCCGGCCCGCAGGCAGCTGTGAGTAAGCACAAACTGTACATGAATGCACACACTCCCTCTTCTCTGCACCGAGGAGCTTCCAACTGGGACACTTGAAAAGGTAAAGGAGACCAGTGGATAGGAGGGTGGAAGAGCCAGAAAAGACCATCTGTCTTCCCCTCATCTCTGTGAGAGAGCTGAACCAAAGAATTACAGCAGACAGTTAGAGAAAAGGTATTACAAACTCTGTCTGTGTGTGTGTGCTTCAGTTTGGCGTGGATTGTAGAATGTGGTTGCTTTTAGAGAACACCTTGTTTTCCCCTGGCTGTGCATAAGCCAAATCCCCATTTATCTTCCAGTGCCAGGGCTATTCCCAGCACTGTTCCCAGCTCTGCTTGTACCAAGGCAGAGGTCAGCCCTGGTGGCAGGGGGTTCACACAGAACCATGAGCAGGAACAGGGCGCTCAGGGAAAGCAACTTTCCCTTGCTCAGGTAAAAAGCAGCATCTCCCCCACACCCTGCAGCATGCTGTGCAAATGTTGTGTGTGTGCCCCCTACTGCAACTCTGCCCTGTCTGTGGAGTTTGGGGATGACTTTTTTAAAGCAGTCACTCTGGAGAGGTACAGGTCATACCAGTTTGCAAATCGGTTCCCCACACAATGTTAAAAAAATCCTAAATAATCAAATCATGTATGTTCAAATGAATAAAATAAAATGCTACCTCTTTGTGAAGTTCTATTATTTACAATCAACTATATTTTAATATCCTTATCTTAACATAGATTGGGTTATATTATGAGCTGGCTGACATGCCATTTAGGTTGAATTATTGTATCAAACCATTTAATAAGTATATGTTACATCAAACCATTAAAAAACTATGTGATGCATAAAAATAGTTATACATTTTTCACACAGGACAAATAAATATTTTTCATGTAATATCCTACAAATTACCCTAGGATATTCCATTAAATATGGATATTGGATTTGGAAGACAACAGAAATCTAAATGAAGAGCTCTGCTTCATGTTGAAATCCTTCTGGATTTCTCAGTTGGTGCCTTTGTAATTGAGACTGCTTCTCAACACAATCTTGTTAAGCTGTGAAATTCTCTGTTCAGAAAGGTTTTATTTAGTAAGAGCCCTTGGCTACTGCTTATCCCTGGTTTCCTGCTTATATTCTTCACCTGCTCTTAATTAGTGCCTTGGGCTTTGCCTGCCTGTCTCTGTAGGATATGAAAAAGTACTGAGGGAAATAATGAGGGAATCAGTAAGCAAGTTTATAACAGTATAATTAATAATGGATCCTGACTACAAGGGGACATTTTGTTATTCAGAACTGTATTCATGAGATGCAATTTGAAAATTAAAATATGATCTGAGTAATACACAAAACTGTGCTATAGAGGATGTCTGTGCCTTACCAGGTGATGAACTGGACAATTTAATCATTCCTGCAGATTATAGCTTCTGTTATTCAGATAAGTACCAATATCATATGGCCTGTTTCAAAAAACACTTAATTTAACCTTATTACTCAACAAAAAACCATGAAGAAAGACACTGTTTCCCTCAAATGCACATCTTTACAAAATCATTTTCATTTTGTCTTTGAAGGCCATAACATCCTGTTTCTTTGATTTAGATAATAATTCATCAAATTAGACACTCGAAAGTATGTTTTTTGTCAGGAAACATATGGAATTAATAATTTTAATAAGTAGGTGTTTTGGTTTTTTTAATCTTTTAAAAGTGCAGCATGTAGCTTGATCAAGGTATAGCTCTGATTGCTTGTCCTGATGCCCCAAACATAAGCTGAGAGCAGCTTGAAAGATGTAGGCAATATTGGGGTTTTTTTTATCATTGAGGTTTAGTCCATTTCTGTCTAACTTGAAACTTCTCAGTTAAGGTTTCTATTTCTAATTCCCCCTTTTGACTGAATGCAAATGTGAAAGTCCAGCCCAAGCACTGCTCCTGCCCCTTGGATATTTCACACTCTGCCCCAGAGGAGGCCTTGCCTTGTGCCTTCCAGGGGCTGCCATGGGGAGTGCCCTGTCCCCACAGAGTGTTCAGCAAGTCTGCTCACACACAATTCCCCTCTCGTTGGTAGCCTGACAGACCTGTGACATAGATATGTTGAGGTTTTCCCACTCTTTCAGAAGCTTACAAAATCTGAATCTTAATTTAAACCGTGAGATCTCTGATTTTATTGTACAATTCTCATGATATCCAGTAAGAAGATAATTTATAACCCTTTCTGGCTTCGGTGCAGTGAAATATTGAATGTAGCAATGCTTTCAAACATAGTAATGGATTTAAAGGTTTAAAGTCGATTTACAACTGTTCTTGGATGTGCAAAAATCAGCAGCAAGTGTTTTTTATGGTAATGGTACCTATGCAAATTTACATATAAGAATAAGTCCAATATTGACTGGCATCACATAAACTGAGGCTGGAAGCTAGAAAGTTATTTGCAATAAACAGAGGAGTGAGGTTTTAAAAAAGCATCTCAGGAAAATCCCACTTCTAAATTCCTGTTTATATAGCTTAGGAGGAGTAACGTGATATGAGTCTAAAGCAGCAGGGGATTAGACCTCATGACCCATTGCACTTGTACTTCCTACACCCCCATCAATATGTCCAGAGTTTTGGAAACAAACAGGAAAAGTTAGAAAAAATTTTATAAACTTATACAAATCATAGAGTTTAGACAGATGCATTAGTCACAATAATCATTAGGTTTTGATCTGTTGTCAACTGCTATTACAAAACTCGCTATTAATGCCATTTCAGTCACTTAGTTCAGCTGTAGATTCAGTCTGGGTGCTGCTCCATTGTGCCTGGATGAATGGAAACTGCTGTGACGTAGATACTTTGGAAGAAATGCAAGCACTATAAAGAGACTTTTAGTCTCAGTTATCTTCTCCCTCTATTGTGCTCTGTATTCATCACAAGCCTAGAAAAGTTCTTCCAATTTCCTATTCATCTAAGGATCCATGAATAGTACAACTGTACTGCTATATATGTTCTCCAAATGTCTGGGCTGAATAGTTTATTTCCTCTGAGCTGTAATTATTCATCTCAGCATTTGGCAATGTTTTCAAGTGCTTTTAACTTTCCTCATGCAATGTGTCATCAGGTGTCAAAAATAGTAGTTTCTTTGGACAGTCTGGATACTGAAGTATCTGGTTGGCTTGTGGGGTGGAAAACGCTTCTGACCTTCACAACTAATTTGTGGCTGACTGTTTTTCCACTGCTTTAGCTCAACTGAAAAATTCATATTAATGCAAAATGGTAAATCAGAAGAAAAATGTCAAGAAAAATAAATTGAGGTAAAAGCTAGGATCTAACTTTGAGGAAATACAATTATTCTCTAGGACAATGGAAGTGGAAAGGGAAGGTTGGTTTGGGGAGGCAGCGTGTAGAACAAAGTGGGTGGAAAAAAGGTTGTGATAGGAAGCCAGGAGCTGTGCTGAAGATCCCATTTGAATAAATAACTACTTGAGGAATATTTTCATGGGGAACTGTGAATGATCTTGCTAAATATTTTTCATTGTCTATATGTGAAGCTAGACTAGAACCTAAATTTTCAGAAACGTGCACTGCATATAAAATTTCTAGTATTGCTCCAGTTTACAGATAAGATACAATATCTGAAAAATTCAGGTGTTCAGGTAAAATCTACCTATGAACTGATGGTCTACATTCCTGTCCTTCTACATAGAAATTTTACACATTTTAGATTACATGAAGACAGTTTTTTGGGCTTTCCATATATGAAAATATACAAACTTTTCTGAGCAAATGAGAGAACTGGAAAGCACTGATTCATCTTCTAAGACAGAAAAGGCCAAAGCCTTTCACATCATCAGACCAAGAAAACATTTTTACACCAAGAAGCTAATAATGAAGTACATTTTGGGGGAATTAAACATAAATCATTAATCTTGATCTCATTACCAAACTTAAACACTGTGGCATTGACTGTGTCAGCAGCTGGACTATGTGTGTTGTGATTTCCACAGATGAAGTCACTAATGAAAAAATAATATTCTCTATATTTTCATACGTCTTGAATATTAATTTTATGGTTCTCCCAAACCAAAACACAATGTCTCTGGCTTTCACTCTTCCACTAGTGTCCAGTTAGTACCTATTTAATTGCAAATGCTTCACTAAAGGTACAATCCCACCAGCTAGCAGGTGCCAGCTATCAAAGCATAGCTCAACACCAGCTAATCAAGTAGATTTTTGAGCACAACTGATTAATATGCCTTTCCATTTTCTGCTTGAAAATAGATAGCATTTGGTTTTGTTATTAATACAGCTGAAAGTTTGCCATCTGCCTTTGTAAAACCGTGAATTCTAAATCAAATTCCTACATTCTTCATGCTGAATCAAATTCCTACATGATGACCTGTGACCTATCCCAGCCTTTATTATGTCCCTGCTATTGCTGACATATTTATTTAATCTGTACTTCATGTCCCTCAGCAATAGGCACTGAATAACCTTAAGAAGTCCACTTTTTGGTCACAAGCTTTGGCTGGAGAAATACCTTCATGTACAATTCTTCCTCCAGTGAGATCCACAGATGTCACGGCATATAATAGTCATTTGAAGGAAATTAAGTGCTGCTCTAAAATAAGTCTTCTTCAATATGTTTTAGTTCATCTTCTGCAATGAGCAAAACCCAAAAGCATCTGGATATCTGCTTACCATAATCTTTTCTTGTTTTTAAATATTTAAATTTTCGGCTACTGTATTACTGTATCTGTTGGGAGTACAAGTGACACGTTGGTACCAGCTGGGAATATGTGCCCATTTCCTATAAAAGAACCACGTTGTCTAAGGCCCATTCAGGTATCCAGCTGCACACATCTCAAGATTTAAGCCTGCAGTTCAGTCCTAAAACATTAGCAAAACTAAGGATGCTGATCTGGTGTTTTACTGATCAAAAACACAGTACAGAGAAACAGTGCTTGGCCATCCCTGCTCATGCTTTATGGCTTCCATTGTGTAAATTATATATGATCTTGAGAGTCCCTTATCAATTCTTACCCATCTTACAGCATGTTTGTAATTCATCTTTCACACTTCACCAAGGATGTAGTTCCTTCTTTTCCAATGTTGTGGATATTTCATGATGTTGTACATATTTCCCTTTAATTTATATGGACTTCTCTGCTGGCATTGGTTTCTGAATACAATGCTTATAGTCTCTGTATATATTTTCAGAATTGTTATGGCAGGAGGAAAACAAGGTCACAGCTACAGCTGAGACAAGACAGTAATGACACCTTTCAGGGAAGCAAACAGATTGGAACACTGAGCCAAGAGGGCAAGTTCCAGGGCAGGGAGCTGGAATACCAAAGCATGTCAACATGCAGCAGGAATGAGCCTTGGGCACCCATCCTGCCACGGGCAGAGCCAAGGAGGTACCACAGTGCCTCCCACAGATGGGTCTGATAGCCCATCAGAAGAGCATAAGGGGAGAGCTTGCATCAGCTGCACCAGCGCTAAGGGAGCTCTTTTGAAGGCTTTAGCTGACTTTACTCAATGAGTGATTAAATTATCCTAATCTTGCCTGGGCCATTGGACAGCAGTGCAGACAGCTCCAGACTTGCAGTATGACCTCCCAGCTGTGGGTTCCAGCAGGATCTCTGGCTCATACATCAGAAAGCCTCACTATCATTGCTCAAATTTTCTGTTTATTCCTTCAGATATCTCCTCATAAATGTTTGTTTAAATTTTATGGCAGTTACTTAAATCAAGATGGTTTTTATCATAGTTAATTACTAAGAACTTGAACTTAAGAGATACTTCGAATACTCCTACCATGCCTATGACTGTTACTGTGGAAGAGATATTGAGTAAATTAAAAGCAGTCTCAGGGTTTGAGGATACAAAACCAGCCAAGATGCAGACAGCCATTAGGCTCAATTTTGTTTCTTTGTTTCTTGGTGATTAATAATTTGAAGCAAGCTTATAGCTGAATTTCAACTGACAGTAAACAAGTAAACATTCAGACAAGTCCATCTAGATCCCAGTATCACTTAGCATTGTTTAAAAATCAGACATTGCAATGTAGATGAGGAATTCAAACAAGTGGAGAGAGAAGGCCACTAGATTTTTCTTGCAACTCTCAGTTCAAACCTATTTTTAAAACAGCTGTATGTACAGATGGACAATAAGAACAGTAGTCTATAGTACTATTTGTACAGAATAGTAATCCTGAATGACATTAACATTAATTCCTCCTTCCTTCTAAGCTTTATTTCCCATACATAATATTTCTTTTGTCTTTTTCTGTGTCCCTCCATTACCTCAGCAATATTTTTTGTCATTTATGACATGATGTTTTAGTACCAAATGAACAAACTCCAGAGATGATTCCTGGACACTGAAAAATAGGATGTAAATCATTGACACAAGACACTGAATTTGTGCAGAAGTTTCTGTGCACTTAATGAGTGCACTTGAAAATGGTTCAGTGCATTTAAAGTACTTAGGGATCTCCACTAAGTCACACAATTCAAATGCAATAATTGTTACTAAAGCCATGTCTTGAGTGGGGAAAATTAAGAAAGCTTGGACTCCACTTCCTCAAGTCAGCAGTGATGGAAAGACAACAGATTTCCTTACAGATAAAATTAGTATTCCAGAAATAGACGGCTATATGGGCTTAAAAGTGAGGGCTTTCTGTTTATCTGTACACTGTTCAGATTCTCATAAATTTACTTCAAATACCATTTTACTCTGAGAATCATTCAGCTGGGTTTTATGGTTTGTCCCTACAAAGGGAAATAATTGGTGTAAAATAAAGACTGCAGCAGCTTGTTTTAAACTGAGTATAAACTGTACATGTGTCTGCTAGTTGTTAAGAGGGTTTTTCTGTTTATGTATCTATTTGGAAACATTTCTGGATGAATTGCTATATCATAGATATACAGCATGCCATACTAGATCCGATCAATGACCACATATAGCAAAAGCTTCAGGAAAAACCAATCAACATTTTTCCTGTACAACCTCTGCTTGGTCCCTTTCTAACACAGAGCTCTTGACTCACATCCATTTGAGACCCAGCTCCTTGTGCTATCTTTTAACTCTTCCCTAACACTCTTCTGAGACCAGTTCTCTGTTTGCCAATCCTACCCACTGTAGACTGTCCTCTCTAAAGGGTAACTTTCTTTTCAGCTCTGTTTGTTGAGCTGACCATTTTCTAAGTTCAATAGTTCCTTGCTGTATAATACAGTAGTTGCATTAGTGTGAAGTCTCCAAATTAAGGTATTGTGTTTCCTTGCTGAATTCTGGGCTGAAGCATTTCGCTGTGCAGCTCCAAGCTGCTTTCCTGCACACCAAGATATTTTCTTGCTATTGCTAATGGCTGGAAGATCTCTTTGCCCTTCCCCAGCCCTTACAGTGACAGCAGTTCCCAGCCTGCTTACACAGATTAAATCAATCCCATGTGCTGATGATTTTGTTCAGGATTTCCACTCCCAGAATAATAAAAAGTTTCATCACACATCAAATGTCTTAGACTCTACTGTTTCAGAAACCTTACAGATTTGCAGGAACAAATTAAATTGCAAAATATCAATTGAATGTATTTAATTATAAATTTTATTTTGCTCCTTCATCCCAGTTTCAATGAAGGTGGAATTAACCTTGTGAAGTTAAGATGAAGTTTTAAGTTACCTGCCTTCTCTTGTTTTTTGCCCTCTGTATAAACAGGACCAAAAGCCAGACTTTTCATATGTTCATGCAAGCTAGAAAGCCTTGTTGTACCCATTTGTCTGTTATAAAACCTTGCTTGTTTGTTTCTTGCTGTTGTGTTATTACAGTTATTATCCCAGTAAGGAAAATTTTCTCTTTGAAAATGTGTAGTAGTTCTTTTATTCATCCTTTTTTTTGCTTTCATATATCATGTCCTTTTGAAAATGGTTAGCAAAATGTTTTGTAGCATCAAATGAATAATTTTCAAAGCGCTTTTTTTTGCCAGATTCAAAGCTGTTTTCTGCCTGTGAGGCTGTAAAAAGATCTAAAGATACCACAGGTGGTGAAAGTGAAACAAAGCTACTTAATTTGACTAATATCCCTTTCCTCAATATGTGGTTTATACGTGTTTAGGATGCATTGCACTCACATTCTATTGCAGTCATGAATAAATCATGAGCATGTTGGCTGTGTTTGTGGGTTTCATCTCACAGTATTTATTTCTGAGAGCGACATCCAGAATTCAAATAATGTGGCATACTACAGGTATTGCCAGCTCTGAGTGATTTTGTGGAAAGACCAGCTTACTTCTGTGTGGAGCTGGAAGGGACAATTGAACTGCTTGTGTTGGAAAGGAGCAAGACTGATCAGGCAGTTAATTAAGCAATCAAACTGTTTGGTTAATGATCCTGCAGGGGCTGTCAATTCTCATTATGTTTTAGATTAGTCTCACTGAAGTGGAGCTGAAAGCTGAGAGCTGGTTTCTGCCTCTCTCTTCAAAAGCAGGGGCAGGTAGGTGGTGCAGAGCAATCTTCATGAGATCCTGGGCCAGCAGGCAAGGGAAGGGAATGGCACAGGCATTCCCTGTGTTTTAGCACAGGCACGGGAGGTGCTGCTGATCAATCTCACCTTCCCTCTGGTACCTTGGCAAAGGCACCATTCTGTCAGTGGGTGTCTACCCCAAAAGAAAATCAGAAAATATGGTTATTTTTATCTAAGACCAGCTCCAGGCTCTGTTTCATCGTGTTGCCCTGCAAATGGTTAACTGACACACTGAGAGTTGTCAACAAAGGGAAGGGGATGGAAAAAGGGGACCAGAAGCTGCTTAAGCCAAAAAGATTTATCATCTGTGCCCATGTGTGGGGACAGTATAAAGTCCTACATGTGGCCTTTCCGAGGAGCTGCAATTTGAATTTCCATAGAATACAAGCAACTGGCAAAGTATGAATATAGGGAAAATTTAGTAGCTTCAAGAGAAAGGGCCAGAAAATGAATGATGAACACACAAAGAAAATTAATTTTACCAAGTGAGAGATAAGAATATACTAATATTTAATGGTAAAATGTGCAGTGCATTAATAATTTAGCCTTCTACCAAGAAAGAGAATAAGTTCCAGGTGTAGACACCCTGTTATGCAGAGTGATGAAATACAGTTTATATCCATTTTTTGTGGCTCCATACTGTCTCAAACGTACATGTCAGAGCACTTGACAAATATCAGTTAATAAATTCTCCCAGTTTATTACCTTGATAGAATTAATCACATTCTTCCTAGAAGAAAACTGAATATTTCTCATATGCTTGGATCATACAGGAAATCTGTGGCAGTCCAGGACATAATCCAGCTCTTCTGAATATTAGCCCTGTATTTAGCTATAAATTCAGTTTTCCTTAGATTTGACTTGTTCTGAGTCATATTTTCTAATCCAAAGGGCCTCCTTCTCCCACCTCCTTCCCCTCACTGCAAAAAAAACCCAAAAAACATGAAACCTTAAATCAAAAGAAGATTAATGGTATGAACTTTTGGAGCTATGGGTGAAAATTTGCATGGAAATCACTTCAAATCTACCAGGAGACTGGCTGGCTTGACACTGAAAAGGAAGAGAGAACACAGAAGCTTCAAGAACTATACAGACATTTTTGAAAGTTTTAAACAGACATGTTGCAGGGCTGCATGCAAACTGTACATGATGAGACATCATCTATTCCCTTTCTGGATTACAAGGTCAAATCAGCCATTTGTCTGCTGGCTTTCACCTGTTCATGAAATATGTGCTAGTTTACTAAAACTTTTGTTGGCTGACTTGGACTATTCTTGTGAAATCATTCTGGAGAAGAGAGCTTTTCTTGAAAGATGAGCATTTTTACTCTTTATTCCTTCCTTACCTGCCATCAGTTTATCAGCATGCTGGAGTCTCAAATCTGACATTATTCAGAGCTTTGGAAGAAAAGTATTATTGTAACTTATTCTACTGTCCAGACTGGAGTGCCCCCAGAATCCCTTCTAACTGGATTTCTTGATGTTTTACTTCTATCTTGCTTTTAAAAAAAAAATTAATTAGTTAAAATTATTTTCCACTGAATCTTGAATTTTTGTTGAAAAACCCCCAAAATAGTTTGCTTTTTATGACACATTTTACAATTCAAAGACCTAGGCAGGTACATCCCAAATTCTGGCTGACTCCTAGTCATATCCTGCTCTTTTAGCACATTTTTAAGTTAAAGATCCTGAGCACATCACTGCAGCAGCATAAAATGTCTCATTTGGAAACCCACATTTTCTGAAAAGAGCGCTCAAGTGTTTGCACAGTGCTGTCAGACACATGCTGTGCCTCTCGGGGATGGTTCTGTGCAGGCCCAGGACTTGGACTCGATGATCCTTGTGAGTCCTTTAGCTCAGCTGATTCTGTGATTCTGTGCTCCGCTGCTGTCTGAGCTCATCAAGGCACCTGTCATGCATCACCCAGAAACTCGTTTTCCTTTTGGGTCCCACTGTCTTTTCTCTGCTGATCACAGCTGGCCTTTCAGTTGTGCTGGACTGGAAGGGCAGTGCAGAGGATTTGGCAAGCTGAAGGAGAAGCATTCTAGCCTGAGAAAAGCAGAGTTTTATCATGAAAGACTTCATAAAGAATGATTTGCTCATAAAGAACAAAAATGGAAGCAGAATAGCTTGGAAACTCATGAACATTTGAAATGGTAGGAGCCATGTTACCAGCATCTGAAATGCTTTTAAATTGCTGTAAATCTTGTGGATCAAGGATCAGTAAATTGCATACTGAAACAAAGCTAGTGATATAAAAAGTAATGAAAAGAGAACTGAACATTAGCAATTTTATTCATAAAAAGCAAGTTTCCATGACTCACTCATATTCTATCAATTACATGTGTTTAGAGGCTGAATTTTAAGATTAAAATAGTCTACTAAATTTAACTGAGTCATTATCTTTTATATTTTTGCAGAAATGTTTTCCCCTGGAAATTGCAGAGAATAGCAAGGTGCTTGTGAGCTGGGATTATGATGACATCTGCCCATAACCTCATTTACTGCTTATATAAATGCGTAAAAAACATTGAGGATTTTTCTGTTCTTCTAAATATTTGCTTGCCAAGGTGACACTGTTTAATTCCCATCTCCAAAGAGCTTTAGTTTTGCAGTGGCATTTTCAGTCTTTCATAGAGATTTTATTTATGTGCAGTGTGAACTGAGCTTCCTAATGTCCTGGACTATGATGTTTCAAGCTGGTTGCAGCCACACCAGCACATGTAAGACATGATGATTTCTCCTCCCTCAGTCTTGCTTTGTGCTCACCTGCTAAAAGCTTTGTGGAGAATAAGAACAAAAATGCCATATTGTATTGACTCGGAGATCAGCCCAGGTAATTAGCTTGCCCCCTGTGGTAGAGGCAGAAGGAAAAGGAATAGGAAGAAAATGATGGGTAAATGTATTTTTCCTGTGTCTGTTCTCCCAGTTTCCAGCTTATTATTAGAAGCATCCTGAATCAAAGTTGCATTCAGTGTTAGTACTCAGTGTTAGGCTTGTCCTCCATCACCTGCACTGAACACAATTATATCTTTTTGACTGCCACAGCACCCTCAGAATCTGAGTACTACAATCTTGCTATACATTGTCAGAAGAAGTAATTATTTTTACTTTAACACTGTAACTTAATAATCTAATTGTGTGTCCCTTAAGTTTTCTGTTATGGGAAGTTATGAAAAACACTTCTCTTGCTGCCCCACACACAAGTTGGCTCCAGAGTGATGACTGCCCCTCTGTAGTCATCACTCTTTCAAAACCAGTGCCTGGAAGCTGTCCTGGTTTTGGCTGAGACTGAATTAATTCTCTTCATAGCAGTCTGTAGGGTGGATTTGTGGCCAAAACAGCGTTGATAACACAGGAATGTTTCAGCTGTTGCTGAGCAGCCCATACACAGCACCAAGGCCTCACTTCTCACACTGCCTCACCAGCCAGGGCTGGGAGTGCACAAGAGGTTAGGATGGGACACAGCCAGGACAGCTGACCCCAAGTGACCAAAGGGATGTGCTACACCACATGTTATCTCAGAAATAGAATCTGAGGGGAGAAGGAGGAAGGGGGTGCATTTGGAATGATTGTCCTGACAAGTTATTGTTACATGTGAAACTTCTCTTTCTTAGGAATGGCTGAACATTTGCTGCCTATGGGAAAGGAGGGAATGAATTCTTTGTTTTACTTTGCTTGTGTTTATGGCTTTTATTCTGCCTGTTAAGCTGCCTTTATCTGAACCCATGAGTTTTCTCCCTTTAACCCTTCTGTTTCTGTCCCTTTCCCACTGAGGGAGGTTCAATGCCCAGCTGTGTGGGGCTGAGCTGCCTCTCAGGCTCAATCCACAACTCTTTAATACATCCCAGTGCAGTAGATGCTCTGTCCCTCTGATCCTTCCCTTCTGTCCTCTTTGTATCATCTCTAGTTTTGCTGCATCTCCTTTCCAGAGGGAACCAGAGCTGCACATAGTGATAAAGAAGTGGCTCCACCATTAATTTCTACAACCTATGTTTCTTTTCTGTTAAGAAATACATACTGAGGGATCTTAATTGAAGATCCTTATTTAATATTCTCTTTGACTTCTGACCATTACTAAGCAGTAATACAGTATTTTCACAAAATTATCTAAAAGCACATTTCTGAGTGGTGCATTTTATGCCATATAGACCTGCAGCTGAGGGTTTTACTGCACATCTTTTGGCAGGCATACCTTCCAGAACAAAACTGACTTAAAGAAAAATTAACCTTGAAAAGAATGCATCAGGACTCTCTGAATCTTGTTCACAATGTATTCAATTTCTTCTTTTTGGAACCCACAACCTTGGAAGCTTTACAGGATAGCAGTCCTGTGAATTTACATGAAATATCTGAGCAAAAAAGAGTTACCGAACATGAATCTGAATCCTTATGTCAGCAGAATATTCTTTTCTGTAGCATTTTGTTTCTCTTTTCATCACATGACATAGAAGTGTTTTGAGTTGATTGAAAAGTAATTTGTAATCAGTGGAAAACAGAATGTAAAAAGAGTTAGACATTTCACATCCATCTTCCTATGAGCCTCTAACATTTTTTTCTTTGTGGTTTTTCTTATGTGGCTGGCAATTACAGTCAAGTAAAATCAATGCAGCCCCTAATTAGAGTAATTTGATTCCCAAGGAAATTTAAAAAGAACCCACAACCCAAGGCAAAAGAAAACCAAAACCAGAAAAAAAACCCTAACAGGCAAACAAAACCCAAACCAAACCCAATTACTGAAAACAGTTACTTCAGCTACAGAGTTTTGGTGTGCTTGTATTTGCAGAGCTTGTATCAGAAAGCCTTTCCCTTTAATAGAAATGGTTTTATTTAAATAAATAAAACCAGAAATTCTCATTCTCAAATATTAGCCATAACTTCTTTTCACTAGTCTTTTTGCTTTTTCTCATTATCAGATATGTTTAAGAGAACATGAGAGTAATTTCAGTTAAAAGCAGTTCATGCTTATTCGTTTATCATGGATTATCAGAAAATTTAGAAATGGAAATATATGAACAGAATAATCTCGTTTAATTCTTTTTAGTTAAAATATCTAATGAAGGACTTTTCTAGAGAGACACATACTAAATGGTTGCTAAGTGTTTTAAACCAAACAGAAATCCCACTATTTTTCTCTTTGTAAATACCTAATTATTAATTATAAGTTAAAAATTTTATCTTCAGGAACATCAGAGACCCTAAAGCAAGGCTTCCCAAACTCACTTTAACTGAATGCCACTATCAGTTTGAGGAATATTGTGGCAAATGAGTGTCTGTGGTTGCTTCCCCTCTCTACCCAATTCCAATGTCCCTTGAGCCACAGCTGCCTTTGAAGCCACTGACCTGCCAGAGCCAGCACTGATGTGGTGAGGAGTTACCTCTTTAATCACTATTATTTTGACTGGCCAATATCCATCTTGCCAAGTCCTCCTAAAGTCTGCCTTAAGCATGAGAACAGTGGATTTTTCCATTCTGTTTTTGTCTTCACTCTTCCTTCCATATTACAGGTTCTTTCCTCTCTATTTGTTTTTTTTTCCTTGTATCTAAGACAGATTTGATAATCTTTCCAACATCCCTTTCTGTAGCTATTGTGATTTTGGCTTTTTCATAATTGCAATTCAGGTACTGTTATGACACTTCATAATTTCAGAATTTGCAAGAAACCTACCTTGCAATAATGGAAAGGTCATTTTCTGTAGGAACATTGAGAGGGAGGAATACAGACTTCAATATCCCGTCTTTCTATAACTGGCTTAAAAATTCACTTTATTTTATATGGGGACACTTCAGTCACTTGTTGCTGATGTTTAACTGCTTGTTGTATATTTTTCCATTGCACTTACAATGATTCAACTTTTAAGAGATTTTAGTGCCATATACTCAAGTGTATTTAAATTCTCTCATGCAAAAAGTTATTTCTCCTGTGCTTTTGTGCTTTTGCACCAAATATTTCTTACAAAACCTTCATTTATGGAAATAATGGGCTAGTTTTCTCTAGAGTATTTACCAGAACAGGAAGCATGGCATTCAGAGAAGCATTTCTCAGAAGAAGCATACCACACTACTGCCATGGAAGTCTCTGGCATCAGGCTCATATCAGTGATAAATGATTTGTTACTTTTGATAAAGCAGGATTGTGATTTTTCCACTTTCACCTTTGCAATGAAAGTCCTCAAATCAACCTTAAATTTGCGATTTTAATTCCTATCTTTTAGCCACTTGACTATCTGAGGTACTTCTCTCATTTCTGCAAGGTTCAGCAGCGGTTATTTGAAAGACAAATCTTAATGCTATGCTGATATCTTAAATAAAATGTGGTGATCTGGAATTCCTCTGACATTCTTAGTCTTTTCCATAGAATCAGAGGACCACAGAATATTGTGAGTTGGAAGGGATCCAAGGATCATCAAGTCCAGCTCCTGGCCCTGCACAGGACAATGCCAAGAGTCCCTCCCTGTGCCTGAGAGCAGTGTCCAGATGCTCCTTGAGCCCTGTCAGACCTGGGGCTGTGACCACTGCCCTGGGCAGCCTGTT